>CM067381.1:66542347-66952347 GCA_034510155.1 Eucriotettix oculatus | reverse complement strand
CAGCAACTCGCCAGTCCCCTTGATCGTCACAGCCCGACCCTCTGCCATCCGAAAACCCCCACCCTCCACCCACTCCCCCCCCCCCTACCCACCCCCACCCCCCCGACACATCCCTCCGCACCCCGCCCTTACCCCCCCACTCCACCCCCTGCACCCCGCCTCCGATCCCCCTATGCCCGGACCCCCCCCTCCCGCCCCTATTCGTCCCCCTCCACCACACACCTGCCACCCTACAGTTCCCCCTCAAACCCCCCCGTCCGCCCCCCCCTAGCCCTCCGCACCCGTCCCAAACGCCACCCAAGCCTGCTCACGATCCCCCCTATCCCCCCCCACCCCTCCCCCGCCCCGCCCTCCCGTCTCCGATCGCGCCGCCCCCCCCTACCCCCCACCTCCATTGGCCCACCCCCCCCCCCCCATCCACACTACCCCACCCCCCGCCCGCACATATTTTTCCCCCCTCCTCCCTCCCCCTCAGCAAACACCTCCCCCGACACCGCCAACCCACACCTCCCCACAACTCCCTCCCGATGCTCCCCTCCCCACCCCTCCGCCCTCCCCTATCGCCCGCGGCTTCCTCCCCCGCTCCACGCTCATTACCCCCGCCAACACACCCAACCCCACCTCAACCCCCACCCGTACCCCCCAACAAATATCCCCCTCACTCCCCCCCCTCGCAAAGCCCCAAACCCCCCCACCACGCCTCCTGCCCTCGCCCCCCCGCCTCCACCCAGCCCCCCACCGCACCACCCGTCCCCCACCCACCCGGGCCCACTGCAACACCCATCCCCCTCCAAGACCCCCCAAAAAACCCAAAATCTGCCCCAATCCTTTCACACCCCACGCTCCAGCACCACCGCACCCCGCCACCCCCCAATCAACTCCTCCCCCAGGCCCACAAACCCCAACCTCACACCCCCGCACCACCCTCCCACCAACCCCTCCCCCACCTCTCCCCCCTCCCCCCCACCCACCCACCCTGTCCACCTCCCACCTACCCACGCCCACCCCCTCACCCCCATCTCGCCAACCCCCCCATCCCCAGCCCCCCCTCGCCCCCCACCCCGCCTCACAACCCTGCCCTCCGACCCCCCCACACTCCAACACCACCCCCACCGCTCACGCTGTCCATCCCCCTCCGCCCACCCGCAACTAACCCCACCCCACCCCCCGCCCCCCCCACCCACCGCCTCCCCACACCCTCCCAATAGCAGCCCCCCGCCACCGCCCCCCATCCCCTCTCTCCGCGCCCCGCACCCCCCACAAGCACATCGCGGAGTTCCGCCTCCCCCATACTGCCAGCCCCCACATTGACCACCCCTCCAACGCTCACCCCGCACCTACGGGCCCCTCACCGCTACACACCGACTCCGATCCCCCCCTGCCTCCACTTCTCCTACCTACCGCCCCCTCCCACGCGCTCTCACCCCCCCCCCCATCCAACCACCCGTCCGCCCCCACCCCCCGCCTCCACCCCACCCCCCCCCAACCGTCACGCCACACTCGCCCACCCGCCCAAACACCCCAACCTCCTACCCGTCTCTCCTCCACTGGCACCCACGCTCTCCTCCCGCCTACCCCCCACCCCACCCTCCCCCACCGTGCAGCGCCCCCACCCCACCCACCTGCGCCACTCCCCCCCCCCCCCCCCCCCCCTCGCACCCCCTCCTCCTCCCGCATTCACCCCCCCCCCGTCCACCACCATCCCCCCTAGCCCCCTCCACCTCAGCCACCGCCCCCCCCTCCCACGCGCCCTCCCCCCCCACCCAGCCCCCCCCTCCCCCCACCGCACCCACCAACCCCACTCCTCCCCCTATCCCGTCGCACACACTCCCAACGCCTCCCCCCTCCCCCCTCCACCGGCACCACCCCACGCCACTCCCGCCTACTCTCCCCGCTCATGACCCCCCGTACCCCGCCCACCTCACCTGCCCCACCTCAATCTTATAATCCCCACAACCCAGCCATCCCCTCCAACCCTATACGCCCCGAACCCCCCCCCCAAACCCCCAAGCAAACCAACACAACATACTAAGCCCCTACACTACTAAGATAGATAACAATCTGCCCACCTCAAACCCAGCCGCTCACCCCCAGCTTCCCCCCGTACAAAACCCACCCCCAGTACTGACACCCTCGCCACTTGTAATAAGCTCCGACCCCCAGCCTAGCCAGCAATACCAGCCGCCCCCTCCCCAAGCCACACCCCGTACCTCGCCACAGCCTTTAAACCCCACGTCAGCCCCTAAACCCAAAAGCTAAAACACCTACCCTTACCCCCTCGCCTCCCCCCCCCCCACTCCCACAACAATAAGTCAAAAAACCACAATCAACCCCAACAAAACCCACATCTAGCACGACCCATCACCATAACCTCGCCACACCTAAACCCAATAAACCGACCACCCTCAACTTCAACTACTACCCCGAATGGCACTCCCCCCCATTCCACCCCCATAAATCACCCACCCTCACTCATCCCACCAACACCCCAACCAATACCTATCCATCACACCACACACCCCCCATACACCCCAACAACCGGCACTCATCCAACAACTAAGTCACCAAAACAATTCTCATATATTAACCGAATCCCGAAGGTATTCGCGAGATTTTTAGAAAAATAAAGCTGGATAGAATATAGAAAGAGGTTCAACACCCTTTTTGCAGATCAATTACTAACAAATGTCTACTGATGAATATATTTAATTAAGACTCCGACCGATTAAATTGCTGTAAAGTACCAGTCAAAGAACCGATCAGAAATTATAACTTTCTCAATTTTCTACAATTTTTACTGTAATTTAATGTTTTCCGAGCACTCACGAAAAATTTCTGTGTTGTTGTGATAGTTTAAGATTTGTTCAATGTTTCCTCTTCCTGTTGGTTCACATTAACCCTCCCTCGTTTTGACCTTTCGGGGTTATTTATTAAGCAGCGTCAAGGGAGTTAAGATAAGCTCTGCATAAAGAAGCTGTGATTGGGAGCGATACTCTTGGAAGAAAATATTGTCTGCTTCATAGCTTCATAGCTTCAGCAGTGAAAGCTGTTTAAAGAGAATCGATTTCAAAGAAAGCGAAGAATGTTCCATCCGCCTGATAAGGTCGTGCCTTCAGTAATTTTTAGATTCTCGTGGAATGAAAAGAGAAAAACAAAAGAGTGGGAGTATTATAATAAATTATTACACCGTTTGAGTTATGAAATAAAAAAAATGGACCGTATTATCCGAAAAAGAAACTGTCGTTTCATCAGTACATTCAGTATCGCGATGGCCAAAATCTATCAGTAAAAGTTCCCCTCAGTTTATTTTCTCTTACCAAACCTGTAATAAAATGCTTCAGTCGTAAATATTTGCCAAAGGTGAAGAAATGAAGTCTGTCGACGATATTGAACTATTCAACCACTACAGGGAAATGTGTATCGCATTAATTTCGCTAATAACCATTAGAAGTTGATGCGACTTTAAATAAAGCGACAAAAAAAGGAAATTTCGATAAGAAATAATTTTTTTACCATATATTTTTGATTTTTGTTTTAGGTCACGAACTTCTTCGACTACCTTGACAATACTGATCGCATAGTATTTAACTATATACGTCTACAGTTATATGTTCATATAATGTTAAGAGTTTCATTTCTTAAAACATTGTCGAGCTATATAATAAAAGTATGTTTCAATATAAAATTTTCAGTTGAGGCAAAATTGCTTATACTTTTTCAGAAATTTATTAAAAAATATATTTTTAAGGAATTTGGTATAAATATATATCCTGTTTTGATTAACGGTTTAATAAACAATTAATTCTTCAGTCTACAGTATTCAAGTATCCGCTTAAACTTTTTTTAGAATATAAAATTTTATCATGAAGATCAACGTCTTATGATATGTAATTAGCGGGTCAAGACAAAGTTGTTACATTTCGTAGTTATCACTCCACAAGTGGCCGCACGTGTCAATCGCAGATAATAAAATCTACATGCGTATAATTCTCTCTTATCTGATATTTCGGTGTTTGAAAAGACTAAAATGTTTCAAAAGGACTTACGAATAGTTGAACTATTCTTGTACAATTCTTCTTTGATGTAAACATCTTCAAAGATATGTTCCAAAAAAACTAGGACGTCGTCGTCTCCTATAGTTACTCACTATAATATTCATCAATGTAAATAATACACAGAAATTAACGTCCGTTTAGCTAAATAATAAGAAAAACTAACAGCATTTCGTGTATTTTTATAACAATGCCTACTATAACGAATTCTAATTTTTCTTGTCAACGATCAGAATGTATTACATACTTTTGCCTGTTGTCAATCGCTCTTGGTATGTTTTGATGTATTTAGAATTTATTTCTCAATTAAGAATTTTAATGTTCTACTGCAACTCGTGTGCCAATATTTTATATTACCTCAATGAGTTATTCTGAAACCAAAAGTTGTCATTGGACTCAAAAATAAAGTTCTGATATATTTATTAATGTATGATTTTTACATTTCCAACTGATTTCCAGTGAAGTGAGTATCAAGCGTACTGTTGATTGCTTGTTGATGCTGTCTGGGACAGCTTCAGTCTAATCAGCGGTAAACATATTTGTAAGGACGTTAATTCGCCTGTAAACTGTAAACCTCTCTGAAGATATGAGCGATAAGATAAGACGAAATAGTTCGGAACCCTGCAGCTTCCCGACGTCTGTTGAAAGTCGCCAAAATTCCCAGTGAAATATCGACGAAAAGTGATAGGGACGAGGCGTTTCTTGAGCACGCCATTGTTAACCGTGACTTCACGACATCTTACTTCAAGGGAAGATTCATATTTTCTTCTTATTTTATTAAATAATAAAACGGTGGCCATACTGAACGTTGTATGTGACATTATTTAACGAAATTCTGGGTATCATTGTTTTTATACGATCAAGAGCGTCATTGCATCATGGAAATTTTTAAAACTCCGTTTTTGTGACGTGTCGTCAAGATGTTCCATCTCGTAAGAGGAGCCAGCAGCAATAACAACCAATTTCTGATACTAAATGAGAGAAATTCTCGATATAAACCAATGGGTATCTAAAGGTTGGTTCATTATCCTTAGAAAATATGTCACAAATAACAGCTCAAATGTTTGCATAGCACGTCGCTGTGATCGACTTCCTCGTCAGAAATCGAAGCAACAAATTATTTTATTAATTAAACCTAGTGAAACCCGCTTAGTGCATGATTCCATGGAAGCACTGGAAAATTCATCCTTCGCTCTGTTCACCATACCAACGACTAAGTAAGAGAAATTTTACATGATATCAAGCATCGAACCACGTAAATGGCGACTTCTGACTATAAATTTCTCGTATTTACAGGATTAGACTACAGTAAATGCAGAATGAAAATATACATTTGGTGGTTAAGTGGAAAAGTTTTTTTTTACAAGTTTATGGTTTGAAGTATTGAAAGTTGTTGAAAAGTATTGATAGTAAAATATAATGTGTTCCTACAATATTTTATTGATTTCCCGTTTTATTAATTTGGTCTTCACTATTACTTCTTTCCCGGCAATTTAGGGTGATTGTTTGGTTGCAAGTAACCTGAAATCTGAGAGGCATTCAAGGTATGTACGAGTAATTACGTCTGATGAACCGTTGAGTTGAAGACCCTCAAAAGAACCGAGCCATGAATGATGTTTATTTTCATTAATGAAACAATGAGATATTCACTTCAACCCGCAATTTGCATGGAAACAGAAGAAATAGGATGAATATTACAGTAGCTGTCAAAAGCTTCAGTAAGATCAAATGTAATAAAATTAATACGGAGACTGTATTGGTTGTCAACATACTCATGTTTTCCGAATGAAGCTACCTTATGAAACGCCTACATCAATGTATCACTTTGTTAATAAAGCCGTGAGATTAATAGTTTGTTTAAGAAAATGATTTAATATTTTTCTTCTGTGTTTATTTTAATCATCTCTAACACACGAAATGTGACAGGTCAAATATATAACGCTAAAATTATTAATTAAAGAGTCTAGAAAATTAAATACAAAATAAATAAACCTCTCAACACCAAATCAATTACAATAAGGATAATAAGGAAAATAACAATGTGGTCGCAATGTCTCTTCTGTACACCCCCTTGTTCATGTTCATGTTATACAACAATTAGAATATTGGCTTCGAAACAGTCACATGAGCACTTCAAAAGTCTCAATTAAATTCGGATCAAAATCCACATGTTATCTGCTTCTCATGTACGTCCTTGTTTCGGTCATATGTAGTGCCGTGTTCAAAAAGTACTATTGTAGATAAAGCAGTTAAAATCATTAGAAGGGGAAGTGGAGCATATAGCTTTCATTGGTTTAAACTCAAACTGTATCTGTTTATATTCATATAAAAGAGTAGCATAAAATTCGTCTTGAAATACGGAAATCATGGTGTTGTTTGCAATATATTGTTTTAATATATATTAAATCGTTGGTCTTCATTTCTTTCAAGAAGACTTGAGAAGAAGAAATGGCCGAGTGAGCAAAAAGGACTTTAACTTCATGATTGATGGATTCCCCCTCATTGCCATAAAGTAGCTCATAGAACATGTTGTTATTTAGTAGTTCTGATTTTAAACTCTAATAAAATGAAAAAATAAATAAAGTCCAGTAATTATTTCGATCGTCGACAGGACCACTGACATCCAGCTGGCCGTAACCGTGACTGCAACCTTTCTACATTCTCTTTCTCTGTTTTGGTCCATTCTGTTGTCTTTAATTTATTTCCTATAAAAACTTTCATCTTACGATTATTACTTTGGCACAATAGTTATTCCAGTATATACAATATTAAAATAATGTATTTACAAAATTATAATAATGTATATACTTCAAATGTAAACATGAATGTAGATTAATCCATAGACTAGGTCACATAAGCAGATGAGTTAGGATTTTTTTTCGTGTGTATCTGAGAGGTATATGATGTGGGTGGGTTAGCTTTGACAGGCGATATATTGATTATTGGAGAATATATGAGGATTTAGTCTACGGGAATAATAGTAAGGTGGTTTATGATGTGCCTGAATGTCCAAGGGGAAGAATGAGTTCGATTGGGAGTAGTTTTCTTTTGAGCCGACGGAAAGGTAGTGATGGAGGAGGATTGTCGTGGAGTTGTTGGATCGTGGGGCTCCGGCGGTTGAGGGCGCTCTTAATTAGGAAGGTTATGGATTTGGTGATTACGGAGTTTACTTTGGGAAATTGATGTTATTGTGGATGACAGAATTTCTATGGTACCAGGGAGAGTACCAGGATTCTGTTTTGTTGTGTTTAAATTTTGGATGAATGAATTTTTGTTATTTTTCACCATATATACAAGGCATAGGACCAGGTGGGTTGTATTATGGAGAAATATATGAGGCGTTTTGTGCTGATGGAAAGAGTGGCTCTTCTGTTCAGGAGGAGATATAGGATTCTGAATTTATTGTTTATTTTGAAGAGGAGAAGCCTTAGTTTATAACCATCAAAAGAAATAAAAAGTCAATAAATTAATTGTTTATTTTCTTCTATGATTACATCGAATCTTTCTTAGTTTAGTGATCTAGCATTTGGGAGGCATCGGCGTATCAGTGATGATCACACGTAGTCCAGTGGATTGGGAATATCTGGGATCTCATCTCAGTTGAGCACGTGGTGACTTGCAGCCTTGTAGGTGCGACCCGGAGGCGTCAAGGTTGAGTAACGTCAGTATGATGCTGCAAAACGTCGCACGTTCCGGCTCATTGAAAGGAAATGGAAAGTGAGTGAACGCTGGCGCGGAAGGGGAAAGTGTTCTCGCACAAGGTTACCGCCTCTTTGGCACATGACTTATTTACACACGTTGAAAGCGACTCAGAAGAAAAACAACAGAGTTAACTACAAAAATAAAATGACTCTTGCAATAGTGTTAAATCCCAACCGGTTCTGGCGACGTTTGTTCCGGTGTCGAGAATTTGGCTAAACGTCGAATGTTATTAACTAATCGTATTCATTATAGCCAATATAATCAAAAAATTGTTCGATTTTGAAGGACAGATAAGCATTATTCTCTGATACGGATTCAGGTTATATGAAACGTATTCCTTACGTGATATAGATAATGATTGCGAAGTAGTTTCTAAGAATGGCATTATATGAAATAAAACAATAGCAGTGATAATTCTTTTAAAAAATCAGTGCAATGAAATATGTTGCAAAGATAATTTTTAACAAAATTTATAAAGGGGGAAACATTATACTGATATTACAATTTAAGGTGGGCGATGGACTTCGCCCAGCTAATTTAAGAAAAAGTAACAGATTAACTCATGGATTAACTCACTTTAGAAATAAGTAAAAGCAAAATTGACGTAGTATTGAAACATAATCTGATGTAGTGAATGATTTAATTTATTGAAAGATAAACTTCCAATGTTAAAAATATATTTTGAATAACAAAATTGAACTCATCGACTCTAATAACACCGAATTCGACACCATTCTCGGTTGTTTCCGCATTATATTTATGCGTTCCCTCCACACTTACCCTAAGAGTGCTCCATTACAATACCGAAAGTGGTTGAAATATACACAAAAATAGGATTGCTAATAACAATATAAAATCTAATTTACCCCGAAAAATATTTTTCTGCAGAAATGTCGGCCGCTTTTGCACGTTTTATATTTTCACCTTGGCCACGTATCTCCCTAGTCGTGACTTACCCTCAGTGATTTATTTCGTATTGTATTAAGATGTGTATAAAATTGGTCGATACCACTCCATGCGTTTACAGTTTTATGTGAAGCACATACAAGAGTACGAAAACGTACACCTTTTTAATTGTATAGATGTACATGCTGTTCTAAAAATTTTATATTATATTCTCGTTTTGGAAGTTTAAAATATTAGCTAATTACCTTAGTAATGACACGTAATTATTGGGATAGGAGATGGTAGAACAATTTAATTATTAATCTATAATATAGTACATCAAAGAGAAATCTGATCTCGAGGAACTCGAATGGTACAAGAATATAGCAATAATTTATTAAAATTATATGCAAAATATAACTCAGAAGATTTTAATTTAATAGGCATTTTCATAAATACCAAATTACTTAACCAGTAGATAAATTATTTTGTTATTAATATTTCTTAATGTTTGTGTATAGTAAAAATACTAAAAGCATTATTCATCAATTATTTCTGTGTATGAGTTAATTTTCTCTGCTTTAAAGTGGAGCATTTCTGAATTTGTGCGGAATAGTAGACAGTTATTTTTCATAATATTAAAATAATTTTTCATATATTCAAACCTAGAAATTCATAAATAATACTAAAAATAAGAATAATTAATTTTGAAAGACCATTTACACTATTTTCTAGTAGATTAGCTGTACATGGAACCTCACTCCATGACTCCATCGGCCGAAATACAGCTAAATTGTTACCAGAAAATGTCTCAAATGATAGACGAAACGTTGTAATGTTTAATATTTAAATTTAAAAAACTAACAAAGAGGCTGATTTAAGTCATTTATTATATATTTAATTGTCAGATAAACTATTTAAAATATTTTAATAATAAGTGAAATTGTGTTGAATTACCATTGTTATAATGTTGGACAATATTGACAACATTAGTAGCATAGGTCTTGGCTGTGTTCAGGTCCTTCGAAAACTTATTAATAGGATTTTTCCAATTTAATTATTGTACCCAGACAGACCTAGGAATGTTAAAAATCATTTTGACTTGTAGCGTCTAAAGAAATACAATACAGATAACAAATATATTTTGAAGGATGTTTACTTACGACCGCAGAACGTTGAACGGTGCAGTTGTTGAGTTTGGTAAGATCCAGTTATTGGATCCCTAAAGACGACGCATCGACAAAGAAGAACAGAGGTTTAATAAGTGATTTCACCAGAATTTTTAAGGAACACTGAACTGAGCAAAGTAAAGTCGTCATAGTGACATAGCAGATAGGGGCAGAGGCACAGAGATAGAATAATGTGACTAGTGATAGTGTAGTGACGACGACACACAAACAACAAACAACCACCAAGGAACGGATCTGTGTACCGGTCCGATACCCGATTCCTACCGATGACATCACCTACTCTTGTTCTGTAGCTAGCTACCTGCCCCAGATATCAACGGCAATCCTCGAATCGTGACGTTTTACCACAGCGTGCCACTTGGTACAATTTAAACTGAATCATTTCGTCATTCCGGTTTTCGCCGTGTAATCTGGGAGTTCATATTCTCTGTCTCAATGAAATTTCAGGGTATTAACTGAGAAAGGAGAGAAAAAGAAAATCATTGAGTGGTTCCTCTCGAATTCCAAAGCTATAAATCTAAAACTGTATCATTAAAAATTTTCTGAACGTTATTGCAACCCAACATTTAGATAAATTTTCTCAAACTCAATAGTTCTTCATTCAGGGTCTTGGCCTACCTAATCGACTGCGGACTGTTTTCTTGCATGAAACATTCAGAATTAGGAGTGATACGTGGTCAGCATATCGAATCTCCAGCAGTCTTAATCACAGTCTCCGTGACCATGTTGTAAGCCACAAGGCCATAGAGGTAGGCCATTAGGGAGATATGGACTAATAAGTCCAAATTCTGTACTGGAAGTTGTGTGTTTAGAAATTGTGTTTGGATAGTACGATATCTTATCAATATCTGATGGACCTCTGGATGGGAAAACCGGAATATCATTGATTCGTTGGTGATTGTATGAAAAAGATGTTCTATTTATTTTTGTAACATAAGTTTCCTTTGTAAAATAGGTCAACGCTTTACTTTCTAGAAAAAAATATTGTCACGGGTCTCAGTTAATAATCGAACTAGCAGGTTTTATAAAAACACTTTTATTCACCTCGATCCACTCGCACCGAATGCACACCGTAAACTGCCGCTCGCTCACAACCACAAACACAACATCAGCTACAATACAAAGTTCTTGTGGGTAAAGACATTTTTACTAATACATTTGTTAATGTCATTGAAATTATAATAAAACTAAAGTTACAAACAAAATAATAACAAATAATGTGGCAATATGTCCCTGAAAGAACGTTTTAGACGAGGGACATACAATAATTAAAGAGTTAAATTGAACTAGGTAGTGCATTCATGACGATAAAATGGCAGATATTATATATTGAGTGAGAACACCTGACAGATAAAAATTGTAATTGTTAATTTCTTGATTCCACTTTAAATCACACCAGGAACGAAACGTCGTGTACTAACTACTATTAAATATAAGTTAATATTATTTTTTCTGACGTATACATTGTTGCAGTATATTTTTATTTCCAAATAGTTAGATATTGTAACTTAAGTTGTTTTATTTCTAACCACAAAATTGCATTTAACGATGGCGTGTCCGCTTGCACAATATGAAAAACGTTTAGTGATCCGGTTTTTGCCTTCTCGAATGGTCTCACAGCTTGGTGAAAGTTCTATGAACCGTATAAATTTTTATAACTGGGCATAACAGGTCAAAAACGTCCAAACTTCAGTGACTGACTGGCTGATCAGTTGAACTGTCGCTTGAAACGCTCAATGATGACATTATTAGTGAAGACTGACGTATTTCTGTTGGCACAGTTCACGTTGTTATCAGAAACAAGCTCAAGTACTGCAGAAAGTAATAAAAAAATTTGGGGAATACTGCGTCATCCTCCCTATAGTCCCTTCGATTTTCATCTATTTCGTCCATTATGTGGAATAAAGTTCAGCATCAACGACGAGCTCAAAAAAATTTGTGGAAAACTGGCTCAAAGAATAAGAGAAAGACTTCTTTGCATCAGGTATAAAAAGATAGTTCATCATTGTGAAACGTATAATCATGAGAAGTACAGAAACTTTCACCCACAGTTTTATTTCTAGATCAATTTGTCTCTTTAATTATTAACTGTTCCTCGTATTTTGAAAGGCGTGATTGATGTCACTGCAATGCAATTCTTCGTCATATAACTTGTTAATCACGCTCAAAATGAAGTATAAAATAATTATTTGTGATTAAAGCGTCAGACAAACATGTTTGCTACATGTTTTTCTTTAAATAAAATTCGTTCCTTTGTTACTCGTCCATGAAAATGTGGTTCCCTGAGCCATGGTCTGATGCTCATCTACAGCAAGCTGTAAACAAAACATTTCAATACTTGGACGGTTGAGGTATTTAAAGTTGACCTGAACGTTTGAACCGAGTCTCGACATGACAATCAGCGTGATCCGGAAACACGCCCATCTTAGGTATCCAGCTAACCAATGGTGGAGGGACGCGGTCAAGCAAGCCCTCCCTATCAGCTCTTCTGTTTAACTCTTAAGGCGATAACATCCCTCTGCTTACTCGTTTCGCAACCATTTACCATTCCCATCCTATCCTGGGAAACGAAACAACAGTTCGTCGGGTTGGTGCAACCATGGATTACGTACTTTCTCTAGACTTGGGTAAGATTGGACCATCTTTATGACAACAGTTTTTCTTTTTTTGATTAGGTTTACATTAATAGTAAAACATAGGCTATAGCATTTGGAATCTTGTCAATGACAACACTTTTCTGTAAATCAAATCGACTTTTCCTTGTGGAGATATAATTATCTTAAATTAGTTTAATACAGTCACACTTGTTCACTATTTATCATTGCTTGCAATGTATTAATAACTTCACTTTAACTGCAGCCACGAGTCCTGAGTCCTTTAATAGTCGCGTCAGGAATGAAAACAATAATTTAAGGAGTGAATTTTCAACACCAAATTAATTTTATTTCAACAATAAGTACTTTTTTGTCAACAATTAACGTTAATAAAACTTCACATTACTTAACGTAAAAATTATCCGGTCTAATTTAATGTAAATATATTCTTGAAATGCATTTTTATTTAAAGGAACGTCTTGTTAATAAAAATTATAAATGTACAAATTATTTAATTTTTGAATGACTGGTGTGAATATTTATTTTATAATCATAATTTTGAGTAGCACGTAATTTTTATTTTCTTAAGTTTGGCTTAAATTAAAGTTGCCCACATCTCAATAAACACCAATTTAATAGACGACTGTTTGTATATTAATAAATAAGACAATATCCGATTGGTCGGAATATTTTAAATAATTAACAGAAATTACGGTACGTTCCGACCCTTAAATTTGGAACCTCATCGTGTGACTTAAAATCTAAAGGTACAAACGAAATTATATAGTTTGTTTAATACAATTATAAGATAATGAAACATTACAAAATAGGAGATTAAAGTGGATGAATATTTCGACGGTCTCTCCCTTTTTCTGAAAAAAAAATACAGTAAAAACTGATTGACTTCATTAAAATTTATGGTATTGTAGCAATCTTGCAATAACGTCGATACAAACATTAAACATAAAATTAAAAATTCCCGACAAACAAAATTAAGTGTTTAAGCTCTAATTCTTTTATTTTCATCGGTCAAACTGAATTCTCATTAAAAACCCGTAGCACCACTAATCATCATTAGCAGTTAATGCGACGCTAAATACATTAAACCGTTGTAATGAACACAAAAATAATTTTGAAATTAGTTTACAAAATTATTCAGGCATAAAATTGGCTGGTAAACTAAAAGTTTTAGATGTAGAACATATCCTTTAGTCTAGACTGATGATCGAGATGCTTCACATCAGATCTAATAATTCGGTCATCAATGTAAAAAATATGACACACAATGTAAATAGAAATTAGTATTATAAGCTTCCAGGTTCATTCATTCTATAATTTTTTCCATTGTTATTTTGAACATTAACAATACGCTTCAGAGATTGGTTTTAACTGTAATTTCGGCCGCAATGCTTGAGCGATGAGCACGTCAAAAGTTTCATAAGCTTTAATCGCAAGTAATTGTATTAAAATTTTATTATTAACTTCTTCTGATATAACAGCTACTTGGTTTCAAATATTTATCTAAGTATGAAAATCCCTGTTTTCTATCACGTAGTAGGAACGTTGTGACATAACAGTATGCGTCTTCTAGTGCTTATTTTGTTTCTATTCTTTTTTATCCTTTTTTACATCCTCGTGTCTTGGTTTAGTACTTTTTTTAGTTTTTAGCGTGCAACTTTTGCGGAGACTTTGAGTGTAATGAAGACGTAATGGCATCGTCACATTGATTTACCGACTGTCATATCGGACAGTTATTACTTCGATTTTCATAAAGAAATGTTTGCCTCGCCTAGTATTTGCCATATTGTATAACGTGATCTGCGAGTAAGTAACGTTGAGTAAATATTAATGATTAGAGAAAATTTTAATTTTTATATGTTCACAGTCTATGATGCAGAGATTGTACTTAATTTCCTATGGTATCATTTTACAAACTCTTTGCCATAAAAGCGTTTCCACTATATTCCTTATCAGTCAACGTGTTCAGTCATTACGATCATCGGCGGGAACTTTTACTTTTGGATGGGCGAGGGTGAGATCACATTAATCAGAATACATATGTTATTGCTTATGTTCTTGTTGTATTTTTAAAATGGCGTGATGGTGACCTCTCCATGATCTTCTAAAATTGATTTGTGTAGCTCAAAACACATCCTTCCACTCGCATACTGTGGGCTGCAGCAATGCATAAACCATGTAGAAGGGGCATTTAAAAGTTTATTTATTATTCAAATTATCTTAATGCTAATTACGTATTTTCAATTCTATTTTTTTACATAATACAAAACTTATTCTAAATAAAAATTCACTTTACATTTAACCATTCTTTTTAAACTCTTAACATTAAACTATTTTTAAATATATTTATACTTTTGGTGATCTTAACAGCTACTGGTAACTCATTGTATAATACTAAACCTGTATTAAAAAACGAAATTTTTACGAGGCCCATATAAAAATTTTCCTGCCCTAAGTGTTGTGACTATATACTTTTGATTTTCTTTTTATAAAAAATATTGAAATAGTTTGGTAATTTGGTCCTTAACACTTAACAGCTCTAATTTATCCTTAGTCCTCTTATTTATAATAGCTCTTAATCCTCTATTCCGTATCACTTCTAATTTTTCAATAGCACTTCCACTAAATAGCAATTGCAAAAACGTACATGAGGGGCTACTTTTAAAGGACAAAACATTTCTTAATCTACAAACTTCTCCCATTTTTTGCCATTTTCTTTTCAGTACGCTATCCATATTTATACAATTTTAATTCACAGTCTATAATAACAATCAATGCTTTAAACTATCAATCCATTCTATCACATCATTACCTACAATTATATAACAGTTTTCACATTTATTCCCTATATACATACATTTGGTTTTTTTATCCAAAATATTTCAACTTCAAAATTAATTTTATTTACAAGATCTTTACAACTATTTCCAGAAATGTACACCAAAATATCTTCGGCAAATTAATGAACTTTGGCTTCCTTAACTAATTTTAGTAGTTAATTAACATACAAAATGAATAGCATTGGGCCCAATTTTCTGCCCTGAGTTAACTTTTATGTCGAAACATTACGTAAAACGTATTGTGGAGCCGTTTACCTGAGCCCTTTACCTAAATAACGACATATACATTGTTAGGAAACAGCCTACGATCAAAAATATAATTACTGTAACAAATATTTTGTTAATACAAGCCCTCAAATTGGCATATTTTTCTCGTCAGAACGTATCTTGAGTATCAGGAAGTTTAATTATATGTATTTGTTGCTATTGATTGATCTTCAATATTAGATGCAATAGTTTCCCTCTTTATATATGTCAAGTATTATTGAATTATAGTCAAAGAATTTATTGTAATACGGTCAAGGGGAATATAGTGCATGCTGCATTAGTAAATCTACGTTTGTGGATGAATAAATGCACATCAGAAATAATTCTTTTTTTTGGAAAACTGGTGAAGACACGGAGAAGAGAATGCTGCTAATTAGAGCGAAGTGTGGGGTAAGAACAGAAGAGGGAGGTCAAGGATGGAATACGCTAAGAAGATTAGGGAGCACGTAAGATGGAGAATTGTAAAGGCTTGCGAAGGATAGGTTAGCATGAAGGGTTGCAGAACACCGGTCTTGGGGCTGAATACCAGAACAACAGTCTTACAACATTTTTAACCTAAAACTCTTCGCTTTGAGTCATAGAAAATTAAATCTGGATGTTCACAAACGTCGCACTTGAGATAAAGTAAGGATTTTATTTATATTAAACGAGAAAAATAAATTCAGTAATGTATTTTGAGTATCTATCATTTTTCAGCGTTAATCTGTAAAAGTATTAATCCCAACCGTTGGATGCTTGGTGCAGTTCAATGTTGCACGAGGCACAAGAAAGTTATCATTTTGAGGAAGTTAGATTAACCGGTTTATGTAGTAGGTGCAAACAACTTGTTCAGTATTATCGTCGGTTGGTAAATTATTAGCTCAGAGATAAGGGGAAGCGATTTCGTTCTGATGATTGTCTTATCTTGAAGTGTCCGTTTCGTGTTGGCCACAGGAGAAGCTGCTTGTGAGAGATGCTTCCAATTTCTACGTTTCATTGGTACAAAATGTTGATTACCCGTATGTCTAAACACCTACAATACTCGCGGCGTCAATTATATTATTAAAAATATTATTGTTATTCGACGTTCTAGTCAGTATGCATAATATTCCAATCATACATACGCATCGTCACTATAGCATAATATTTACGCAACTGGCCATTGGAATTTATACACCATAAAGGAATGCGAACAAAATAATGATATTTATTTATCGGACGCACACCTTATAGTGGGACGAACAAGTAATTAATTTTCAGGAAATTTGAAGGTATGGATAAAACAGTACCCAGATTAGTAACGCTTGTCCCCCTGTGTTGAACATAATACAGGTACAACTACCCATGTTGCTTCAACTCTATGCAACAATTCATTGGCCGTAGTGACTGGTGAGAGGTGACGTGCGATTCGTTCGGCAACCATTGACCACCATTGGTGATATCAGGAGAACGTGCTGGCTAGGGCAGCAGTCCAAAATTTCTGTAGCAAGGAAGGTAATGACAGTACGGGCAACATGCGGTCGTGCAGAATGCTTCTGAAACACAGCTTGACGATCGATGGGCAGAGCCAAGGGCTGAAACACATCAGATAAGTAACGGTTGTTGTTCATAGTACCAACAATGCGAACAAAACATCATCAAAACGTGTGACAATGTCAAATACAAGCTGAAAATATGCATTCAAGAAAATGTCATCAAAACAGCCACCGTAATTCCTTATATGGAACCAGGTTTATTCTGAAACAAGGACGTGACGCATATCTTGCGTTTAACTTCGTTGTTGATCACAATATTGGAAGCGCTCCTGTCTGTGATGTCAAGAGTAGTCGAAACCTCAGTCGCCTTTCTGACAGTCCATGCAGATGCAAAACTTTACGAATTATTGTTGACGATTTCATTTATTGACTCATATTTCATGACGAGACTGTGCAGTACACTAAGCCCATCAATTCTATATTCTGCTGACCCTCGTGGGTTATCAACCAACGCGAACACCAATACTCCACACAGGGCAGGCTGCAATGTTTCTTCTTCCTTGGTCTACCGGATCGACTGCTGACTGACATCTTCCATGACACCTTCCGCATTTGGAGCGATACTAAGTCTTAATTGCAGTCTCCGTGACCAAGACGACATAATCATCCAAGCACATGCCAGCATTCGAACGCGTGACCTCTGTGTTGTGAGACAGCCACCAGACCACAGACTCTACATCGATTGAAGTCCACCACTTGCTAATAGATTTCTTCCACTTACACGAGGCACAAAAATTAAGTTCTTACCCGAAAACAGCGCTCAACACAGCTTCTGTATGAGGATGCAATGGAAAGCACCACATTTGAACTTGGTTAACCATATTTATTTCCAACCAGAAGTTCTGGAGTTTTTGTACGCACACTTCAGAATAGGTTCCAAATCTAATAAAGTACACAATTTTTTAATTAATATTATTTCTTTTCAGATATACTTCAACCTGTTTTATTAACATAATCACTTTATGTTTTTTTAAATACGGCCGAATCAAATTTCATCAGAGTTCAATTGAACACCGACAAAGACGCGACGCCGTTTGTGTAAACGTAGAGAGATTTTCGGAAGTCGAGATAAGGCGTTCTTAGCCAGTTATCTGAAATGTTACGTGATTACGGTAGATAGAGTGTATCACGTGCACTTACAGTGATTTCTCAAGCTGTAAAAGATGCAGAAGAAGACTGTCTGAACTAATGGCTGTAATAGGATTGAATAAACGATGACCAATACATTTAACTATATATAGAAAAAGGTAACGAAACTTTCTATTTACGGCACGAATCGGTAGTGACAAGTGTTTGGATAGCAATTTTTGTGCCCCTAAGATTGTTAATTGTACCAATTTTTCATAATGGACGCAAAATACTCAAGATTGTAGGCTATATACATTTAGTGTGATAATACATTCTAGTTTTGATAAAATAAATCGAAAATAAAATTTAAATAATGAACTAAACGAAAGTTTCACAAAGAAGTATGGAATGAGCTATGTTGTTAAACATCAAGATCAATCGCAAAACCAATCAATTTCCTTTATGAGTAGGAGGAAAATGGCAAATACGAACATAATAAAAATTAAACTACAATGTCCAAGTCACACTGCGATGAACAGAATATAGGCATCGTGAACAGATAAATCTTTCACATGGAACTAAAGAGATTATAAGAGAGAAACCGGATATGGTTACGGAATTTAAAAATATACAGGAGACCTCAATCAAAAATTCTATAAAAATCGTCGTTAAAGTAAACAGCTAGACTGTAAACTGTACTGTAAAGAAAACTTAAACTAACAACTGATAAGTTTCACTTAAGAACAATGCACAAATTCCTACTTTGAACGCTGCAGCAGTGTCTTTGTTGCAGTGTGCGGCCGAGTATTGTCATGAATGGAAGTGTTTGATCACCCACTATACCGCACGGACTAAACTCCCAATGGCTTTTGCTCACATCAAACACTGCCCAGGATGGCAGAAACTTGGCACAGGCAACGAGATGAAGTAAACCGTAGAGAATTTGATGAAAATCATACGACGAGGATATTCAAGAGTTTATACCACAAATGTCTAAGTCGGAGCAGCGACTGTGTAGAGAAGTAGCTAGAAGGTGTAACTAACTCTTGCAAATACAACAGGTTTGATCTTCGCTGTGGTTTCCATTTCGCGACTGATGGGACCTTAAATAAATAATAGCCATGGGAATAAGAATTATTAATTGAAGGCACGAGGATCACAACATAATACTACACGTATTGTAGGTTGATTTAACTACCTGAGTCAGTTTCTCACAATATAAACCTAGGTCCAATCAGGTCTTATTATCGAGATCTCTTTTAGGATGAGAGTGATTCAGAAACTGACAACTCCTCTTTAATGGCATAGTAATGGAATTTGAAAAGGTAGATGCGAAAGGGAAAAGAAGGCAGCCAAGTGTTGACTACGGTTCCCGAACCTACCCTGAAAGAGGTTCAGATATATCGGGCTATTTTCTACTTGTCTCACGCCGTTCTGAATAATGGGAGAAAAAAAACAGAGAAAATGAAACATCCCTGAAGGTAAGGCCCATGATTATGGGGAAAAACACCTACGAGAGATTAGCTCCCACAGGACTCTCACATTAAGAAAGTCAGGTTTTTTTGAGGGCACGGGGGAGGGTACCGGGCTTCATGAGGGTTATCCTGTAACAGGCAAGTCCCCTTTAATGGCATATGAAGGGGATTGAAAAGGTGAGATCAATATTATATCAGTTTCTACTAATCTATTTTTTTTCATTCATATAAAAACTTTTGTCGTAAAGACTATCAGTTTGGACAACAATGATTCATTATATACAATATTAAAATAAAGAATACAAAATTAAAATATAGTATATAATTTACATGTTGGCATGGAGGTAGGTTAATCCATTTAATTAACCTACTTTAGTAGATGGGTTTTCTGTGTGTTTACCTGAAAGTCATACGACGTGGGTGAGTGAGGGTTGATTGATCTATTTATTCAACTGCATATGAGCGACTCACGTCCTCTTCCATTCCGGACTATTTTGAAACTGGCATCGGCTGTCAATACACACATTGATGAGTATTTATTTCATTGTTGCGTCTTCAAACAATAGCAGTGCGGTTACTGTTAATATTTTAAAGAAGTTTCAAGTGTAACTGACTGTAATATGAATAAATGGACCCAACTCCTGATAATATGCATGACCTCATCATAGGTTTCACATGACCGATGAGTCCTCAAATGCAACACAATCGTAGTAATTGACTCACTTAGCGCCCAATGTGTGGGGGGACCATTGCAAGTGACTCAAAAACAATCAAAAATCTTAATAATAAAATAGTTGAGATAAAGACAGGAAGGATAATTTTTTGAAACGTAATCGGTGACGAAGAACAATAAGACTGACGATGAATACTTACATCCTGAGGATATGACATCATTCGCTACGACACTGAATACAAACAAAAGGGGATGCAAACAAAGGGGTCGGTGAAATAATGTGTACATGAAAAGATATGCATTTCTCACTGATTTGTCTAATAACCAAACGGGAGTTTATACCATTTAGTACCAGTGTTGCAAAAAACTAACGAAACTCAGATTTGAACCTTCGACCACTCACACTAAACGTTCAATCGCAAGCACAGAACAACACGGACGGCATGGGGAGGACCTTATTCCTTAATTATTTGTACAAATGTATGGACTCACCACCAACCACACTGCAGAGTGGATGTGACGTCATGGAAACATGTACTTCAATTTTAGGGCATTTCCTGTCCGTCTGGAACCTACATGGAGCCTATATGTAATTACTTGTCTCAGTGTCCCCCACGTCACTACGTACAGTTATAAGTAGTGTTGGGCGAGTCGCGGTTATGGAGAAGGCGGAGAACGAACGCAACTCAGTGACGTTAGGTATTTATGGAACACCTTAGAGTCTAATACATTTTAGCAGATCCGTCGTTCCTCCGTATTCGAGGATTTCTTAATTCCTTTAGGGCGCCAGGTTTTTTTTCATAAAAAATACCAAAAATTGATTTTAATAGTTTTTAATTTCAATCAGAGCATGAAAAAAATTACATCTGCAGGGCGTGGTCATTCTCTCGTCGTCCCGCCGACACAACCTGCTTCTCCCATCACTCCCTGACGACTCCCAACGTCTCGCCAGACCACATTGTTGGCCCGGGTTGCGTCAGTTCCTCAACAATTGCAACTCGCAAGCTGACCTGCATTGTTCATCGTAACTTTTCATGTTACAACATATATATCGGGCAAAAGCTAACCCTAAATGGAAGAACTGAAGCAAAAATGTAATATAGACTGCACAATTATGTGTATGACAAATTTCGGAACTTCTTCATGTGATGCAAATTAAAAATACTAAAATAACTTAAATGTTGCATTCTAAAAATTGTAAGGAAATTATAATTTGATACACCATTGTACTGTTAGTTTTTCTAAATGTTAAAATCTTAAATGTTCCGTTTTTTTATTAATTTAATTCTTATGTGCTCCTTTCTGCACAATAAGTGTTGTACACAAGTTCTAACTTAAAAATATTTTTGTAAATCATTGTAATTTTAAATTACTTTATAAGTTACAGCATGACAAATTTTAAATTTGCTTTTTGTTGTCCTTTTCAGTCCTAAGACTGGTCTGATGTAACCCTCTATGCTAAACTATCTGGCTCAAGACTTTTCATTTCCGCTTAACTACCACATCCACCCTAATATGCTTAACGTATACCATTCTTGGCCTCCCTCTTCTGTTCTTACCCCACACACTTCCCTCTAATACTAATTTCACAAGTCCCTCTTGTCTCTTAACGTAGCCTATTAATCTATCCCTCTTCTTGGTCAACGTCCTTCATATTGTTCTCTCTTCTATTATTCTGACGGTATCAGAGAGTCGTTCTCAAATTTCGTACGGTGACTAATGTGTACTTTTATTCTGGCCATAATTACGATGATTACGGCCTGGAATTTGCAGCATTTTCTAATCTTGAAATCCTCACTAATAGTAAATCCCGACCAATTTATTATATCGCAATACTTACACGTACACAGTTGTTTACTTTGAAATAAGTTGCTCCGTCATGACGCTTCGAAGAACGATGTCCTTGGTGAAACTCACTGCTGGATTATAAAATAAATTTAAAATAAAGCATACGTAATTTCAAACCTTCCCGCAGAACATTAAAATTTCAGTGGCGTTAGAGTTCCTCTATTTTCGTCCGTCGCGTTACATGGACAAACGTCGTGGAACTGTTTATTGCGGTCGTTACTGTGCTTACTGCTATTTTCAGTTGGCATAATTGTCACCAAACACACCTCTATACATTTATAAAAGCTAATAAATATGCAGATGACTCATTAACACCAAGTAAGTTTGTTACTGTAAGACTTTTAGACAGGGATAAAAACATTTGTACCAATAAACATTTAATTGCATTTCTTTCTTGGCTCGGTAGTAGAATAAATCGTTGAATAGCAGCGGCTATTGAAAGGCGTAAATTTTCTACCGATAAGAATTAAGTCGTAATCTCTGAGATAAGAAGCTGTTTTGGCGCAAATAAAAATACGTCTCGAGAGGGGAAGGGAATTAAGACACATCCCAAAGAGCGACCTTGTCGTAGGAGCCGATATAACATATAACACACCAGATATCTTATCCAAATAGTAGACATACAAAAGAACGCGTGGGGAAATAATTGCTAGTTAAATCTCGAGGGGTTTTTCCTTAATTATCTCGAGTTACTAATCAATCAAAACTTGCTTTCTTTCAGACAAAAAAAAACAATAAGATTCTAAATTGGACCTGTCTGGGTGTTTTTCATTATTCTGTCTATAAAATCACATCAAAATCCATTACATATTTATGTAACACTAGCAGGGTGTCCGGTGTTGCCCGGGAATTCATTTGTATTGCTCCGCTACACTAACATCTTTGTCAGAAAGTTATTGTATCATAAGCGAGAGCGTCACAGTTTTGAAAATTTACCTTTTCATTCCCCCTACCCTATGATAATTAATTAAATATTTATTTCATCATAACCAGCGCAGTAATACAGTCAAAAAATATAAAGGCACCTTATATAAGAACAGTGCCTTAAAAAGGGTACGAAAAAATATTTAATTAATTATCCAGGACATTACTCCCGATACCTGAGCAGTCAAAATATTTCCGGTAAAATAATAGAGCCATGAATACTGACTCTCCCATGTTTTCGCAATCATTTTATATAACAGACCTTCACCCTGGGGCTATATTAAACCCAGCGACTTTCACATCCACAGGTTCTACACGATGCTCTATTATTTTCGGATCACTTTTATTTAATACCCATCAATCACCAACCCTATGGATGCTCGCTCCCCTTCCGTAGCAAATTGGGCTCAAATCATACTCAAGCAGCTTCGGGAGAGACACTATCAATCACACTAACCCCGAAAAGTAATTATTAACCGCAAATATCGGCCGTTTATGTACGTTTTAAATTTTCTTCCCCTCTACCCCGAGGGTAGTGCTTCTTTTGCTTGGCAAGGAACAATTGTACAAAATTTGGTCCGAATTGGTCCTCAACAAGTAAATAAATATAATGGCCAAGCAGTCAGTACAATTTCATTAATTAATAGATTGTTATTTATAATTAATAAATTTGCTTCACGTTACTAGTATCATTTTATTCTTGATCATAACTAACCTAAATGTTATAAATTGATACAATAATTTACGTTTGTTCCATAATTTATTTAAGTGTTAAATAAAATCACGTGATAAGGTCTACCGATTGTTAGAGGAAACGTTGTGTGTTTTCAGATAAGTATTGTATGTTGTTTGTTTTGGTTCAGGCCATTTTATTTTACACTTTATTAAATATTAAAAATCAAAAATTCTTTAAATTTTATTTATAATTGAACTTAAATATTGGTATTTAATATTAAATTACTTTATTAAAACTTTGAAAATATTGATATTACTCTTATAATTCAGTGCTATTTAATTATCGTTTCAAAAATACTTTAAATTTTTTTCAAAATTCTTTTATGTAATTTTAAATAATTTTAAAAACCTAAGCATTGATATCTTAGAGTGGAAGTTATAATGAATAACTCGTTTTATATAATTTCAATGAACTATTCTTCAACACAAACTGAAATATGTTTTCTTAGAATTTTAGTACTTGAATAAATTTTAAGTATTTATTAAGGTCTCATCTGCTTTTATTATTCAAATAATGAAGCCGCAAATTTGATTGTATGAATTACGCTATTAATCAATAAACCTTTTCTCTGTATGTGGCCATTATATTTATTTATTGTTTACATGTTTCAGGAAGGAAGACGAGTCTTAAATATAATCATGAATACTGCTGTATCTAGATGTAAACGACTCGGCCTCCATTTGAACAACTTTGTTGTTAAACTTAGAATTTTTTTTAACAAATAAAAAAATCAATAAGTTCTTATCTTTAGCTGTGTTGTGAGCATGTGACTTAATCTCCATCAGATGCATTCCACAATAATATTGTCTCACGATCGATTCGACCTTTGAACCTAGATTGCGTTGGTCAGTGACAGACATACGTTAATTTATTCCAACCGTTTTACTATTATCTCATTTCGTTATGACGCAAGGCTCGCGTGCGTATCTACCTACACATTTGTTCCTCAAGGTATGTTGTTGGTTAATATGGATCCTATGTAACCCTCAAGGCCACATTAATTAATTTGTCATCCTAATGCGTTCACATGTGCGTGAGAAAAAAACAGTGAGAAATAAACCAGTTTTTTAAATTAACACTTATCGTTATGAACACCTGAATTATAAACTACAATGTACGTCATACAACACGTGTAATTATTTTAATCGTATAATGGAATCGCTAACTTTTGCTACGCTACAGTCTGTTTTATTAGTTTGTGTCCCGTAATTTGTCTCTTCTCATTGTGCAGTACGTTCGTCCCATAATTTTCTCATTACTTAATTCATCTGTTCGCTTTACCTTCTCCTCCAGCCCCACGTTTAAAAATTTTGAAGTTTATTTCTGACTTTCATTTTCAAATATTTCATTTTTTCGTAAACTATACTTAGGGTACAATTTTATAAACCTCTTAAGGAATTATATATCAGTATTGGATACTCGTTTCTCTTCTATGGAAAACGTATCACCTTACGTTTTCTGTTTACGTTATGCTGTTATTAATTTTTTTTATTCAATGTCAGTATTATCGTTTAACTGTTAAATTTTGTAGCGAATAGTTTTCTTGACAAAATTAAGCCAAATATTCGCCATTAAGGTGACAGTGTGCTCTAATGAATGACACTTCAGTCAGTTACCGCTTTGTGTTTATTAGTCATTTTTTATTGTATAATATATATATATATATATATATTAAAAATATCCCGCAGTATAAGTTTGAATACGCTTTACATATTTTAGTTTTTACTTTGCCCGACCTACCTGATGCAGGTTTTCTAGGGTTTTCCCTGCATCTCTTTAGGTGAAACACCGGGTAGGATCCTTAAACCATAGTCCGGGGGCCCTAGTTAACCCTTGGCTACCTTGCTCTACCTTCCGCATCCCCCCTTTTCAATTCCCTTCCTATGCTATTAAAGGGGAGTTGCCTGTTTCAGGATCATCCTCATGTAGCCTGTTACCGAAAAAAAAAATTATAGTCACATCAACAAAATAGTCATTAGCGACTTCTACAAAATTAAAATTGCGATTACCAATATTTTTTATATTTAAATTAACAATTTTATACAATACTAATAATATTTTCATTGTTACAATTTAAATATACATATTATATACAAGAATAGTTCGCAATTTGTGGTACAATTATTTTTACATACGTAGAAGTAAGTAAAAGACTAATTAGATCCATTTTTGATTTTTTTATAATTTTTTTCTGATCGTGAAATTTATTAAGGTTAAATATCAACTTAGTTGGTATACTTTCATTATTGTTGGTGATGACGATGATTTAATAATATTTATGTAAAAATTAAACATTATCTGACGATTTATGAGGGAATACTATAATTTATTGCCCATTAGGTCATAAAAATTTTAATTCAATGGCCATAAATCATGTTATGTCAGGACATCACACGGTAATGAGCACAGTAGTCCTCGGTTAACAACGTATTCAGGAGGCGATGAGCAAGGTGCGGCAAAAAAATGCCTCAGTAACGACTCTCGTTTAACGCAGACAAGAGTGATAGAACAGTCACGTAACGACAACTGTGAAGCTCTGATGTGTGACTCGTAATAGACATTTATTTGCTGTTTAAAGGGTATATGTGTTCGTTTCAAGCCTTCGTTTATATTCAGGACCTTCTCTAAGGTTCTCGTCATAGCGACTAAGATACAAATTTCCAATTTTTGATGCAACCGTTTGCCCTCCTCGAAAAAGGGAACGTCAGAGGGACCATCTGAAATACAAACTGGTTTATTGCCGGACTGGACTTTCCACAAAAATCAATTTTATTGTAAAAGCTTAGAAACGTTGCAATAGAGTTGCACCATAGTCTAAGTGTAAACACCTATCAAGATCCAATAGATTTTCTGGTAAAGTGCCACGAGAATCTCAATAATCGTATCTGATTCAGTCTCCGTTGCTTGAACTCAACACTGCTGTGGATCTTCAGGCCATAAATCCGAGTAATTCCCTCTGTTACTATTAGAAAAATCATATTATGGGAATCAAGAGAGACGTGATGGATAGCGACGGTCCAGTTTCAACTCGATTCCATCCAAAGGATTGGCTGTGAAAGTATCCACTTCAGTCACGGCACCACTGAGAGGGATTGGTGGGTACTGTTTGACTTTGTTGGTAGATTATTTGGCGTACCACCACACTGTCCTCTGCTTAATCATCATCAGCTCAACATTTCCTAATAGCAAACTCTCTTGCATCACTGTTGACGCCATGTAGCCCTTGGTCTCCCCCTACTCCTCTTGCCACTTGGTTTCACAGTTAATAATCTTGCAGAGATTCGTTCTTCACCCATTCTTTTGAGATATCCCGCCCAGCGCAATCTTGACACTCTTATTGTCAATGATAAGGTTTTGTTCATTATACAACTCAAACAATTCTGTATTATGCCGAATTCTCCACATTCCACATTTTCTTGCACAGGGCCACATATTTTCCGCAGTATTTTTCTTTCAAATGTATCCAGTCTCGTCTTATCTGCTTGTGAAAGTGTCCACATGTCAATACGAGTCTCAGCAGGGTTTTTTACAGTATTTTCTTTGTAGCACTGCCTTAAAATGATTTTGAAGGCCGAATTAGCACCTATTTCCTGCCATAATTCTAATTTCTATTTCTTCCTAAATATATTCATGAAGATACTTGCTGAAACGCACACTCACTGAGCGGGAAAAAAAATCATGTTCACATCGGAAAATCAATTTATAAGTATGACTATTCAGTTTAGGATTTGGGTATACAGTACAGCTGATATTGATGATCGGTTATTTTACCGTTCGAACACGTTTGACACTCAAGATTGACTTCTTTAATTGTGTTACCAGAAATTGTTGCTTCCACCAATGTATCCACACTGCGAGAAAAGCTATCTGGTTCAAAATGTAATTCTCCTGCAATGTCATGATTGCGTAAGGACAGGTAATTTATGTCTCTGTGTCTTTTTATTGCACCCACAAGGACAACTGAGGAAGTCTTCCATCTGCTGCAGTCTTCAAAAACTCGGGTAACTGAAGAAGCCCCCAAAACTCAACCAACAACGTGCTCAAATTAATATGGCCTGAAAACTTACTTCTGGATTATTGGGTGATTTATAAAAATTCTCTTTCTGTTAACCCCGTTTGGTGGAACTTGTAAACAGTTCTCCTTCCATTTCCTGAGAGGGACAAAATACCGATTTACTCGTTGGATTATAATAAAACGTCTCGAAGCCCGCTGAGGCAAATTAAGAGGTTCATTCCCACGAATAATAACGTTTTGTGTGTACAAATCTTATCGGGACGCGATTACAGGCTTATCAGTGCCTTCCGTAGGGCCATTACGAGGTGCTGTCATATCTCCTCGCCAATCATTTACTCTTCTCAGATAATTTAATTTCGTTCTACGATAAAGAAAAACATCTTCAAGCATATATTTGCTCTTTTCTTGCAACACAACAATTTTTATAACTGATAAAAATATAAAATCTTAAAAATAAGACAAGCATTTTCCTGAAGAGGCTGTTTAATCTATATAAACTGAAATCCCGAAACTAAATCACTATTGAGTTCGTGTTACATGTCACGTTACGACGGCCACCATTGCTGTCTTTCGAACTATTTAACAACAATATAAACAAAATATTTAATTGAAAATTATCTGACTTTCTTAAAAAAATATAAATACCCAGAGAAGCCAGAAAAATATAATTAAAATAGAAATTATAAATTATTTATAAATAATATGCCCAACATTTCTGGAGAGGTCACGTTAACATACAGACCCAAAAATTACACATCAAATTTAAAATCTATTTTTGTTAATAAATGAATATATAAAAACAATGTATAGCTTTTCCAAACGGTTAGATCTTCTAATTCTTTTTATTGATTTTTATGAACGATGGAGCACTATTTTAATTACGTTTTGTTTTTAAATATATCAATAAAAATGTAGATAATTTAACTTTTTTTAAAGTTGGCCTAGTTATTAGTCATCACTGTGAAAAGCGATCTATAATTTATATTAGAAATACGAATCACAACGTTATATTCTGCATTTGGGAAAAATTAAAAAAATAATTTTACAAATCTTCAAGTTGTCAAAATTCGATTCTTAATTTTTTTAAACAAAAATATTTAAGATATAAAATTTTTACAAAAATGATATAAAATGAAGTCATCCTTTATATTTATATGGTAAAAGTAATGTGCCGTACTTTGTGGTGTTAACTTTACACCGTCTAAATTATTAGTATTTTAAATAACTGAAAATATTTCAATTAAATTTTATTTATAATATTTTAATTTGTGAACATTCTATACATAAATTTTTAAAGAAGTCAAAATTAATTTTTTATCAAATAAATACATTTTAAACGTCATTTGCGCATACCGGTCTTAATCAGAAAGACAAAAGTAATCTTTCTACGGCTTCTAAATGGCTCCACTCTAGGAAAATGTGACCGGACTCTTAAAAACTTAAGAACTTGAAATCAGGTAACGAAGCACTACGACGAGAAGTGTTTATAAGTCAGAAATTGAGAATTCATTTCACTATTGTTTCCTCCGGAGATGTTTCTGATGTTGATGACTCGGAACGTGTACAGGATCGATATCATGCTCAGTCAGTCGTCAGGAGATTTACTACTTAGCAATTTTCTTTGATCAATTCGTCTGGGCCAAACCACACCTTCAGTTGGTTTGCAAATAAGTATTTAGTAATTTCTTTATCAACAATTTTCTATGTCGCTTGGAGCTATCTCTCTGAGAACCAAAAAGTTTTCTTCGCTACTCTGTAAGACTTCCTTTACTTAGGTAGTTCTTATAACAATTGTCCCCTTCTCCGCAACTCTTAAAAATTTTTCAGGTAGTAATTTCATTCATAATTTCACATAATAACGATTCCACAGAGAAAATATTGAATCATGGTCCATATTATGTGTGTATTAAATAATTATTGTGGGACGAAGAGGTTTGACAGGACATTTCAAGATGCAGTAAAATGTGAACTAAAATTAATCTACAGTTAACATGAATGCATTTTTATTCAGAAAATGGCCCTGAATCTGATAGATACCTACTTTTTTTGAAGTCTCATTAACATTTTTATCATAGCTGGGCTAGTTGCGTCCAGACACGTTACAGTTAAAATTATCTTCTAAACGAATCTGAAGTCGACAGATAATGCACGTAGTCAGAAATTGTTTTTGACTCAACGTGAAGCTCTCGAAACTAATACATCTCTTCGATAAGCAGAGATACCAACATGACTTTAAGGACCAAACCGTTTGGCACACTGGATGAGAATAACGAAACCTGATGAATAACTATATCAAATTTATCCAAGCTCCATTCATGTCTATTTTAGTATGTTCAAAGATTTTATAACCGGTTCAATAACTTTCAGTATGTTCTAACTCTATTGGGAATTTCTTTTTCAGGGTGGTACATGTATTGCAATTGTAGATATTCCATATTTTTAATTACTTTTTCTCATTTCAGGCACTTCTGCGTCAACCTTGACCGAGGAAGTCTGTCTGCAACTTGAGTCATCAGGTGAGTTTCAAAACGTGAACAATTCTTCTCATCTCTGTTCGCCTAATTAAACTTGATGGATGATAGATGAAACAATGGGACGCTAAGTTATAGAAATTGTAATCAAAATTATGAGGAAAGTATCTAGCAGAATCAACTCAGTCGCAATCAAAAATGTGATGCTGGATGAAGGATAAAAGAGATCATGGTGCATGATTTCATAAATCAAAACGTGAAAACTATGTGAAAAATTATATGAATAAATAAATACGGGTAAGTTCAAAATTCGGTGACCGCTTCATTAACATCTATAACTCTTGATACCAAAACCAAACCACAATAACGAAAAATTCATTGACAAATGATACGAAACAGAAATATTTGAAGAAGGTAAATAATTGCTACTTTTGAAACGATATTATACGTCGTAGAATGTCCTTCTTGTCTAAGGAAAGTGAATTTAGTGATATTTTCCGAGGCTCTGTGGAGCAGGCGATGACATCGTGAACGAAGACTGGTCCTTGACCCGAAGAGGCGATAAGACTTCAGTTACTAACTTGAGCATCAGTCTCACTTGAAGAATTATTCCTCGGAATATGTGCCAACTGGAGTCAGCTTTCTCCGTCTTGGATCTTCAGAAGAAACGTGTCACTTTACGAGTTTGGTCAAAAAATGTTTCTTGTTGAATAATCTCTTAGACTGCATCATAATCTACTTCGAAATTACAGTGTGTTTCAAAAGGAATCATCTCATATTTCATCTATGTAATTTTTAAAATAATGAACATGTAAAATCAATGTTAATTTTATAATACAGGAAATATCGTAAAGTTTCTTTTACATTACAACTCAGTGTGCTCAATGTATAACCTCCCCCCACCCCATAAATTATGCAGTATCAAATTCGTCTCACACAGAGTTTGTCTTTTGTTACTGTTTCCACGGCTGTTATTATTCGCTTCCGTAGTTCGGCCATTATTCTTGCAAGGGGATGAACTTAAACTCAGCCTTTTACAACACCCCAAAGGAAGAAGTCTCAAAACACAATTGCGGACAGTGCTTTAAAGCTGGATCATTTTATCTAACACGGTCGATCCATCGTCGAGGAAGTCTGTAGTTTAAAAACTCTTTTACTAAAAATTCGCCTCCTGGGAACCAGGTGAAAAAAGGTATACCCATTTGAACAGTACATTTTTCAATCACAAAAGCGAAAGTAATTAATTTTTTTAATTGGATTATTCTTTTAAAAACACTTTGTATTTAAGTCCAAGTCTCCAATCGCTGATAATTTGCTACAATCGGGACACAAGATGTGAATTCAAGAAACGAAGGGTGTATAAAATTTTGTGAAAAATGCGGGTACAGTGAGGGGCAGTAGCAATTATAACTAGCAATTGCGATCTTATGGATGGGGACTAAAGATTCTAGTTCAGTAAATCCTGTGATTCTGTGTATTCCACATCTGGAGAAAGATTTAAACAAAACCGCAGAAGTAGACGACGCGGCAGAAACACACGGATAGTTGGGCGGAGATCGCAGAGATCACCTTAGGCCCAGAACTAATCTGGACACGAGACGCACCACGTCACAGTGCGCCAACCAATCACTGTCCCGGCAGAAACCAGCATATACACAACGAAAACATTCCTGTATAGATCATATATCACTTGGCTCAATAATAGTTCCCTATGCCGCCCGTTTTCAGACGTTTACTGTTTATTTCTTTCAATTAGAAGTATAATTACGATTGGTTACAGTACGGTGTAATATCGGTGTGCATAAAAATCGTTTTTGTAACTATAATTCGCTCTTAATGTCTTCAGTATTCTATTAAAACAGTTCGTTATTTAAACGTTTATTAAACATTCCAATAACAATCAATTAAGTTTGGATCTGTAAAAACATTCATAACATACCGCAAGGAAAAAACGTCTCATTACTCTTAAATAATGAAGAATTCATCCGGAAAACGTTCAGTTCAGACAGGGGAAATATAAAGGTTGGAGTTCCTCAGGGCTCTATTTTAGGTCCACTTATATTAATTTATTTGAGTAAGAAGCCGAATTTGATTAATCCAAACTTAACCATTACTATTTTGCACATTATAGAAGTATATAAAGCACAAATAGAGATACTCTTAATGAGATTGAGCATAATATATTTAATATTCGTCCTATCAGAAAATTCTGAAGTACACATTATAGACGAGTAAAAAAGGAATGTAGAAACGTATTGACATTGTCAATCGATTTAGAACTACAAATTTATTTCACCCCTTCAATCTACAAAGATGTAATTAAATATCGTTGTAGTGGACTGACACAAGTGTCACGAGGTGTTGATGACGTTCATATTCTCTCCGGTAGAGATCGCGTGAGCGTCACTTTCCACACTTTCGGTAACCTGACAGGTTTTTTCTCTCGAATGACTCCAAGATAAATACATATTCATGTTTTATAGAATGGACCCACATTAAAAATTGTCAAAGTTTGTCGAAGAATCATGAGTGTAGTTCATTACATTCTAAGAAATATAGTTAGAAATAAATTAGAATCTGAGATGTTCTTAAGATTTATCATGAAATCGTATTTGAATCTCCCATGTACTGAATATGATATCTAGGATCAACACTTAATTCAGCCATTAATTAAAACGGTAAACTTTTCTCACCATTCTTCGATCCGGTTTTATTTGCCTTTGTTCTGAGATTAAATCTGATATCTACGGAATGGAAATCATCAAAAACCACTTTTACCGTCCAAACGTATCGGGTAATTGACATTATCGAAGTTTATTATCAATGTCTCTCAGACGTTTTTTACGCATACCCATGTAGTTGGACTTCGACATGTTGATGTAGGCCATGTGAATGTTTCAAGTTCAAGTCTTCCGTTTTTATCTGGTGATTCACTTCATAGTTGACAAAGACTGCATCCGTAACACGCTAAAACATAATCACTTGTATAATTTTATATCACTTTTTGCATAACCGCGGCGCTCGGTTCTTTCTCGTTCAGAAAATTGATAGTCGTTTCCAAACGTCGTCATTCGGCTTTTTCTTCCGAATTTTCATATCTCGTTTGGATGTGTTTCATACGAACAACGATACAAATTTGGGGAGATTCGGTTACGAAAATTACCACCTTCAAACAACAAACAGATATATTCCAGATTTAGAAATACATTAATAAATGGCTGTTCTTTATGTATCAACATCAATTACTTAAGCTCATTCTTCAACCTTACTTACAGTTTTAGCCTCCCACCATTCTCTACCACTTTGGACTTCACTCTCTGTTATTTCCTGTCCCATGTATCTCCGTGACTGTGTATCATCTAATAATTTGTCGTTCATTGGGTAATTTATAAACCTAAGCTTCCAGTTGGGAACTATTTCCATCCATCGTGCATCGACTTTTCTCTATATAGATAGATGGATTAGTAAAAATAAATAATTAGAAAATATTGACAAACCTGGCGATTACGTTTTGTTAACAACTACACTGTGTTACTTACATTAATTTATTATTAATAAATATAAGAACCTCAACAAAAGTCTCACTTTAAAAATTTCTAGTAGTTACTACATTTTATTTACTAATTAAAAAGTGTCATTACATAAATAAAATTTTAATTATGTTATAACATTACTTCACATTTAACATAAATTTAATCATTTCGTTTGACAGGCTATGTGAGGTTCCAATCTATCCTGTTACAAGTATTATATGTCTTTAGAATATGGCTTGTTTGGCCTGAAAGGGGGAAAAGAAGAAATCTAACTATTCGAAAGATTAACAGAAACATGCTCTTCGCTGAACACTACAATACACCAAAATTTCAAGGTAATACGATGAATGCATAAGGTCAAAACATGAAGTTGGTTGGCGTGGGACCTTTCCGGTCGGAATGGGGTAAAGCTAGGAACCTAAATCATCAAAACATTGACAGAAACCGTCTCTGGGGTGATACACCGCTAAACAACAACATTTCACGGCAATTTTGATGAATGGTATAGGAAAGCTAAAGGGCAAACCTTGTAGAAATTTGTATATAAAGCCTGGAGCGCACAGGACACATTGCATAAGGAAATCTATACAGGTTCAGGGAAGTTCTATAAAGGTTGACATCTTCATACTGAGTTTTCCTCCTCCCTCCCCCTTTGGTCCCAAGGACAATGATTTTAAATTAAGTCTCCCACAACCTCAGACGAGCAGTTTGAGGGTTTCATACATCGGGGTCACAGACTTTGGGCATCGGGTAAGAGTTGTTCGCTGATCCCATTAAACCAATCAGTCAGCTGCCCCTCCTCCCTCCAAATTGTATCGAGACATGGAGGCGGTTTGTTGCATCCCCATAACAATTCAGTCACCCGTCATGGGAGTAGTTCCAAATGCCCGATTTACCTCACGCAGGTTCCCTGCTTTACTTGATTCACCAGATAGAATCCTTGAACTACAACCCGGGGCCCCTAGTCAACCCTTGACTTCCTTCTTAAACCTTCCACATACCCTTTTCCATTCCTTCCTATGCCATTATAGGGGAGAACCACCAAAGCGGATAACCCTCACGTAGCCTGCCTTCCATAAAAATAAAAAACCTCAATACGTTCGTTTTATTTGTGTAGATTACTCTCCAATTGTTTTGCTTATTATTTTTATAAATTAACGTGGCCTCCAAAGTCGACCTCTAACATGTTTAATTTTTTCCCATCGTTTCGATATTTTTCTTATAATGTAAATATTGTATAATGCTCCCAAATGTGAGGCGGAAGTTTGTGAAGACCCAGAAAACCTAAGTGGGACAGATGATTAGCGAGTTGCACACAGTGACCCAGAAATTCACAATTCACGAATGTTTTCGCAGTCCTCGGTTGTATTCTCTGAAAAAATAATATATCAGAAGTATATATTTTGTCTTTCATCAGTTGTAGTACTTTGACTACTCAAATGGAACACATTTAGGAAAGCACAGTCCGGACAAGAGACAAGTTACTGGTGCTAACATTATTTTCGTCAGTTTCACAAGGTTTCTAGATGCAAGTAAACCCTGATAGGATCAGATCAACGTAAACGCCTAGTGTCCTGATCAAAATTAAATTTTCATATCATAATAACTCTCTCCATACAAATCATTTGGTCTTAAACTCCTCAAGTTAATTTTCCTGATTCTCAATTTTTTTATCTTTAAAAGAATAAAACGTTTAAATTCCAGTTTTTTCACCAAACATTGCACACACATGTTACTTACTTTGTGGCAACAAACACTGGTTTGCTAAAAACCTGTAACAACTATTATGGAGTGTTTTTGACACTGATACTGGAATTATTTTTATCTCAACGTACCGGAAGCATTTCTTACTCTGGATTATTTCGGACTCTCTTAAGGTACCGGGAATATTTATACTCTTTTATAGTACGAAGAGTATTATTTTTATATTAAGTTAACAAAATTGTTGTTACAATAAACATCCAAAATTGAGAAATAATTCAAAATAAGACGTTTCGTGTCCAACTTTTGGGACCTGTTCCGCTCTATAATTGAAACCCTTAAACAGTCGAAATTATTACTTTTAATTAAAATTATTCTATTTCTGATGTATGTCCTTAACTGTATTTTATTTGCAATATCAAGTCAGATTTTATGTCATTATTTTATTTACCAGATTATTATATACTTTCCTAAGATACTGGAAGTAGTATTTGTTTCTCCTAAAATAATTGGGAGTTTATTGATTGTCTTAAGCTATCGAGAGTATTGTTTTTCTTTCAGTTAATGTTTTTATTTATTGTACCGGTAGTTAACTTGACTAAATAACGGTGCTGTGAGTCATAATACCGGATATGATGATGTCAGCATTCCGTCTACATTGGTTGAGGGGGCGTGAAAAATTTCAAGATGATGACGCTCTCGATGCCGGTTAAATCGTGTGTTGACAAGCAGATTAATCGTGAATTAAACGCTTTACTGGGCCAGAGATATATTTAAAAATTGTGAACTGTCGTACCCGGCTCAGGTAAAGAATTCATTACTAATTTCAAAAGCTTGACACTTGATACTGCCGGATGCACGACTGTCACTATCTCGTAATTACGTCGCTTCATGACACAGGAAAAAAAGGAATTCCCATGTTCCTGTTTACGTGTGCCACGAGCCCTTCTCCTTCAGTCGTGGTTCTCCTTTGCTTAGTGTAGCTTGGAAATGATTGACGGTGCGGTGGTTGGAGAACTGGCAAGTAAGTTTCTTTTTTTTTTCATTGGGTGCAACGTTTTCTTGTGTGATGATTGATATCGGTGTGACACGATTTTCTTAATAATTCCTCCTTCTAGTACAATTTATCATACATACATACCCCTTTGTAAACCACAACGTTATTGGATCAAAATCAATTTTATTTATCTCGTATTGGTCTACACAGTCGCAGTTAACAGTATAAACAACCAATAATAACTGTATTGTAATTTCCCACACTTTAACTTATATATATACAACAGGCGATGAAGAAAAATAAAACGGAATATGAAAAAGGAATCATATTTCAAGGAGATGAAACAAAACCCCTGCGGCTTGGCGATGATATTGTAGTATTGGGGAAGTCAGAAGAAGAATGGAAAACATAATAAATGGAATGAACGTGGTTCTAGAGGAAGAGTACAACATAACCTTAATAGAGGGAAAACCGGGGTGATGGAGTGTAGTATGGAAAACAATGGAATAACAAAGGGTATTAGACTGGGAAGGAATATTTCGAAGGAAGTTAAGGAATTATGCTACTTGGGCAGCATAATAACTAGGGATTGTAGAAGTCTAGTAGACATAAATAGTAGGATAGCTCAGGGAAGGAAGGCTGTCGTAAAAAAAAGGAGAAATTTACTTACGTGTAATATAAGTGTGAATATTAGTAAATCATTGCTAAAAATGTACGTATTGAATGTGGCGTTGTATGGGTACGAAACGTGGTCGGTAGGAGTTGCAGAAAGAACCAGAGTTGTCGCTTTTGAAATGTGGTGCTATAGGAGAATGATGAAAATCAGATGGGTGGATAGAGGAAGTTCTAAGAAGAATGGAGGAAGAGAGGACGTTGAACAGGAGAAGGGATAGATTAATAGGTGACGTTTCAAGACATGAAGATCTTCTAAAATTAGCATTAGAGGGAAGTGTGCGTGGTAAGAACAGAAGAGGGAGGTAAGGTGGAATACGCTAAGCTGATTATGGAGGATGTGGGATGTGGTAGTTATACTTAATTGAAAAGGCTTGCGCATAATAGGTCAGCATGGAGGGTTGCATCTGACCAGTCTTAGGACTGAATACCACAACAATTTCCTACAAATTATCGAAATTATTAACTTTCTTGTTTTTCGAATACATTTTAAAATATTATTAAATAAACTAATATCCTAATTATTAATTACCAAAATATTTTATAATCTCAAATTTCCTTACAGCATTACTAGAAAATACTAAAAATTCACATAATCAATTAAATATATTAGTTATTTCCTTTAAGTTTTAAATAATTGGACATTGAGATTTTTCCGTAATTGTTCTTTGGATTCTGAGCTCATAAACTCATTTTCTGACGCTCTAGGAGAACAGAGTGAGTTGCTGTTATACGAGTACAAAAAATGTCATACCAATAATTACATTTATGTTTGAATATGTGTAAATTAAAACTTCATTTTAATCAATTATTATCCCTAAGTTTCTTTATAATTTCTGTTTTCTAACTCAATATGAGTACAAAATATAAGCAGACACTTGCCCGATGAACGTTTTCCCGAAGAGAATATCTCGATTGACGTTTTCCTGAAATGTCATTATTCCAAGGTGAATACATCTCGAAAGGGGAACGATGGCTATATTCTGGAATTTCGTTACTAACTCAGCGATCACCATAACACCGTAATCGACAGAAATCTCGGTCGTTGTCCTATTGTTTTCTCAAACTCTTCCAACTCTATCGCTAGAGCTGTTTTTCATGCCGTTAGGGGTTTAAATTACACTCTAAAATCACTGAGTGTGGCGATTAAATAAACTATTTATTCTACGCCAATATATATTCTTTCAATACTTTGTCGGGCTAGTATAAATTAACTCCGGGCACCCAGTTAGTTTCTAATAAATTAAAACGAATTGATATTCAATTTTTTAGGTAACAGCCTACATGAGGGTGGTCCAGTATAAGAACTGTGACACGACCAGCGGTGGGAGGTTAAGGAGGGTGGAAAGTAATAATTATGTAATAAAGTTCAATATTTCTTGATTGTTGTGCATAAAAATAATACTAAAAAATCTATATTGGTTCGAATTCATCGTTTTTTATGTCACTAAGATCAATAATGACGTTCCTGATACCGGTCAATTTGATGGATGTGAGACGGGGGTTAATTATAAAATGCCCAATATATACAGCCCCATTGATTGGGGAGTGAGAATAATAAAAAAATTGTTCAAATTGCCTCATACTAGTGTTTAATCTATCGTTTTCAGTGTCGTTGACATGAACAGTGACACTCCGATTCCTGTTAAGTCACGTATTAATCCACTGTCAGATTGAGAAGAAATATTCGAAATGACCGAGTCATTAATGCAGAAATAATTCATCAGATTGGGATGAATAAATACTAGGAATACGTTCAGCAAACAGCTGGTACTAAATAAAAGTAGATACAGATAATACATCAATTCATTCAGAGATTTTACATATTGGGATTACATAATAAATCACAATTTAATTTATTCCACTTTAAATTAATTTGAAAGGTACTTAGTTAATGGAAGGATTCGTATAAAAAGTTTTGCTTCATAAAAATTGAAAACGTATTTGAGAAGTCGTAATATAAGCTACTATCCAATTGTGGAAATTTGACGTGAATTTATTGCAGAGGAAGTATTCATCTCCCCACTCATAGATGCCAGGAGCGTTCACGAACTTGATAAGAAATCAAGGCTATCAGTACTTTTCCGCACTTCTCACTTGTTACTACTCCAAACGGCCTTCCGACATTCATAACACTTCAGTATGGAAGTTTTGAGTTATTTAATAATCATTTCATTCTTTATATCGGTTCAGCAAGGTTCCACCAGCCTGGTTTCAAAGTATAATGTGTAAAAACCAAAGCTGATCTACGAGGTTAATAATTTACCTTTTTGAGAGAAAACAATGTTTCTAACGGTTATATCTCTTTTCATAAATAAATATTATGGGTTACTCAATTTTTTTGTTTAATTCAGTCTTACAGATATGAGAATTGTGGTTGTTATAAGGTCAAAAACACTCCCGCTTTCTTTAGAGAGAGGGAAAATTACTCCTGGTATCTTAAAAGCTTGATAGTAATTGCTCCATCCCTCCCTAGCCCCCGGTTTTTTCATCTAAAAAACAACTTAAGTAACACGGAGAATGTCAGAATTAAACTCAGCGACTCACACAGTAATCGACAATAATCTCGGTTCTTTTTTCACTATTTTTCTGAAACGCCCTACACCCCTATGTGAGTTTCCCTGGCATTCCGAATAGGGTTGAAATTATATACAAACGACATCAAGAGGAACTGATATCAATCTCACTGATTCCGACAAGCAATTTGTTCGACGCAAAAAAAAACGTCGCTATTTAATGTTCTTAAATTGTTGTGCCTTAGACCCCAAGTCCACAAAATTTGTTCGAAATTGCTTCACAGGCTAATATTTGTGAGCGGAATATAAATACGTGCAACCAAACACCAATTCTTATTCATTTCTCTGCTGTGTTTATAATTCGTCATAACTAAGATATTTAGTCTTCTTATACACTCTAACAGGATGGCTTCCTTTGTTGATTATTTTATTTTCCTTTCTCAAGCAACTTTCGCTTTATATAAAGGCCAAACGTGTCATGTTAGCAACGGACGAACTAAATATACCACCTTAGGCGCTAGCTTCGCCCACTCGATCTTGCCCGTGATTAACTTTAATATATTATCGTATTCGATAATATATAAGTATAATTCTCCTATCGGACGAAGACAAAAACTATTGTTAACAGTGCTAGCAAAGTGTTCACGGAATGAGGCAGGAAAAAGAGAAAGGAAATATAAGAGAAAATATTAAAGCAGGAAGAAACGCCAGCCTATCTAATTCAAATGTTTTTTTAAACTACAATTACTTCAAAAATAAATTCGGCGCTCGTAAATTTTTATATTGTTGTCACTGCAAAAAATTATCACCAATTTCATAACTTCCAAAAAATTTACATACTGTAAAAATTTCCGACGCTTAAATTTGTACAAAAACAATAGGTACTGTATATATGAATCTATTTTGAAATCAATCTCTAAATTTCTCTTAGCTCTTAACCGCAGCTACATTTTATTCATGGGAAGTTAATTATCTTTTTTTTATTTTATCATTTTTTATTCCTTAGACTGTATTTAATATCCAATACAAGAATGTCATTATCAGTTCCATTTAAAATCCTTGAATCTCAAGGTATTGAATAAACTGATTCCGATTTATCAGCAGAAAAAAATTGTAATTCTCACCAAAACCACGCCCATGTTACAAGAGCTATCTTTATAATAAATACCGCTGCTAATTGCTTCGACAATTTTCTCATCTTCTTTCCGAAGTGAGATAAAGTGCGGTTACACAATGTAAAGACGTGGACCTTGGTTCAGCTCAGCCGGAGATGCGTCCTATTCCAAATTTAGACTCTTATCATTATTCGTTTATTTATTTAACTTGCTTAAAACTTCCAAAAATACTCCAGATTTTGTCTCACCCTATTAAGTTTTCTTTTCCCGTTCTCACTTGTTTTATTTCCACATTAGACGAGCTAACCATTTTTTAGCTTTGGAAGTTATATCAAAATGGCTATTTTTATGTTTTCATACCTGACTTAAAAATAATATTGATCTGAAAATAATCTGCGATTACCATTTTAATATTTTTATTAATGAGAAAACACTTTTTACTTCATGTCATGCTTTTGAGCTCTTTTCTGTGATTTTAAAACTTAATCGTACGTAAAATTGGAAAAAATTTGTTGCAAAAGAAAACGTTTATAATTGTCACTGGTACTGCTTTCAGCCCACAGTAGGCAATAGTCGTTAATATCCTCCCAAGTTACATATAATAAAAGAAATATAAAAATAATTATTCAGTTATATTTACAATTAGCTGGGTGCGCGACAGTGCTTGGGAATTCAATTATATTAGGGTGACCCGCCTCCGTTTTCCGGGTTTCAAACCTCTGTCCCCGACTGGGAGGCTTATTCTCGGCTTTGTCCCCAGAAACCAGCCTTGACCCTATTGGGTCACGTGTAACATTCTATTATAAAACCACTAATTTATTCTGATAGTGATTTACGAATTTTCGTGGAGCTGAAACTAAAACTCCTGTACATGAAATAACAATTCTGTCATAACAACAATGTCGTGAACTCCAATCAAATCTCCTGCTTCATGAATAAGTATGTGTAAGTGGTCATTTGTAATTAATAAATAATTGCTGTACATAATTCATTTCAGCTTTTAAATAAGCAGGGCATACATATAAAAACATATAAAAAAAACAAAAATTTTAAATCTCCAAGGAATTTATTGATTGTAATTTAGATGTACAGAAATTAAAACACCTTCTAAATTTTAATATACTTGAAATTGAATTTTATTAATTTTAATTACAATTTTTTAAAATTACAGCTTTTGGTACATATCATAAGGACCAACAAATAAAAAGATGAAATTAATTGAAACATCTTAAGAAGTATATAGTTCAATATTTATTTTAAGAAAATTAATGTTTTAGAAACTTCTGCAAATCGTTGAAAGTTGTCATCTTGAAAAATGAAATAAAAATTTTCAATCAATTAGTGAATAAGATTTTTCAAGCAATTCGTTAACACACAGTCTGGGCCCTCACTTGAGATAATATATTCAATGAATTTGTTGTATTAAATGACTGATTTAGATGTAAAGAAATGGAAAAAAATTGTTTGTCTTAAATCAGTCTCAAGTTTTATAAATACCAAAATTTTGTTTTATTAAATTTCATTACAATTTTTTAATTATATAAAGGAACCTTCGGCAAGGCAATAATTATCTAAAAATATAAAGAGTAAATTAATTGATCATTACAAAAATTTATTTAGAATTTTACATTTATAAAAGGCCCGTCTTTATTATAATTTTTTTTAACAAGAATCCTGCGTCCCTATGCATTCTGCGGAATATAAATTCTTAATATTAATTAATTTTAATTTTAAAAAAATTCTGATAATTCATGGTAATGTAATAAAATTAAATTTGCAAGTATTTATCCTTGAAAATAGTTTTAAAATAAATTTATAAGGCTATTTGTTTTTTGATACATATAATTGCAAAATCCTTACGTGTTGGTAATAGAAGTCTTCAGCCCGCTCTTTCACAATAGATTTCTGTATTCTGGATAAGTTCGTAAATATGTCAACGAACCGTACAGAACAAGACAATCTATTTTTAAATTGTGTACAATACAGTTGACGACATTGGCTAGAAAGGGATTTGTCGGCTTCTCAATTGCCTATGGAAAGATAAGGAAAACGGAGAGTACACAGGGAATGACGATAGCAGACACTAAGAGATAGGATAAAGCAGGGTAAAGGCAATCAACCATGGCATCAGTAAACAATTGTTTCTGTCCGCAAGGGGTGAACGCGATGATTCATACACATCAGCAGGGAGATTCAAGTGGTTTTCTATGACCTGGGGAAAGTCGGGTATTTAAGCTTCCACAGCACTAGTTCCGGGTCTTGAGTATTATAACATGCTACTAATCCCATCCTCATCCCTTTATCTTAATCTCTGTCTTTTCACTCAAACCCTTTTCACGCAATAAGTCAAGTTTAACCATGAAAGACAAACTAACATTCTAAATGGTACCTGGGTGGAATTAAGAAATAATGGCAAAAGGATCGTCGGAGAACAAATAAGCACAACGCAAAATAAATTAAAAATTCTACTGTCACTAGGTTTCTTTGAATCCTTTGTAAAATTCGATTAAAACAACGGAAAATCTTGGAGTAAAATATTTGCCGTATGATGTTTTAGTTATCCTATATGTAAGGATTATCACTGACTAAACACATGAAAAATTAAGTAACAACTAAAAATATTAATTTATTGAAGAAAATTATTAGAATAATAATAAATACATTTATACGATATTAGTTATTTATTTAACTTCCTGAAAAATAATAATTTAAGATTCAAACATTCTCAATTATCCTATTTTTATCAAGAAAATTTGAGTAAATCGTGCAACGGAATTCAAACAGCGATACGGACAAACGACATTTTGGTCGAAACTTCAGTCAACGAAATGTGAATTACCAATTAGCTAAATGTAGTTAAAAAAATATTCTACATAATGAAGTCAAAGAAATGACTCTAAATTGATTCTACTACTTTACGATGTTCTAAAAGCAGTTAAATTAAATTGTATAATAGTATTTAACACGTTTCTATTTTTTTAAAAAAAACAATAGTATATTCATTGGTAAATTAACCAACGATGGAATATTTGAATTTCGTTTTTATGGCTTGACTGTGAAAAAGGGTCATTTAGAGGAACTATAATTATGCCCAGTTGATTAAATAATTTTTCATGTGATTCCAGTAAGGAAGGTTACGCAACAATCTATTTCTGTAACTGAATCAACTATGCTCCGAGCTCTAATTTTACTGTTTCCTTCCGTTGTGACTATAAATTAAAATATTGCAGTATTTATGTTGGAGCCTCTCTGTTGTGTGTCGGGGTTATGAACTGAAGCGGGGGTGTATGGGGTCACAGGAGTTATCATGGCTGTGGGAAGATGCTAAGCGAGGTTGCCTCACTGTGTCACGTGGCAACATCATTGCAACATTGCATCTCAAGCAAGTGATCTCTGCTCACGTTTAGGCCAGCCTCCTCCTGAAATCGCGCTCGACTGAGCCAAATTTGGAAGAACTAATACAAAAACTCTGTACAACTGCACCCCGCTGAACGAACCATGGCTACTTACGCAAATTTTCATTCATTGGTGTCATATAGCAGAATATTTTGAGAAAGTATTTGCAACCCAAAATCCAATCAGAATAAGGTTATTTCTATAGCCCAAAATCGATCAGAACATTGCATTAGAAAATGTAAAAAATTAGAGGATACTGATTAGATTCAGCGCACAACCTTATACAATTATATGAATAAATATTTTTTTAATCTTTTAGAAAAATCTTTTTGAAAAAAAGAATCATCTATCGTCTCACGAATGACAGATTTTAATTAATAAATTAACTGACCTATTCTCCATGACACTAATTTCAATACATGGATAAATCTTTCGATATTCATTAACTGAAACCCTTATCAAACCAGTTCCTACAGTAAACGTGACTAGATTACGGAAATCCAGTAAAGGAACGCTGTAATGCACTGAAGGAAAATACAGACACCACTTAGAAGCCTTCTTTAAAAAATTTCTTTAATTATGCCATAAAAAAGGCTAAAGCTTAAATTCTTTATGAATAAAGACCATGAAATATAAACAAGGAGTTTTCTTCTTCAGAACTTGGATTGAAATAAGATAATACAGTCGTTTTCATTCATGATTTAATTAAAATTTTATATTTTTTGAAGAATACTCCCACCAAATTCCATAATCAACAACAGAATGATAAAGTCAAGCATAATAAAATTGACTAAAATCTGACTCTGTATAAAGTTTAAATTGATTAAATATGGACACAGAAATAGTCACAGTAAATTTATTAGCTGAATTAATCAACAGCTGTATTAAAGGTTTTTAAGTTTCAGTTTATTAAAATTGACGTTTCTTGCACAATATTTCGTCTCTTCAGGTGTAATACTTTGTTAAAAAATGTTCAAATTCATTCCAAATATTTCAAACACCAAATATTTATGAATTTAGACATTACTTAACATCATACATGACCAAAATCATGTCTCAAGTATAACGAGAATGATTTAGTTTCTTACTCAACGCTCATGACCAAAATGAAAGAAAACGCGACCGATATTTACAAAGAGAAAAACTTGCATTATTTTAAAGAAACTTCAAATAAACGCTAGAAAAATATTTCAAAAAAAAGGCACAAATGTTTATAAATCATGATAAATTGTAATAATAAATACCATTTAAAATTTGGTTATAATTTTTAACTAAATATCGTTTGTGTTAAATTAAATGTGAGGCATTTTTCTCAGTAATCTTGGACAGCAGTTACTTCATCATAAATTTTCACGTTGATTGAATCAAATGTATGGTTTTTGATTCGCATTTTAAGTTAATTAATAGTTGTAATTTTATTATTCTACTAATTTAATAATTTTTTCTGACTTATTGGACATTTTTTTGGAAGAAGTTATCAAAATTCGTAATTTTTCATCTTTGACAATGAGATCATTTAAGAGAATAGGAGAAGCATCGAAAAAAGGTTTTTCTGTTTAGTTATAGGCAAAAGTGCCATATACACTCGCGCTTCTCAATGATGCCCTTGACTTTTGTGTACAGTAGTTAGTGCTTTTTAAGTGCACAGGAGTTTTCCGCCTGAATGATTTATGTTTTGAAGGAAATCCTCCATATCTTAAATATTGACTAAGGTTCGTCAGTTGATCTCCACAAAGCTTTGACAAAGACTGTTTCTGTATTATTTAATGATCTAACATGTTCCATGTCCTCCCGACGTCATCATTGTTCACCTATTTCCCTCAGGATCAACTCTTGTCAAACCAACGCATGGTCTTTGCTTTTAAAAAAAAGGCAATTGAACAGAAATCGTTGCTCTTGACAACTACAGTTTTAATTTACCACACTAGGAGACTTAACTGTGACATACAAAAACGGCAAACTACTTCGATAGAACGCAGAGAATATGTTTCATCGTACGAGTCACGCTCCAATCCCTCTGTAATCAAACAGTAGCGTTACTACGTCAACAAACTTCCCGTCAAAGGGAGACATATAGCATTAGTTGTCAGATCTGACATTGAGGAACTTTTTACCGTCGCACCTGTTAAAGTAACACGCTATCTACAGTCCAACAACCCATTCAAGGACATTCACGCGCTAAATAGTTCGTAAACACAATCCTGAACAGATCCACCGTTACCTAATATCATTCCTTCCTAGCAATAGGAGAAAAAACTAATCTAAGAGCCCAACTATTTGAAGTACATAAACCACCTTCACTTTTATTTTCCTACATATTTTTGATAATCAACACCCAGCCATATTCCAAAAATCCTACCCTCTACTTGTTTCATTCCAGCAATTTTTGAATAGTAAATCCATACAAATTCGTCCAGCAAATTAATTACTTCCAACCGAAACACTCGCATCTTTTAGCAAGTAAAATAATTTCTTCGCTCAACATGAAAATTTACGCAGCAAAATTCGCTTCCTGAAAGATCTACGATGAACGGAATGGAATAGATTAGAGACAGATGGGCGGTGAAATTTAGAGATAATAAATCAACTCTATTCTGTCGAAAAGAATGGTTTCAACGTATTCGCTGAAAAGACGAGGAATTTAAAATCCATACACCCAGTCGCCACCCGAAAAACAGCAGTCACAGAGGCGGGAAAAAGAACATTTAATCGTGAAATTTCATGATAAAAATTGGTCGGACACATTAGGACGAGGAGAACATATTTGGTCACGAAGTAAAATCGTAATTGGATTTGGTTAGAAAGAGAAGAAGAAAATATTTGGACGTGTAAACAAACGAATGAACTGTCCAAAACTAGCTTTGCTGGAGATAAGTTTCATGGAGACAGTTGTTGTAGAAGAGTTGATATCCAGACAGTTGCTGTGCAGAGAGAAGTTGATATATGGGCAGTTGTTGTAGAGAGAAATTAACGTATTAATAGAAGTTGATCTGTGGGTTATTTCTGCGCGTGAATGAGGTTGAATTCATGTGCAGATGTCGGTTAGTAAAACTAGCGATTTCGTAGTTCACCTACGCGGCAGCTGAGCAACACATCCGGGCCTGCGTTCCAAGAAATTCCCGGAAGTCACGCTACTGTGTATCACAGCTCTAAGTGTCAAGAGATAACATATGTAATTTCAATCAGAAAATTATTTAATGGAAAAAAATATTCAACAATACGGTCAACAGATATCCTGTAAACTTTATTTTAGAGTGTCACACAGATTGTTTTTATATTTGATGTAATACATATTGCACTAAATTAAATCAATTGTAAAGTCAGTAAAAACAAATTAACATTCCAGGTTCTCAAAATCTTCCTGACCAGCCATTAGTTCTGCCTAATTTTTTTTTGCACAATCAAGATAATGGAACTTGCAAGTAAATTTATTTCTTTAACTGCAATAGATTTGTTATTATGACATAATAAAACTAACAATGATTTTATATTTATATATATATATATATTAGATACGGCTCAAGTTCTGATAAGCCTGACTTATAATATCGAGCGGAAAAAAACATTTGAAGAAGTTGTAGCTTCTTCAGCGCTCCAGATAAATCCCGAGGTCACGTCTGAAGATGATGCAATGCATTCCGGGCCAGACATATTAAAATAATCCATTATCTTGCATTTATTCGTAGTATATTGAACGACGCAATATTACTCGTCAGAAAATGCAATGGAAGAGAAAAAAAAACTGGAAGCAATAGCTCATTTGTAAAGTCGTCAAGAAATTACCAATAGACTTATAGAGATGAAAGACACGAAGGAAACTATTTATTTTGACTCATCCATTTTCCATTTTGTCCTCTCCTCATTATTTCCAATATTTACGGCATCTAACATAATTATTTATTTTGATTTTTATTCATATAACAATCTCTGTGATCGAATCACTCGTTCTACAAGAAAACTAAGCACACCTTCCTAGATTTTCTAATTTAATATCTTAGCTGAAGAGCTTCAAGAGCATTAAGCATTCTCTCTTCTCGTTTCTAGTTTTACACTTGCCCATTTCTTGTTTTTCACACGCGCAGTTTTAAAAACTCAAGTAGATGTTGAATACGGAATGGGTTCTATTCAGGCAGAGAACCTCATTAGTTTCTTCTATTTTATTTTTGATGTTTTCTTTGTTTTGATCATCGTTTGGTAACCTTGCTTCCGAGATAACAGAACTTTTCACTTCCTTCACCACATAAATTGGGCCTTTATCTTCGCGTCGGTTCATGGTAGTAACTTTAGCTGTTGACTAATAAAAAGAATCATCCACCGCATCAGTTCGTGTCATTTCTGTTCAATTTCTGACACTTGCCTTTCACCTCTCTCGTGATGTTTGACTTTCTTCTCCACGTGTTCCACGAGTCCAGGCTGTTGACATAGCCATCGGCTTTCGTAATTTATAACACAGCTAAAATGTATTTCTCATTTTCTATAGATATGTCATGCAATTATTACAATATAATATAATTTTTTTTCAGACGTCTCGAATATTCTGATAAATTTTATTGTTCCAATATTATCAATTATAAGGTTCCAATATATATAAGAATTTATAATAAACTTAAAAAACCATGGCCAAAATTCCACGTCTGTTGTAACTGACTCTATTTGGCATTATATTTATTTATCGTTTTATTATATGCACGATGTATAGAAACATTGAATAGTAAATCAAAATAACGTGTTGTTCACAGTAATTAAATTGAATAAATTTACGAGCAAGGACAGCCCTTGTAGGTAGTCCATTTTAGATTTGTATACATTTAGACTTCTATTTGATCATCTAAATTTAAGATTTGAACACATTACCTGAGCAAACCGCAAACATGCTGACGAAACGTCGGTTTAATGAAATAAAATTTCATGTAAATATTAACCCAAAATTTCGTCTACGACAACTGACTTTTCTGAATTCAGAGAATGCTTAGTGCATATTACACCATATTAGTGAAAGATAATCCAAGGTTATGGTGAAGGCTAGTCTCTAGATGGCAACTTTGTGACGTTGGATGGCCTCACATCTCACTAAAAGAACGAAATTCACGTCGCAAATGCAAGTTTGTGTGCTTGTGTGTTCATTAAGCACTTACATTACGATACTTATTAATTTTGTTTATTAGGATATTACAGCGTGGTTGTTTTTAATAAATTCAGTGTTGAGTAATAATAGCATAAAAAAATAATACTGTAAACTTAACGTACATGTAAAAAAATATTTTTATATTTATGAAAATGAACAAGATCTGACTCTTTTATATAGTATAAAATAATGACGAATCATAATACAATTATTCACGGGAATAATTAAACAGTTCATAAATTGCAATTTACAATAATAATTACAGTAATCCATAAGGTTTCTTCTTCATATTTCGGCGTTATACTGTTGTTTTGTGGAGGTAGATATGAATGTGTGGACAGTTGTTCCGAACGTAGAAGTTGATTCAGGGGCAGTTATAGTGTTTGAAGGAGTTGATATCTGGACAGTTGTTGAGGAGAGAAATTATAGTGAAGATACATTGATAGGTATAGATCATAGATATGTCTATGTTATGCTGTAAAGAAACAAATTAAAATTTAGTCCATATATCTTAACTATATCGACATAAATTTAGGTTGATATTCTATTACGTTTCTTTTAGACCAATTCAGAGAAGTGCCTATTATTTGAAGTTAAAGTTTAATTATTTTAGTTATGGAAACGAATATTTTTTATCGGAAACGTGTAGGTAAAACTTTCTTACATTGTAATAATTTTGTGGAATACGAAACAGATGGCAAACGCCGAAAGCTTTTCTCAATATTGAAATAAATGGTTTGGAGAAATTTATTTTGTTTTTTGTACTGTGTGTGTGATAAAAAAAATATATGGGGCTATATCATTCAGAAATCATCAAAAATATCAGTCTTAGTAAATTCACATAAAATGGTTGATTTTAACTCTCCCAATGTTTATTGAGGGTTCTGCACCACCGGAGAAACTTCGATTAGTACTTTTTTGTCATTAATATATACTTTTGGGCTCGCGTCAATTGAGTCACGTCTTATGGAAAATAATGTGCGTGCTGATATATCCTACTAGTCGTATCGCTGGTTTTTTTGGAGGAGAAATAAGAGATAAGCTCACTGAAATTAGCTGTGCTCTTAAAATAAAAAACTTATAGTTCACAGTGCTACAACTTTCATAATTACTGTGACATTTTCATCCCTTGTTTTATTAATATTGTAATCAGCCTGAAGGAATCTTTCGTGAGCTGCAAGCCAGTTCATACGCTGTAGTCGAGATTCAACTATATACGTTATCACGCAAGACAAAGGATAATAGTAAAAATAACCACGAGCAGTCTTCAAATACATTGATTTTATTTGACGATAGACTTCAAGATAACTGAGCATTTTTAACCTATTTGAATGTTGCTTTTACTTGAAAATTCATCAATAGTTCTGAGTATAATCTTGTATAGCTTTATTATTAACTAGGAATAATTAGCCAAATATTTAAAATATGATCTAGCATAATTAATATAGCTTAACAGAAACATTTTTCTTTACTATTTATGAATAAATGACTCATTGATCCAATGATGACGTGAAATTATCGTATTACATGTATAATACGAGGGACATTCAATGTTTAAATAGACAAATCGATGTATAAACAACCTTGGTGGTTTCATAGCTTTAGTTGACGTTACTGGGATGCGAGAACCTGACAGAAAAAAATTGTTTTGTTTTTAAATTAAATTAATTAAATTAAACGATGACGTGTCCGCTTGAAGTCAGAACATTGCTTGAACAATGTTTAGTGATCAGGTTTTTTTTGCTTTTTGAATGTGAAAAACCACTTAAAATCTTTTATTGAATGATTTACGCGAAAATTTTGTGAGTGGGAAAAAAAGTTGAAAACTCGCAACGTCCTGGCCGGAAAACTGAAGTGTCATCTCCTTCGCTTGAAACCCGGATTGATGACATTATCCGTGAAGACCGACGTTGAAGATATAGCAGAAAAGGCTGCACAGAGTATTGGTACAGGTCAAAATGTTACCAGTATCAGTATCAAGTGCAGCAAAATGAGTGGCCCAGGAAACCATTGAAAAAATGTGTTAAATATCTCAGCGTCACTACGGTCCAGATTTGGCTGCCTCCGATTTTCATTGTTTTGGTCCACGTGGAAAAAGTTTCGTAACTACAAAGAAGACAAATAATTTGTGGGAAACTATTTCAAACGACAAGCCAAAGACTTCTTGGTACGAATGTAAATTGTGGGTATTACGTTGAGAACCAGTAAAAGTTTTATTGTGTGTTTTTATCCTAGATCAATTTGTCTCTTTAATTTTTGAATACCCGTCATAGTAATGTAATGACCAGTATCATAGGATACGTTCTTTCCGCTCAAGAAAAATGAAAATGACCAGATAGGTTGAAAGCTTCTCACTAATAAAATAACTATTTTTAAGAATAATTGTGCTTGTTTTCCTTCTGAATCGTACAACAGTCTTGACTAATAAAATGTATTATCTGTATCAAGTATCATAACAGTTAAAACAGAAAATAAGTCCGTAAACAATACTAATATTTATTTAAGATCAGGTTTCATCGATATTTTGTGGACTTAGACAGATAAATTTTAAATTGATACACTACCGTCGTGGACTGCGTTTAAATATTACCTGAAGAATTAAAAAAATATAGATGATACGTTTTTTACTGATTTTTATTTAATATTCATGATAATGTCACATTATTAACTTACTGAACTTAAAATTAATCTCTAAGAACTCAACTGACCCCGTCAATAAAATTTGGTTTTAACTGTTTTCTTTCGCCTTATGAGGTGAACTTTTTAGCACTATCACTTTAACCTTGGATACTGGATTCCCTTTTCTAATGAGTTACCAAATAAAAAAAATACCGTCTTAATTAGGGGTTGGCCTCTTACAGACCACCGTTTGAAAGTTCCATTCCTCCTCTTCCTCTTTGCTTATCGCATTGAGATGTTTCGCAGTTGCTTCGTACTTTCTTTCTGGCCGATGCAGTGTACTGTGGTGTTGTTGACGAAAAGACAGGAAGAAATAGGCTTGAAAGAAGAATGGAAAGAAAGCTGAGGTCGTCCGCTAGGAGCGCTGCCTCGACTCTAGCTGCGAAGCGGATGCGCCGCGAAGAACGCAGTTCCGTCTCAACCATGAAGCTGGAAGAAGCCTTCCTGCAGATGCTGGGTAAGTCCTCATGCACGTCAAACATTCTCCTTTCCACCTGTCAAGAACGACTCCTCCACCGTTTATGCCAAAGAGATTCCGCTTTCGATTACAACGTGGCAGAACTTCACGTCAACCAGAATCGCTCTCTCCAGATTCCGAAATTGGTGTTGACGGGTGTTGTTATAATATATTTAAATGTTCCGTTGCCTGAGAAAGTTGACCACAGGTGGAAACGCGAGTAGATGCTGAAGGAGGAAAGGGGAGAAGAAACTGACGTCCTCAGAAGTGCAAGGTTGATCAGCAGTCGTGAAGTATGTGGAAACTCCTCAGACAGATTTTGGTGCCGGATATCTCGAATTTATTACAACCAATATTTTTTCATACCTTTCAGAGGAAATCAGTTTCTTGCAAGTTTCACTTTAATTTCTCATAATTGAAGCTAACAGACTGCAGTAGTATGTATAATATCCATGGCCATGGCCAAAAAAGTTATAATTCGATAACAGCAAACATAGAAGTCAGACCATGGCTTTTCAAATGTGTTAAAAACTCGTTCCTGTAATATTAAAAAAATAGTGACCGAATAACTGGAAACCTTGGAAGTGTATGTAATCAAATTGATCCTAATATTCAACAGCATTGTATAAATTTGATATCATTAATTTCTGGTGTTCTATTTCATTTTTTTTCCTCATCACTATTGTTCACCTGGCAAAGTTACGGCTGTTTTATTGGAAATATATAATTGTCAATTATTAAATTTGTTTCGCCATTATATTTATTTATTGAGCTATTAATCCTGTACCACTGTTCAGACCAGTGTTTGAGTGTACACAGAAGTTGCTTACCCGACCTCCAACCAGAATGCACAAATTACCGTGTTTTGAGAAAATCCTGACTTATTTGGCCAACAACATTTAAATTATATGTTTAAAGATCGCATGGACTAACGTCTGTGTAGTACCTACAAATAAATAAATTGTCGGATAATTATTCATATTCGTAGATAGCGAACAATGTACGATTTGTGAAGAAATTTTCGTCACAGAATGATTCAGGGTAGTTATTGGTAATTCCCTATAAGCAAATTATAATTTTAGGGTGTGTTTGCGGTGTTGAAGTATCAGGGGAAAAATATGTAAAACGATGTTTCGTTTACTTTTCTCATACTCCTTGGAACAACACATGATGCTAAATAATCTCAGAGGTATAGGCCAATTTAATAAACTTTAAGATCAGATGGCCGATCACCTACTTGTTCATCTAATAATCCGACTTTATGGCGATGTTAAAATTCAGTAGGTTCCTTTTTCCAAGTGAAAATTATCATTTCATGTGGTCTAACTCTTTATTCGGTTATTTATTTACTGATCAACTTATTATTAAGATTTTAGCTGACATAAAAATTCTGAACGTATCCCGTTTTTGTGGGTGAATGTAACAAATCATTCTCGGCTTATCAACCGTGGTCAAAATTTTTGTCTCAACAGAACGTTACCACTAATCTCATTATCGCCGTCATCAGGTAGATATTTCCGCTATCAATCTCTCTCTTCTGCAGAAATCTATTACTGAAACCTCAATTGCTATTAATTGTAGCTTCTAAGAATTATTTTGTAATCTTAAGTAATGACATTATGTTAGGGATAGCAAAATACAACTTCAAAACGTCATTGTCCAACCAAAGAATATATGTACTGCAAAAAGTTTAGTAGTTACGGCTGTATTATCGGAAAGATGTAATTTAGTTAGTGGCCCGTTTCAAATACTTGAGGAACAGGTCCAAATATCGAAGGATTGATTCAGTTTTGTCACGGTCCCTCAGAAAACAGTTATTTTATATCTTGTGTCTAATACAACAAACTGATAGCAATTGTGGACATTGTCCATCTGGTAGTGCTCTTGCTTGAGATTGAAGAAAAACATGTGGCAATTGGATAGAGATCAGAATTAAAAAATAATAATATACACAGCCATTTATCCACAGAACCAGAGATGAATTAATTCATCAAGTAGTTAAATGATATGGTGAGATTTGAAGAATCCGTCACACTTAACTGTTTTTGACTTGTATAGTATTATTTTGCTCCTACTCTGGTCTAACTTCACAAATTCGTGTGTGTGTGCGTGAAAAGAACCTGCCGAAACGTTGTTTTTAAGATTTTTTAAAAAAACTATCTTAATCTGGTCATTAACTGCATTATACTTTTATATATTGCAAATATATGTCCGGCGTATGTTTGTAAACATCACGTGGAATTTACGTTGAACCTATCGAATTAAGATGTTCATAAGACCTACATTTCCTTAAGCAGGAGAATAATTGTGGGAACCGCTAAACAAGCCACGACAAGGATTTTAAACATGGACGTAAACTGTTTGTAAATAACTTGACAGAGCTAGGGAAAGTCCGAGGGCAACGACGTGTAAATTGTTTTGGTAATTCCGTGCGACATTTTGTTGAGGATTTTCACTAATATTTAATAATTCTTTAAAGATTATAACAAATAATAGTCTACGCTGGTAAAAGGAAATAAAAGATATCATGTAAGACAGTTATATAATTAGAAGAATCCGAGCACCCTCATTTAATCAGGGTCAAACTCTCAGAAACTCAGCATATTATCATTAATTTTATTATAAATCAAGTGTACGAGTGTTAATGAATGAACAAAAATTGATGATAATATATTTTTTAATTATTAAAGCATGAGGGAATGTACCTCATAAGGCTCTAAGTGTGACGGATTCTTCAAATCTCACCATATCATTTAACTACTTGATGATTTAATTCATCTCTGGTTCTGTGGATAAATGGCGGTGTATATTATTATTTTTTAATTTTGATCTCTATCCAATTGCCACATGTTTTTCTTCAATCTCAAGCAAGAGCACTGACAGATGGACAATGGAAAACCTCCAATGCAACAAATCACATAAATTAGTTTCAACATCACTGCGAAGTCCTTTAGCCGAGCAGTCAATAATTTAAAACGTAGTGTAATAAACGTACCTCTTAACAAAAGCATAAAGTTCCTCTCGGGATATGTGAGAAGAGCAAAACTCTGTCTCTCCGTGAAGGCTGATCGCGACAGGAAAAGAGTAGTGTTTTATGACGCATCTTTCTTCTGACTCGACACTTATCTACTTCCTCTAAGCCACCGCGGTTTTTTCTGACGTCAAGTGCATCTTCCGAAATACGGCACGTTGCAGTGTTGATCATATCCTTCCGGAATAACTTCCGATTAGTCGTTTCTTAAAATATTCCGTTCACAATTTGCCGTCACCGTTTCATAATAATAAACATCTGGCTTTAATAGCAAATGTTGGAATGTGATGAATGCTTTATGCTCCATTTTTTCAATGGTCCTGCTTCCATTGGAAATCTATATAAAAGACTAAGTAAGCGATTAGCTCTAGGTTTCATATAATAGGCCTGTTCAAACGCACTGCGAGTTATAAGGGTTGCTTTTATGTATTCCTAAACCATTCATCCGATTGAGATGAAATTTTGGTTTACAACGATGATCGCCCTAAAGAAGAATTCAGCCCATCTTTTTAAGATTTAGGCTCCTTTCTCTCTCCCTCCCCTCCTCTTTCAGTCCAAAAAGGATTCCACTTTAACAAACGGCTCTGCGACTTCTTGTTTGTCCTTTAGCGTTTTTATAACATTTATCTGAATAAATATTTCCAACTCGTTCAGATTCATAGAGATGTCACTGAAAATAGGATTCTACCAATCAAATAATTTATTTCGTGGCAGACGAAACGGTTCTTAATTACTGGTATAGTCGTAGAAAAATTTAAGAGTAGCAGACGTAGCTAAGAAAATACTTTAGGGTTGCGGAAAAATGTTAAGATAATTAATATGGAGGGTATTAGTCTATCCAATAGTCTTAAAAGAGAAAAACAAAAAATGCTAAGAGGAAGATTGAAAATTGGTTCGTTAACACGCGATGGATGAATGAAAATTATTTTAAAGGAACAGGTGACTAGAATATCTAAAGTGGACTAGTATGATTTAGATACAAGAGTAACAGAAAAGGAAAGGTTGCAGTAACGCAGCTTTATACTTATTATATCAAATTCGCTGATTTTTAATTTCTCCTTATAAATTTTCCGTCGAAATATGATTGGTTCTTTTTGTTGTTGTTTGTTAACTGGCTACATGAGGGTGTTCCTGAAACAAACAATTTCCCTTTAACAGCATAGGAATGGAATTGAAAAGGGGGGGTGTGAAATGTAGCCAAGGGTTGACTAGGGCCCCCGGACTGTGTTTTTAGGATTCTACCTTGTGTTTCACCTATAAGTGATGCAGGAAAACCCTAGAAAACCTGTATCAGGTAGGTCTGGCTATTGTGTACTAATCTCACGACCTTCTGAATGACGGGAAAGGAGCACATACACTTCCCAAAATAGATAAAGGTGCCTCGACTTGCGAGAACTTTTAAACCCCCAGAGAGAGTACGAGGCATTCCCAACACAGTCAGGTGAGTTCCGCAGTCAATCTGGGGGGAATTACCTGCGAGAGAAAACTCCCACATGGGTCCCTCCGAATTATATGATTAATTTTTTTTTCGGTTAACAGGCTACATGAAAGTGATCCTGAAACAGGCAACTCCCCTTTAATAGCATAGGAAGGGAATTGAAAAGGGGGGATGCGGAAGGTAGAGCAAGGTAGCCAAGGGTTAACTAGGGCCCCCGGGCTATGGTTTTAGGATCCTAACCGGTGTTTCACCTAAAGATATGCAGGGAAAACCCTAGAAAACCTGCATCAGGTAGGTCGGGTATTGGCTACTATTCTCACGCCCTTCCGAATGACGGGAGACGTGTATGCTGTGGGGTCGCAGCATTCCCTGTCTCCACCAGTTTTAGGAGGCAGTTGGCCGACTGATCCAATGAGATCAGCGGAAAACTCTTACCGTATGCCCAAGGTCTTCGACCCCGGTACATATACCTCCTAAAATAGGTGAAGGTGTCATTTTGTTCCCCCTAAATATTTAGGAAAAGAAATTATGATCAACTGAAACTTAATTTAGTGACAGAAACGATGCTCCGCTGAAAGAGCTAAAGGCCTTTTTTCCCCAGAAAGCTCAGGTTTTAGAAAATATTTCCAATAAATTTTGTTGAAATATTCATTCGTCTCTTCAATCACCCTTTTTTAACACTTTCATGGAACGAATTGTGATAACATTTTTCCTTCGGACTACAAAATTCATAATGGTAACTTATATTACAAATTTAATTTGACTCTGTTCAGGATGTAATTTAAATCTCTGAACAACATATTTAAAAAATTGCATGTTTTCGGTTTGTAAATTCATTTGATAAAAAATTGAAATTAAAATACCGTAAATTTGACAAGTTATGGTTTTCTAATGTTGTTAAATAATTTTAATGCGTGGATTTTATTGAAATTAACGTTAAAGTAGAACGGAAGATGCTACACTATGACAGATGCCTCCTGGAAATTTATACGTTTCAAGCCTACATTACAGCGAAGAAAAGCCGATAAATTTCGATATTTTTGTGAATGAATGCACCTTGTGTTGTGAAACTATGGCGATTAGAATTGTAAACAAGATATTTGATCCGTGGCAATGTTTCAAGTTGTCGGTGATTTTTACCGTAGACTTCAAATGACGTAGCCAAGTTGGCTAATATTCTTGCGTCTTGTTTCCATTGCAGCATACGATAAGGATAATTGTGCAACAGTGGGGGTGATTCTATGAAAAAAATACATGTTGCGCTAAAATAACAACAACAACAAATTGGACTGAAGCCCAAGGTCACGAAGAAAGAAAATTCTTCTTGAAAAAATTTTCTGTATTCTATTCTGCACCTTTCTTAGTGGTTATAGGACGGGGAAAACGGACATCATGCTGATTATTAGTCGAAGGGACTCGTTTTGGTTCCAATCATAATCATTTAAGTTTTCTCTGTTTACCCATTTCCTAGGATGAAGCGTCACTTCATGTTCTACTTCATGGAAAAACCTATAAAACTGCGACTCTGTGAAATAGACAGACTGACCAAATCGTCCGGAAACTTGATGCAATTTAAAGTTTGAAAGCCGCTTCACCCTCTGAATGAAACTAACAGAGGCCATGAAAAAAAAATATTAAAATTATATCCTGACATATCAACACATAGTCAAAATTAAATTTGTAGCATAAGTCAAATATTATGAAGTTTTTTGTAGCTGTAAAAAAAAGTTATCAAAATTCGTTCCCTGAAACTGTTAAAATGAGGGATTGAATGGACGGATGAATATTTCAACGAAACTGATTGGAAAGATGTAAGCTATAGGGGGAAAATGTCTTTACCTCTTTCCCCAGTGCGGAGTATCTTTTCTGTCAGCTGATAAAAATTTCTTTTCTTATATATTTAGGGACAACCAAAAAAATCAGAGAATTTACTCCAGCTTTCCCTTTTCTTTTACTCTTATATCGCAATCATACATACTTCATTTTAGACATTCTAGTCACCTCCCCCTTTAAAATAATTTGCATTCTTTTTGACGTAGTGTTAACTAATGCTTTCTCTATCTTGTTTAAAACGACTTTTTTTGGGGGGTATTCTTTGAAGAATATTGCTTACCCGTATATTTGAAACGTCATATTAATTATTTTCACCTTTTATCCTTAAAGTATTCAGTCTGCTAGTCTTAAGTTTTTCTACTACTGTACCAATAATTAAGAGCAGTTTTATTTGAAGAATCCTATTTTCAGTGACATCTCTATGAATCAGAACAACGCTTGAAGGACAAACAAGAAGTCGCAGAGCAATTGATTAAAGTGGGATCCTTTTTGGCCTGAAATGGTAATCTTCTTCGGGGTCTTCCTCGCTATAAACTAAAATTTTTACGTCATTCGGGAGACTGGTAAAGGACCCTTATAGATCGCAGTATGTTTGAACCGGTCTAGAGTATGAAACCTTACTTAACACTTTAGAAAGATTGCCAATGGCAACAATTCCATTGAAAACGAGGAGAGTGTTTAAATCATTTATCAGTAAGGTAAATTAATCACATTCAAACATTTTTTTATTGAGGCCGCAAATAAAATGTAGCCTAACCATTTTTATTTTGTTATTAACTGGTTTATCAGTCTTCTGACCCTTCTTATATAGTAGATTCCATTTGCATGAATTACAGAAAAAATGTTTGTATGTTTCGTCTTTGTCCTAAAATACATATTTAAACCGAAAAAATTGACTTATCCATATTGGCACGTTTTTTCTCCTCATTACATAAAATTTGGAACTAGTAATGTTATATTTACGATACTGTTAGTACATAATTAGATAAGTGCCCAACAAGTAGAAAAATTTAGTGATATAATAAATGCCACACGGCGTTTTTGCAATCCTTGTTGCTTTCGTCAAGTGATTCAAGAGTGTTCGTGTTGGTTAGTGTCACCTGACGAAAGCAACAAAGATTGCAGAAGGTTGTTTGTTATTTAATTGATTGGTTAGTTTTTCCATAATCAGAATACATTTGACTCACGTTTCATAAATTGACCAAATAATCTGCTCCTTTTGTCCTCGGGTTTCCGAAATTTCCAAACACTACGGACTTTCCGTGTTTTTTTTTCAGATTTATTTCGTTCAACATTCGTGGACTGCCTTTTTACCTTTTATGTAGTTACTACATCTGATATGTTCCTTATATTTGTTGACATTGATATTTCAAGCTCTCTATATATATTATAATACATATAAACTGATAAATGATATTTACAGGATTATTGCGACTTTATTAGCGTAGCTTCGACTTTGATGCATATATGACACTTTTTATAGCTTTCGTCTCTCACAACACAGACGTCTCCTTCGTTGTTTACGTCAGTGACATTGTAAAATTCTAATTATATTTTATTCATATTTATATTGACTGTAGAATGTATTATATTTATGTACCGGAACAATCTTTATCCAGTCTCAATGATAACTTTACTACAACAAGATTTTATACAGGAGCTCTGCACCATATTTATCAAGTAAATATCCATTAACTGATATAGATATTGTAAGTACTATAGCCTGTGCTTCAATGTACTGTTAACCTCGTTTTTGAGGGGGGTTTTCAAAAACTGGCTCTAGATGTAATTTTTCAAAAAGTCGGTGTAGGTAAATGGTGAAACATAACTTATCAAATGATACAGTAGGAGAAATACAAACTCTGTTTCTTTAAGATGGTGTCGGAAAGTTAGTTTGGAGAACCACCGACAGGGGCGCCTTCCAGCGTAATTGCTGAAAATTCTGCAATTGTGGCTCATGCAACAATACGAAACTGATAGTTTCAACATTTCCATAGTTCTGTACCAGATTACAACCTTTATTTACCCCGGGAATAAAAAAATTTCAAGGCGTGAAGTCAAATCACCGTGGTGGTCACTTGAGTAGCGCCAGGTCAGCAGGCCGCAACAAGACCTATTTAGCAATCTGGCAACGTCTCACACTTGTGAAAATGTGAAAGGACGTTATCAAGTTGAAAGATGAAATCCTACTATCAGTTTCAAGTTTCAGGCTCGTCAGGAACTTCAGTAAGTGGTTTCTCTTTCAGGCACCAGGTTCAAAGAAACCTTTTGCTAGTTATCTTTCACGTAGTGTATCGCTTGTTACGTTATGTTCAGCCATTTACCAATGAAGATTTTTAAAGGTTTCATGAACTTTATAATTACCCTGTGTATGTTAATTAATGATTACTTACTTGATGAAAATGACCAGCCTTGGTCGAAGGTTCCTGAATAAAATATTTTTGTAATATTGCATCACAGAGAGTTTACGACAGGAATATAGATATTAAGTTATTTTTATCCTTCTGTAAAGCCACGCATCGTTTCGTAGAGAGAGAGATTTGTCAGCCATTTGTTTTGCATTTTGCTGAGTCGTCTCTTTGACGATTTCGCCGATGTGACTATTGTCCTGGCACTTCTTCCCAGCTGCTTCTCCATATCTCTCCATGCGACAGTGAGTCACTCCCTGAATGTGTCACCACGATTCCGCACGTTTTGTGTCCCACACGGCTACATTTTGCGCTGATTTATGCTTCTATTCTGCACATAAAGGTCAAGATGTCAACGAGAATCCCCACGCGGTCTGGGAGCCCAACTAAATCAGGTTGTCGTCGTTGTTCGTTTGTAAGATTTCATTTTGAAAGACAATGGTAAATTTGATCCAGAAGTAGTGACTCGTGACAGATTTAGTCGTCGACTTAGCCTTCTACAGGGATGAACAATGAATGTTCATTGACGTAATGGTTCCAGATTCTCACGATTAATCTCTAGGATAATACACATTCTCCATGTTGACAGAGGCTTTTAATGATCGAAACGTTTTTCTCTCCCTTCGTCAGTTTTCCTCTTTAATCTGCGATGGCTTGGACTAAATTCTTCACTCTCTCCGTCCTGCTCATAATTAAACAATTATTCCTCATATTGGGCAATTGACCCCACAAAAATGATTAACTATGAACTTATTAGTTTTCATGTAGGGACAAAATCTTCTGAACAGTCTCCACTGATATTATTATTCTTTCAGTTAAAAGCTTTTTGGCGAAAATATTACGTATTAGATAACTCGACTATAAACACATTGTATAAATTCATCGTGCTTTTCAAATGCAATCCCTATTTGTATGATTATTATGACAAAGAGTCAAAGTCTTTCAAAATGAATAAATAATATTACTGGAGACTCAATAATTCAATTTATCTGACATTCATAAATTTACAAATAGACTATTCAGCCAATGTGTCAGAAAAACGTTATTATTTAAATTCTATTACGACGTTCTGTACATAGTTTCGGACTTCTTCGGATGCAGATAAGTGATCAGATTCCAACTGAAGTTAACTAAAATTAACAAACAATTATAAATTTGATTAGAAAATATTTCGTTAAAATATAAAATGTTCAGTTTTGTGTTAAAGTCTAAGAACCTCTGTCAATAACGTATAAAAATGAAGAATACGACCACAATGGATGGTTGAAACGGTTTGTGAAAAAAATTCTCAAAATTTTGTGCAAATGTCTGTCATTCTTAATTTGTATTAAATTATTAAAATTTTGAATCGATACAAGTACATACTAATAAATAAAATTTTCTTTTCCTAGTAGTAACGGCCGAAATGTTATTTAAAATTAATTAATATTGTAGATTGTTAAAAAGTCAACAATGTAAATTTAAATAAATATTGTAAAGACACAAAACGTTAAATGACTGTAATCAGAGGATACAGTAAATTTGGTTCAAATGAATACATCATTTTTTACATTCGTTGCATTCGAATTGTTTATTTCGTTTTTCATTGCTGAATTTTAATGGTCTACAATATCAGGAATTGTTAAACACCAGATCGATCGTAAGCAAATTTTTTTATTCCTATTTATTTTTCCCATTCTAAATGTCTGTATTATTTTAATAATTTAATTCAAAACTGTATTTCATGTATTTTAAATAAATATTTTCTTAAATTGTCTGTAGTTGTAATTTAATTACTAATCTGTACCTGAGGAAGTCTCAAAATCTGGACGAAACGTCGTAAAAGTAGTCAAATAAATAGCGCTTTTCTTGCATATTGGCTGGAATTTTAATTCCTACTCACTATTATTTACAACGGTCCAATATTACGTAACGGAGTTTTTTTATTTCACACTACTAGAGTTAGAAAAGGCGAATGTAGAATGGAGAACAAACGAAGTAGCGAAGGGTTGACTCTGAATCATTGGCTTTACTTTAAAAGATTCTATCAGCATAATTGCCAACATCGTTTCCTTATCTTAATCTTTATTAATCTAAATAAAATTAATAATAATTACAGAAAGATGTAGCTAAATTACAGACAAATCTGCTATACTTGCTTTTTTCAATCGTCTGGCGTAAACAAGTATTCATTTTTAATGTAAATGGTTTATTTTAATTTTGTTAAAGAATTTTTTTGTTATTTTACCTTTTGTATCAGGGTTAATTAAATATTATTTTTGTATTAATTTTTCTCGAATTGTAAGGATCTATATTTTCAAATTTCAAAAATAATCTTTGGTGTCTTAGTAGGCGTATAATATATTTATATAGTAAATTGTATAATATTTTAATTACTTTTAACGTACACGTCGAAAGTCCGTTTACTGCACTAAGTTTGTAGAAATTGCAGTGAACAGTAGCGTAGTGAGAGTTTGTGTAATATATTGTTAATAACAGAAAGCGTATATTGGTCTTGAGAAAATTATATCAGGATTCAGAAATCGGAGAAAATTGTTTTATGAGCATTCCAAAGATAGTTTAACTTGCAGCCGGGTATTTATTTATCATTGGCTTACGTTAGAGTGGAAATTTAATTAATTCGACACCTCATTTCTCTTTCCATCTACGCTATACTTCCCCTCACTTTCCTCACGACTATGTCAATATTAGCTGAACGTCAAATTAAAGGACTGGGATATCTTGTAATTTAACTCAGAGACGCCCAATTTCGATACCAATCTCAAACGATATCTTATTCATTTTAATGTTATCTCCTCTGTAACCTCATTCCTAGAAGTGTTTTATCCTCACTGTGTTCTTTCCTAGACTTCATATCATATGTGTACCAATTTCAGTTGAAATTTCTGCTCGCGTTTCATAAAGAGTGTGAAACATACTTGCGTTGGCTTGGAAAAATTTATAAACTTAGGATGACAGAGGAAACTTTATATTACGGTTTTCAATATTCTCTGTGTATGTCACAAAGAAGTTCTGGCTTAAGCCAACGTAACTATTGTTATAGAACTGGTCTAAATGAATCCCGCTTTGTCCCTCATTTCTTTTCCTCCTACGTAAACATTTTAGTTTTCCTAGAAACCGCCTCTCATTCCCAGGAAGTTATCCTCAATTCAGACAAAGCTGTCAATCAGTTGCAGTGCAATTATTGCAGTGAGTCACTGTGCTGACAAAACTGTTCCTTCTCTGAGTCACTCCCGAGTGACAGGATCCACCTAGAGGAATCAACAACAAGAAACGCGACAGTTATGCTTTCATGATAACTGCTATCGTTGTGCAAATTTAAAAGAACCGATTACCCATTCCAATCTTGGAAAATTAAAAAATTAGTACTTCGTGAATGTTTTATTTTTCCAATTGCGAAAACTTTTATCCGAAGATAGTACAGTTTTTATTACATGTTATATAGATATTTAATCACTGAATAAATAATTAACATGATTGCTTGAATAAATTTTAAAGTCCATTGACAATCAATTTAAAAGCGAGAGAATCGACGGAGCTGTGAACATAATTATGTTATTGTAGTCGAGAACGAGGGGGAATCAGATGAAGAGATTAAATTAATAGTGTTTTATATTAAACAAAAATATAAATCGTATATGTATATTTATTTTCAGGTTAAAATAATGGTTGATTTCATACTTAAGGCCACCACAGCTAATAAATGTTAGTCTATTATAAAAATTTGTTTAATCAATTCAATTTATTTTAAATAACCACAACAATTAGATTAACACTAAGTGAAGTCAAATTATTTGAAAATTATAGAGGTCAAACTAGCAGAAATATTAGAGATTAAATTTAATTCCCAAAATAATTCAGGAAACTGAAATCCGAAACTTGCTAACTTTCACCTGGTTGTGGAAATTATAATAATTGAATTCGTATATATTTTCCAAAAATTAATTGTTTACTAGCAAATTTTTGATACAATTACAATATTTGACGAAACTTAGTTATAACTCTTGGATTAGTCAGTCCCACTAATAAGACCAAAATTTTATATTAATTATTGATTAGAATTTTTATTCAGTTTTAGGAGATTTCGGCTTGTGCCATACACGGTAACATGTTAAAATCAAAATTGTTTATATATACGTATATATATATCAAATAATTTATGTTTTAAATTTGTAGATGACTACGGCATGTGCCTAAAGCTCCTAAAATCTAAGCTAGTTTTAGCTTGTTAAATCAGTCTCTCAATTTAAATAATAAACATTACAAAGTTTCGTCTATCATTTGAGACTTCTTCAGGTAAAAATTTAGCTGTACATGGAGCCTGTCTCTATGACTCCTTCCTTAAAAAATTGACAAAGAGACTGATTTAACTCGATTATATAATTTTGGTTTTATTAAATTGTTTGACTAATTAAAACGAAGGTTTATACATCATTATCATCAAAATTGAAAGCAATTATTTAATATATTTTTAAAATGCCTTGAGGAATAATTACAGTACTTGTCGAAATAGATTTTTCACAGATATTTACTGTTCACTAACAATCATCATTTGAGATAACATTATTAAAAATAATAAAGTCTTATTACTATTAGTCACATTTACTTGATAAATAATTTATATTATTATCTAGTATATATTTATTATTTTTTTAGTTGCTTTGTAGCCAAATACCCACTCTTTCTCTAAATTTTCTACAGACCCTAAATGATTTATTTTTGTAGGCAATTCATTATACATCCATGACCACTATGTATTATCGATTTTAATTCATTACTACCAGCTGTTTGTTCCCTCTGAAATCTATCAGTGGGTCTTATTGATATTGGTGAATTTTAGAATTTTTTTCTCAGTGAACAAGTATATATTCTGGTAAGTTTATATTTTTATAATCTATAAATAAATGCATTTTATTTTATAATGATTTACTTAGGTATTAAATATTCAAACTGTTCAATAAAATTTAAAACATTAATGATTAATAAAATTCTAACATACCGATCGGAGGTTTTTTCAATATAAAACCTGTAAACGTAAGATAACACGAAAAACAAAACAAAAAATGGAGGTACTGCAGTCAACATTATTATCTCAGAGTATGAAAAATTCACTGATCACCCAAAAGTCTTTCGTTATCCGGTTGACTAATGAAGGAAAGGAATTTCCAAAGAACATAAAGCAAGAGCAAGTTAAGGATTTAGGAAGTGCAAAAGAAAAGAGCGGTTCCGTTCATGACTCATGGAATTTCTCGTTTCCTTCCGCAGTAATGAAAATGCTTGAGCAATCTGGATTAGTGTTAAAGAAAAGTTTAATTTCATCGATTGTGTTCAATATCCGTTTCATGTCTGAGTCAGACGCCTCAGCGCTATTAATGCGTACTAGAACAATCTCAATTCCTTTAGAATTTCCCCTCTTTTTCTGTAACATCATTATACAATAGGAAATTTTTAACAATAATTTACGTTGTTAAATTCAAAATTTTGGTGTAGTGTCGAGCGCATTCATTTTTGTAATTTCTTTTTGTCTTTTTATGAAATATACTCTTTTATTTCATTGAGACCTATTTTTAAAAATATGGGGCAGTAAATCAGGAATCATTTAATTTTTATTACATCACGTGAACAGCTATTATTTGGCAGTTTTGTGAAAAATAAATTATAGTCTTGATTCTTGTTTCCATAATAAGTGCAACACATTTTTTTACCTGTAGTTAAAAGCCTTCGGAACTATTTGAAATTCCCCCATTCCGTCTATTTCTCACTCCCCGATATCTTAACCACATTAATTAAAATTTACTTATTAAAATTACTCGCAGTCATCCTTTACGTTTTCTGAGTTTCTCTTTCACTATTACATTAATTTATTTCATTATACACTTTATATATATAAGGTTTTCACTTTTTTCACATATATAACTTCAGTATATTTAAAAAATTTAAAGATCATGGGCAGCTTCGGGTCCTGAGGAACACGTGTGCCAAATTCTGACCTATAGCTATGACGAACTGAAAAATGTTTTTAAATATATACATATTAAATATTGTCAGCTTAACTCATAAGAAATTAGATTCACTCGGTGTTAAATGAGAGGTTGTGGTTCGTTAGTTTCTGTTAAGCTGCTGATATATTTTTTTATTGATAATAATTTACTTGACCTGTTTTCTAGATTCAATAACAGGTCTGTTTAACAATATTTTTCTTTTGTTGGTACATTTTTTTACATAGATATAAATATGTATGAATACAATAATAAAGTATATGCGTATATTTAAATTTGTTTTAGCATGTAAGATCATCATCTGTTACACTAGTTTTATTATTATATTATTTTCGTGGAGAGACTGAAGGAGAGAATTCTTAATTTCTTTGTCTCCTCATCCTTTCCACCTTTATACATTTTGTTTGTGAAACAACTCCGGTTTTCCGGTTACGACCCACACGTGTTTCCGGATCTCCTCCATGACGCGTTGGTCGAGTAGTTGTAGGTTCAAACTTTTTTACTAATTTTATACTCTAATTATTTATGTCTGTATTTGTATTAGCAGAGTTATGTAATTTGTTTAAGATAATTACTTGAATAATCTTACTATTACTATAATTTATATTCTATTTTATGTTATGATGTCCATATTTTGGTCCTTATACTCATCATGGTTCCTGGATTTGAAAGTCCCCCGGTCCGATGATGAGTATAGGACCGGACATCATCTTCATCATCATGATATATAAAATCTCCTGGTGCTGTTACTGTAAAATTGTTATTAAGTGGTAGGCAATGAGAGACGGTATATTTTGTTTATGACTCTGGTGGCTGAAAGATTCTATGACGTGGTATGAATAAAATACTTATAATTGTTGTGGACTTATTGTTAAATTATATTTCATTCATCCGACATTTCGTGACCATGTTTGTGACTTTGTCAGGTAATTTCTTCAACTGTTAAATTGTGGCTTACTTATTTAATAAATTCTGAGAAGCAAATAGTGGTAAAATGTTTAATATTGTCTGTAATTGGTCATTATTCGCTTGAATTATTTTTTTTAAAAAAAACAGACGGTACTTGATATATAACTGGATAGTGTGATAATCATTTCATTCACAATAAAACATCTCTCCTACGATCTGATCTTTTAAAGGTCATTGCCCTCCGTGAATTGGGGATTCTATGTTACACTCCTGAGTTGAAGCAACACTCCAAACAGTGGGACGAAGCGGGTGAAAGGGTTCCAAAGAAGGCGGAAACTTCCATCATTAAAGAAAAGTCACGACCACTGTGCTTTGGGACAAAACTTACAAATTTAGACCACAAAGGAAGTGATTTTTATACCGACTCCACGAGTTGTCGAATTACTTCCACATGTTGACCAGACTCAACATCAAGTAATTATTTCCAGATTCTAATCAATTGTTCCGGGACAAATATTTGTCTCGAAAGATGTAATAACTGACACAAAGTTTCAGAAATAGGCTTCAAAGGAACTGGAGGAGGAACGGTTATAATTATTTTTGCTGTTGTTAGTCAACTTTGTTTCATAGGCCAACCACTATCCAAACCACCCTCGTACTTGATTCGACCCAGAAGGATATTTAACAGAAAAATTAAATATTGATGATAATTAAATATACGAAAAAAAATTCTTGTAACTCTTTAAAATAAACAATTTAAGTTCTTTTTGTATTTTTGATTTTTAAACTTCTTCAGATGATACAGATTAAAAGTAAAAAAGTAGTTCTTAAATTTGTAAAAAAGAATTCGCAAGAAGCAAGTCATTTAATCGTTGCACTCGGTAAAGAATAAATTTTAATTCTAATACTGAGACTTCTTCAGTATATCCAGATTCCATCTGCAAAAAGAGTCTTAAATTGCCTATTAGTTATAATAATAAATTTCTTAAAATTAGCCATCTCAGTTTTTTTTGTATATCAATTTTAAGTAAACCTCGATTGATACAGATTCAATATACAAGGAATCTTAAATTGTTAATTATAAGAAAAAGTTATTAAAATTAACAATCAATAATCTTATTTTAATATTATAAATTGTGCAGGTGATACAGATAGATCTGAAGTTGTTAATTTCAAGACTAAATGAAAATAATCAATTTAAGATATTTGTTTTTAATTTTTAATTTATAGTATACCTCAATTGATACGGATTCAATCTACAAAAAAATCTTAAATTGTTAATTTTAAGAATAAATTTATTAATATGTAGAATCAAAGATCTTTCTGTAGTTTTTTTTTGGAATTCTTCAGTTGATATCGATTAAAAGTAGAAATGGATTATAAGGTGTAAGTTTCAAGAATAAATTTCTTAAATTAGCATTTAATCCATTTTTTGCCCCTAAATAAGGGATGAAACTTCTGATTTGTTTCAAAGTATGGAAAAACAGCGAGTAAGCAATTAATTAAGTTTTTAAGTTACAGACTATTGCTTTTATTTTGTCATCTATATGAATATAATACATCTAACCTACGATAGTACGTTCTATGTAGAAGTGAAAAACATTGTACGGGATAGGGATCGTGTTCCATACGTATGTCGAGATCTCCAAATATGAATGCAAATTACTCGCGATATATAATACAATATATTTTTTAAATCATAAACATTTCGCTCCGTAATTAACTTATAGTTGAAAGCGAGACCTGTTCAAAACCAACTGCGAGTTATAAGGTTTAGCCTAAGCTTAAATACTAAAAATAAAATACATATACAAATGATACCGTACTTTTTACATATTGACTGAATTCCTATTTTTATCAAAATTCTGTACCTGTTGAATTTTTAGGGCAAATTAAAAAGTGCTATTCAATTGACTGTATCTGTATATATATGTGTGTTCATTTAAGGTGTCAGTACGTTTCTTGGCACGATTAAGATACGTAGTCATTGCTGTGTTTATGACAGCGTAAAATAGGGGGCGTGAAAAGATAAATTTATAAAAAAAATGTGACGCTCTCGGTGATTGTTTAATCACGGGCTGACAAAAGGTTACTGTCGAATAAGGACTAAGGTTAATATAAATTTATTTCCGGGCAACGCTGGGCCCTCAGATAGTCATTATCAGGTACAGTTTAATAATTACTAAGTCTAATTTAGTCTTCAAAAGCTTAATCTTAATTATCGCTTCATATTATTTTTTTTCGAGAAGAAGAAAGTCATGTTTCGAAAGTCACAGTCAATGACGAAAATAGCGGATGTTGCGTTCCACAAGCTCAAAACGTTCCTGTTACTAAGAAAATAAAACAAAATTGCTGTCCAATATTCTCAAAAATTTCTTGCCTGTTGCCTCTCGAAACGTCTGTTTCTCGTTCTTCTTGAACAGATCGGAGTGCGTTGATAATTGTAATAAAAGTGCAGATGAGGTTGGTTTTGAAGAATGGAAGGGGGAGACCGATACGCCCCTCCCCCCTCTCCCTCCCCCTCACTTCCCCTCTCCACGGTTTCCTACTCAACGTAATGCATATATGACAAGTTCAGGTGCTCGAGCGCGCAGTCGAGGAGTTGACACCATGGGCCTTTTATCTGAAGGTAATAAAGCAACCTCTTCAGATTAGACTGATAATGTCAGAGAGTCTGTATTATTATTTCAAACGGCGCTTTGAAATATTTCTGGTTTTACTTTAATAATCCCTGAATCGTTGTGGAGTAAACGAGAAATTATTTTAAGAAACAGTTAAGACGACATAATCAGCTATTTTTAATTGGTCAAAGATAATATTGATTTATTTTCTCTATGATGTTCCCATTACAGTCCATAAAATCTTAAAGTCGATTAATTTTTAAAAGTTTCTGAGAGCTGGATTTTAAATTTTCGAATTTTGAAGCAACTTTTCAGCCACCACTAAACCTACATATTAAATATCTGAATAATGCCGCACTGATGCAAATCAGTGTGTTGACTATTTCACATTCGAAAATGTATCAGTAAACCTTTGAAACGTCGATTCAAAATTATTTATCGGCAAGCCACAACTTCTGATTTTAGAATAATGGCGTCGATTCTATTATCTACGCTTTCATTTAAGCGTTTCCGAAAAAATGAGTATAGGCATCAACTGTTCTTGGCACCTCGGAGAAAAATTTTCATAAAGCTGAAGTTTGTTTCTAAGCATTTTGAATTTATATTCTTGGGGTGTTCGTTCTACATTGTCAAAAGATTTTTTTCTTTCTTTCTTTTTCTTGTCCTGTTATAACTTCTGGTGTCGATGTTTTTGTCAGAGAGTTTGACTTTCAAGTGTGCTGGGGATTGGTCAACAGTACTTAAAAACGTACACAAACACCAAAGACTTTGGCAGGAATCAAACCCGGGACCTCTGTGGTGACGCTAGCCACTGGGCCACAGGGGCCGGCATTCAAAAAAATTACTATAATAAAATTTAAGGCGAAATAACTTTTTTTTACATATTCTGATAACGAAGCAAAATTATTAAATTGTGTAGACAATGTAGAATCCAATACTGTTATCGATTCAATTCAAAATATTTATTTGTATGTCTCCACATTAGCATCCTTCATAAGGCAAACTCTTCACTGTTCACTTGAACCGGTGACCAACTTGAAAATTAAATTGAATTTCAATCCATTTTCGTATTAATTTTCTTGACTATATTTTTTATTACTGTTGTTATTTCTTAGTGTGACGGGCTACATGAGGGTAATTCGCAATTTAGTAGCATAGGACGGGATTTTAAAAAGGGAGGATGATTATAAATACAATACCGGCGATTGTCCCCAGATATGTGTATGGAATATTTATATTTATTATTATAAAATCTAAACTACAAATATTAACGTGTTGAAGACAGTTTCTGAAAGATCCATTTAAAATAAACGTGACCAATTTGAGTTTTTCAAAATAGGGCGAATTTTTTCTCGTTCCTTTCTTTCACCGAAATGAACGAAATTTTATCTCAATAAATGTACAGAGTACAGATTGATTTTTATGGAAATTCGATACTGGTTTCGTAATCCCAATATTACCAAATCTAATGTTGAGATTGGGCCCATTCTTTGCCTAACTTGACTTTCAGATAATTCTATAAAAGCTGATACGACCAAACCTAAATTATTCTCTCCCATTAACTAATTTCGTGCTCTATAATTTTTCTCGTTGACGTTTTTGTTACTTTCCACCTTCCATTTTTAAGACTTACCTCTCAAGTTACCCTCCAAACTCTACCAGTCATACATACATACATAACAATACATTTATAATGAAAATGTCTAAGAGATTAGCTCAATCAGTGCGTTAAAATATATCTGATTGTCTGTTTCTATTATTCTATTCTATTAACAAATAGTTAATATAATTTGAAATTATTTTTCAAATGAAAGTCCAAAGAAAAAACTGTTACTGTCAAACTTTTCAAGCAAAATCCAGTTTTAGTCTTTCATCTCAGTGCGTAAAGGAAATTAAAAAAGAGAATGACTCCGAGAAAAAAAAATCACTAACCTTATCACGATTGTTATATATTTGTTGTTTTATGGTGAAATAGAGCCTCATCATTGAGGATAAATTTCCGAAAGGAGATAACTATTGAGCCAATCTTTTTTTAGATAACTTTTTGAGTATTATGAGGCTATATTTTTACTTTGACTATAGTTTTGAGCGCGATTGGTGGTTTATCTTGCAGTAATCTACGAGAACCGCTTTTTAGATTGGCTGGCTTCTGTCCGAGGGCAGAGGAAGCGAGGATCTGGCTATCTGGGAAGGAAGTGTTTATTCGGATGACACATACGCAAGCACAATGCCTGTAAACATGCTGCGATCACGTTGAAGGAAAAGACAAGCCAGCGGCTCGATCGAGAGCAATAAGAATCTGTGAAACTGTTTTATCTTTTTCTTTCACATCCGAAACGGATTGGGTGGAAGTTCAATTAGTAATATTCATCTGGCCACTTGACCAAGCCATGGAACTCTTTATAGCTTGACGATCGATCCAATCTGACTACTTGACGAAAGTAGTCAGATTGGATCGATCGTCAAAGCTTGACGTTTTTTCCCATCTGACTGCTTGACTGCCAATCGTGTTCTTTTAATACGAGAACACCAGAGGCGTAGCTCGGCGGGTGCGGTATTGTTGTCTCACCCCTTACGGCACTTTTTGGGGACGGCAAAAATTGAGAATAAATAATAACAATTTGCTCAATTATTAATATTCATCTCACCACTTGCCCAAGGCATGGAACTCTATATAACATGACGATCGTTCCAATCTAACTACTCGACTAAACCATGGAATTCTATAAACTTTGACGATTTTCCCCATCTTACTGCTTGACGAACCCATGGAACTCTATAAAGCTTGACGATTGTTCTCATCTGACTACTTGACAAAAGCATGGAAGTCGATGGAACTCGACTATCGCTCCCATCTGACCGACAAAGCATTAAACTCCATTAAGCTTGACTGTCGTTCTTATCTGACTGCTTGAGCAAGCACTATCATCCTCCGAGCCACAGGGTTCTGTAATACTGGTTGATCTTTCCTATGTGATATGAATTTAGCCTCTCCTCGATTAGAAACGCCAATCTTCTTTTAATAAGAGAACACTATAGGCGTAACTCGGCGGGGGCGGTGAAATTTGAGAATAAATAATAATTTACAATATGAACTAAAAAATTTTAATCCTGTACCATATCAAATAGTTTCTTATAGAAAAATTGTTTAGAATTCCTGTAAATTTTAGAGTCTTTTGGATTTAAATACCTAAATGAGGGAACAGCGGATTTGCTACACGCCCCGGACGGCTAAAACCGGGGACTTTTTATTTTCACACAATTTATTTATCAATCAGAATAATATAAGCTAATTTTACTAGTATCAAATAAAAATTCCCAGTGAGATATCTAATTATAAACACTATTCATATTAAACAATTTAACTGGTTTGTCATTTTGTAGTCTCCTTCACTTCCACGTAGTTATATCCATTTCTCTCTGCTCTCATCTACTTTCATCCAATTATTCCATGGCCTGCGTCTTTTTAATATCGAACTATAGTCTTCTTTATCACAAGCGAACTCCTCGCTTTCAGTTCAAAACTCTTTTTGTCAGTCAGTCACATTTTCATTACGCATAATAACACAAGACCAGATCCATCACTGTTATGATCAAATAATTCAGCAAATAACCCATACATTATTATATCACCCAAAATGAGTACACCAGCCAAATTTGTCGGGAATATATTTTAACAAAAGATAACATATGTAATGAAATAAAATTGGGCACGATTTATTTAGCAAGGAACCTCCTTAGGTGCAAATACAGTAAATTATTTCCGTCTGCAATGTGAGGGTAAAGCACACACTTTTTTCTGCACGAAATCTTAATTACGTATTGATGTTTCTTTTAAAAATATTGGATTCTCATTTAAAAATTTTATATTTGTACCTAGAAAGGAAAGATACGTGGTGTCAATTTTATTTTCTTAATATGTTTGAAGTTTATATATATTTTAATATATTTCTGTTTAATTTGACTGTTTTATTCATTCATAATTCAATGAATTGTCATTTCATTAAACGAGGATGTTTTTGAATCTGGTTTGTTCATCAGCTTCGTTCATTTTGCCTTGATTCTCTTCTAACCCATTTATAAAGGAGAAAATCTGACGTTTATCTTTTAAGAAATTTTTTATATCCTAACATTGTAATAATAAACAAAGGTAATTGAGCGAAAATCCAGGTGAAAGAATGGGAAAATCGAAGAAAAGATGGAAATACTTTTATGCAGCTATTCAGACTGAATTGAACTAAACCAATTAGGTTAACCGAATGTTTTTGAAATAAAGATGCAAGACTGTAATTACATCGGTATATTTCAGAGATTTAATCGAACTATTTAATAATTTCTTATTAAAACTTCTTTCCTGAATACTTTGTTATTTTCATTATTAACATTTTGCATCTGTGCTCCAATCAGAAGAATAATGTTCCCAATTCGAAGAACTTCATGAATTGTCTTTTAGTGAATTCATTGAGTAAAGCATAATGTTCCGGATTTAACATAATATTATGTACTCAATAATATCCCAAATAAGGTATGCGTCCTTCAATAGCATTCTCGGTTTGTGATCTCATCATTTTGATAACCGAGAAATGATTAGATACGATTTCGAGAGCGTGGATAAAAGATTGAGTGATTGATATGCGTTGGAAATAAAAGCATTGCTGATTAAATTAAGCGTTTTAAAGCGATTTCAATTCTTTTATATAAATTACAATTCTATGTAAGAGAACGTGGACTTCTCCTATGTTAGTTATGAATAAAACATTTTCGGGTCTCTAATCGTGTTAAATATTTATTATTAAAACGTTAGAAACTAGAGAAGGTTTTATTCACAAACCAATCCGGAATTTTCGACATTGAGACTCGTTCCTTTTTTTTTACGTATACAGCTTACAAAAAATCGGTTAATGGTATAAGTTGTATCAGTAAATCGCATTAAGAAAGTACATTAAAATCGCTGACCTTGTGCCACGTGCGAAGCACGCTTCTGGGAGCAAGGTAGCAAAACGTGATTTTAGAAGCAAAGCCTCTCCTGCGCAAACATTGCGTTCATTTAAAAATTACAAAAATATAATTAAACTTATGTAAATCATTATTATGAAATAATACAGTAAAACATTCTCAGAAATTGTATCAACGTCTCCGTTTCTACCCGAGATTGATATTAATGCAGTTTCTGGAAAACGGTCATGCTTGTTCTGAGAGAACAGAAGTCTCTCTTACATTCACTTTATCTTATTAAAAGCTCTCCTGCTTTCCTTATTAGTTTCCTGTGTGGTTCAGGATGCTTATATGTCTCTATCATGTACATATTCTACATGTGGATGATATATGAAACATTACCGTCCAAATTTTGTAAAAGAAAAGGAATTATTAAAAACTCCAATTAATGAAGGATGTTGCAAACTAGTCCGAAAAATTTTTTGAATTCAATTGTCATCAATTTACCAATGGAGTATCAACATAAGAACTGACATATTGATCTAATGGAATGAGGAATTCAAAATATTGTAGCAGTATTCACATGTCAAAAGCCTTTATCAAAACACCACTTAAAGATTCTGTTGATTTCTTTCCTTCTGATGTTCTCACATCACCATCCTAACACCCTGTATACAATGAGTTAGTTTATATTGTCATAATAATCACACATTACAGAACTTATGTTAAAACTGTTAAAATTAATCAGATTTTTCCACATACTAAAGTATTTGGATTTATGATGTTAATTGAAACTTTGGGTCTTCATCGATATCACTGAAATGTTCTTGGCTGACCTGAGAGTTGTCTTGGCCAGTGAAAACAATCTGTGACCATATTGAACTATTATTATATTTTATTTTCCAGATTCAGAGATGCACATGCCTGGGAGCTCAGCTCTTCATGCTACACTGTCTCACAATGGTACCTTGAGCCAGCAGTGTGCTATATGTGGAGACCGAGCAACTGGGAAGCACTATGGAGCTGCTTCGTGTGATGGCTGTAAAGGATTCTTCCGCCGTTCAGTACGCAAGAACCACCAATACACTTGCAGGTAACGTAATTCCAATAGGCATCTAACGTATCACTCTTGGCAATATTCATCCTTCTATATCACAATCTGACTAGGACTAAGAACTGTTTCAATGCACACAAAAAATCATCATGAATTCTAAACTAAAACTATCATTGTAAAAGATTTTTCCACAAGTAATAAATATATTTACTGTAACAAATGTGAAACTGTTTGCATCATAGAATGTTATTAATAACTAATTATCATTTTCAACTTATTTCATGTATTCAAACTTTTACATGGAATATAGTGTCAACATTTCATCATTAACTGTGAAACCTGATTTTTATCCAGTTTTAAATGGAAAGATTATCAGTTTTCTAGCTAAGCAGGGTCAAGTTATATCCTGGTTTTCGTATCTTGGCCTGAAGCCAACATTCTCTGCTTATCTTGAACTGCAACAGACTGCCCCATTTATGTAGTAAATGATCTCTATTTAAATGCTTTTATTTATCTATTATTAATAATAAAAATTCTGCAGTCATATATATACCAAACATGCCAACAACCTACTTGAAATAAACTATATTTTTTTGTCATTTAACACTTACAAAATTATTTTGTGGGTTTTATTAATAAATCTAATGCAGCCCAAAAATTTTTCCTTGAATCTCCAATTTGTAATAATAGTTTATTAAAAAATCTTCATCTAAAATCTTACTCAGTCATGTTCAGAATCTGCATGTTTTATTTTCAGATTCAGTCGAAATTGTGTTGTTGATAAAGATAAACGTAATCAATGTCGGTACTGTCGTCTAAGGAAGTGTTTCAAAGCTGGAATGAAGAAAGAAGGTAATGTATAATCACCCTAATCTTCTCCTCAACCTAAAAATTCTTGCAAAAATTGAATGATACAAAACTTTATATGTAATAAACTGACGGTAAGAAAATAAATTTTATTACAGTGCTGTTCTAGTTTCATCAGATTTTCTTCGTTAAATATTTTAAACAAAGTTAAAAATTTTGAATTAATAAATTACAAATGCATTCAATTTTTTATGTTAGTTGAATTTCATATAATTATTAAATATATTAAAATATTCTACTAACTTTTATTACCTATTGGGGTTTTTATAGATCAGTTTTTATCTTCTGTCTGTTATCATGCAATGCATTATGATGTGAAACAATGCAATACAGATAGGATCCACAGATTTGTCAATACTGATAAGATATTGCCATAGCAATATCTGGGAACAGCTTTAACTAATTATTTGATCATAGTGTTTTCTCTTTTCGAGCAACATCTCTCACAATATGAAAAACAAAACATTTTGCAATTTTTGTCTGCATACAGTATTTACTACTCATGAGCAGCTTGTTTGATTTATAACCTTTTTTTATTATTTCTGATATATTCTTCTTCTAAAAGACATACAAATTGTTTTCTCATAGCTGTGCATATATGGTTCAGCAAATTGAATATCAAATATTTATAAATAAACTACTTAAACCAGTATGCTAAATTATAAATAAACTCATTTTCATTTGGCATAATAATTTAATATATTATGTAAGTGCTTGCACGTGTCATTCAAGATGACAGTCCGCAGTCAACTCGGTAGGTCCAGGCCCTCAATGGGAATACTAGCCTAAGTGAACTAGTTATCTTCATTTTATATTATAATTAACAAAAAGTAGCTAGTCTGTTATTGTTTTACAGTGGTGCATTTGTATACATATGGTTAGAAAGTGCAATTTAAGTTTGAAAAAAAAATTCATACATATTTTATTGAAAAGTGTATTCTAAAATTTTATTTTATTTTATTTGCAGCAGTCCAAAATGAGAGAGATCGTATCAGTTGTCGACGCACCAGCATGGAGGAACATACAGTAGGCAATGGACTTTCAGCAGCTTCTCTTCTAAATGCAGAAATGTTATCACGCCAAGTTGGAGCTGCCCTTGAAGTTAGCTTAAGATATTTATGAAAGATATTGTTTTATAGTCCTACTTACAATATTTTTAATTTGCCTCTGAAAATAAAATGCTTACTGTAAACAATATTCAAATGCTATCATTGTATTCTTTTATACAAAATCATTAATTTTCTGCAATATTTTATGTTATTATTTTCACAGACAAAATAGATTTAACTTTCAGAAAGATATAATAATGACCAAAGATATCTCAAAAGAATATCGTAAATTAAATTTGTAGAGAAATAGACTGTATAAAATACATGAAATCTGATTTGAACTTCTTTAATTTCACAGCAACTGGGAGCTACTGAAGGTGAATATAGCCTAGTGAACAAACAGTTGGCAAATATAAATGATGTATGTGATTCCATGAAACAGCAGCTACTTATTTTGGTAGAATGGGCCAAATATATAAATGCATTCACAGAACTACCTTTAGATGATCAGGTAAATCTTACAATTAACATTTGTTGTTACCGCTGATTCATTGTGAATGGCAACTGAAAAGTAACTCAATGTAACAGTTGATTTCACAAAATTAATGAGAACATGGACGTCTATTACCTGCAATTAGTTAGTTTAGCTAATTTATTTAAAATTGTGTCCATTAATATTCAATTATATATAATTCAATAAAACTTACAATTAGGGAAAATAAATCATACTCAGTGTCAAATGGTGTTAATAATTTTAATAGGACTTTCAAACTTGTTGGACATTTTCAAGCTGCTAATAATTATGAAAGAAACATATAATTTTATGATTATAGTTTTACAGATTCTCATTTAAAAACTATCTGAGCAACTAGGTACATATCTTCATATTAAAATTAAGTAATGAGACTGTGTTTAGTTTACTCTCCCTAATTTTGGCAAAATAACAGTCTAAATAAATCAAATGAATAAAATATATTTATAAAAACTTAAAGCTTAAACTAAGCTAAACATAAGTTAATAATTCTATCTTGTGTAGGTTGCACTTCTACGGGCTCATGCTGGAGAACATTTACTGCTTGGATTGGCGAGGAGATCAATGCACTTAAAGGATGTACTGCTGCTTGGGAACAATTGCATAATCACAAGGCATTGTCCAGGTGGGTGGGTGGATGTTACAACTGCTGCATTGGTGTTGTCCCAAGAGCTTGGTCTTGATGGTGTGTATTGCTTATTCAGAATAGGGATTGTAGGAATAACAGACTCCTTCAATTTTCCATATTCTCTCTTATTGCTTTTCTATCCCTGACTTTATACATATCAGATACATTTGATTGCCCATTGAAGTTTGTTGAACACACTCTATTTCATCAAACAGAATAATTGCATACATATTCCTGCCTCCACATCTGGTCACCAAGTATTTTCTTTACAGTCTCTGAGATAACCCCATTTCACATTCATCTTTTATCTTTTGTTATTACAAAAAAAAATTGTAGATCAAAACTGTTTATTGGGAAGGTTTTATGAACAAGATGAGTGTATCTAAGCAGTTCAGGGAGTTTATTTGATGCAGAACAAATTATCATGATGAAAAAAATTATGGTCTATGTTTTGGGACCAAAAATACAAATTTTGGTCAAATTTCTGCCTCAGAGAGAGAGAGAGCATCAGTGGACAATAATATTGTGAGACCCTAAAAAAAATCTCAAAAAGAGCATTCAAAACAAAAGGAGAGGATTGGTAATAAGCAGAGTGTGCTTGTTGCATGACAATGCCTGTCCTCACACAGCCATAGCCACCAAGGCACTCTTGGACTCATTTGGTTGGGATGTTTTAAACCACCACTTGTATTCCCCCGACATGGCACCTTTAGATTATCATCTTTTCACCTACCTCAAATCACACCTTAGTGGAATTAAATTTTCAACCAACAAGCAGGTGCAGAAAGAGTTCTGAAGTGTAGGTATGAGCTGGCAAGAGAGTCTTTCAAGGGGGGTAAAGAGAAGCTTGTCCCATGGCTCATCACATGTATTGAACAGGATAGTGATTGTGTGGAGAAATAGTCAACAAGTGTATCAACAATATCCTGTATTTATTTCAAGTACACTTTTTAAATAAAAAAAATTATACTTACTTTCTGAACATCCCTCATATATAATTCAGATGTGGGAAACTAAATCAATTTAATCTTTGGTGTGTCTAAGCTTGCAGACTAACGTCAAACCTCCCATCAGGTTATTCCAAAGTAGTCTATATGAATAAAACAATAGTTAGTGAATTTTATCTTGTCTAATATGGTTAAAATGTTAGGTTTCTTGATTACAACTACACTCAGACTTCTTTTAATAAAAGTAAATACTGATTACAAAACTTATGTACTATGGCAGGCATTATTTAAAACAAAGACCAATGTACTGAATAGTCAAAAGATTTGCTCATTCTTCCATTATTGTTAATTATCTTAGAGTCTCAATTTAACATAATTTTATTTCATTATGAAGTGCTTGGGCTAATGTATCCCATCTGTGATTCTTCATCTATTATTTTGCTGAAGACAGTGAGACATTTTCCCTGTTCAAATCATTGTAACTTTTCTCAGCTTCAAACACTATTTACACCTTTCTTTCAATTCTCTACTTTGTTCTTTTCTAACAGAGACACTGGAACACCCAAATAATGTCTCTAACAATTACTTACCCCAGCTATTCCACTCATTAAGATTGTGCATAATTTTAACATCAAAAATTATTCCCAGTGAATTGATTTTATAAAAAATTTTCATTTAATCAACCATGTACATTCATTGTTAGAACACATTGTTTTGAAAAAATTTACCTCATAAAAAGAATTAAAATATTTGATTTTTGTGAATGTTCAACAGTGTGAATTTTTGTCATTATTAAAAAATACTTGTTTAATATTGGTCATGTTGTGCCTTCATAATTGAATGCACCTTTAATATTACCATAAGTCATACTTCTTGTTTCCTATTTTCTGTAATGGTAAATTTAATTTGTGGAACAACCAAATAATGAAACAAAATTAAGCATATCAATTGAGATACAGATACTTTAAAAGCCTTAACATATATCATAATTGTTTTTCAACTAATTACTTAAAAAGATTTCTTCATCATGTTTCTTAAGATTGGTCACTGCAAACACAGTATTAAATGTCTCTGTTAAATTAAAAAATAGTTAGCTGAGATATTGTTATTCTTATTCCACCATGATCCATATTCTTGTTTAAAAGAAAATAAATGTTATATCTGTAAATTTGTCTGCATTAAGTAGTATTGTATTCATTTTCTGTAAAATTATTTTATTAATACAATGACAAAATCAAAATTTAATAAACCAATTGAGATATTTATCACAAAATTCATATCAGTGTGTAATTTTAATATTTTGTGAATTTGTGTGGTTTCATTGTTGATTTATAATAAATATTATACAATCATTACAAGGAAAGAATTATCAGACTATTTTTAAGTTCATAATTTATTAGATAAGAATAAAATATTTCTGTAATGTGTATAAGTAAAGCACTTAGGACAAATCATGATGATGCAACAGGGTATGTTAAAGATTCAAGCCTATCACCCGACTTGGACATCAGCCGTGTTGGCGGCAGAGTGATGGATGAACTAGTGAAGCCTCTGAGTGAGGTGCAGATTGATGACACTGAATTTGCCTGTCTCAAAGCTATAGTCTTTTTTGACCCCAGTAAGTTAAATTACACATACTTTTGTAATCAAAACTATTTTATTCTATTTGATATGTGACTATTGTCTGAAATTATAAATAAATTAGCTGTTGAACAAATCTATGTAATTATGAAAGCTGTAATATACTTTAATAATGCATATAACAAGTGTGATTAAAGATGATACTGTTATTGGTTTGTTTTGCAATACTGTGCACACAATATTACATTTATTAAATTGTTTCTTAATCCTTATGCAGTTTTTTTACTAGAACATAGATGAATGTACAAGTGAAATGTACACAGTGTTCTATGTTCATAATATCAGTATATTGCACAGTTTAGAAATATTCTGAGGATCATGTAGAGTCCACTTGACTACCTAAGGGTTAATAGCACAAATAAACTTAGCTTCAATTTTTTCTGTTCCACACCAATAAAATTCTTTTAATTTACAGTTAGCAATAATCTATCTGACAATCTTAACCTTTACAATTATTTCATAACTATAGTTTTTCCATAATTTTTTGCAGTAATTTTTAAGCTTTCAAAATAATATTCTACTAGTTAAACATTATAAGAAGGAAGCCTTAAATTATTTGCTAAATGTATATTTTTTTATGACTTTATTAAGGACCATAAGTTTAAATAATTTATGCATTAGAAAGTTTTTTACAAAAAAAGGAAACTGGTCACCTATTACATATTTGTAATAGTAAGTAAGTATGTGAGTTACATGAATATGTACTGTACAACTACATAAGTACAAGATATATCATATAAATTGTTACAATATAATAAGATCAACATTTATCCTATCCGACAGTCCTCTATTTGCTTTTCATTTCCAGATGCAAAAGGCTTGAGTGATCCAGGACGTATCAAGTCCCTTCGTTATCAAATTCAAATAAATTTGGAGGATTATATTAGTGACAGACAGTATGACTCACGGGGTCGTTTTGGAGAGATACTCCTGACATTGCCTGCATTGCAGTCAATTACGTGGCAAATGATTGAGCAGATACAGTTTGCTAAGCTATTTGGTGTTGCTCGCATTGATAGTTTGCTCCAGGAAATGTTACTTGGAGGTAAGACACAATACAGCATCATTACTTTTATGTACTTATTTGTTCAATATTTCGAACAGGCAGTACTGTACAAGTTTCATGAATTTCATTAATGAACTTATATGTATTAAATATATATGTAGTACAGATGTAATACTAAAATTTGCCTCAAAAGTTCAGTTCAATTTATAAGTTAAAAATAATTTGATACAACTTGAAGATTTTTATTGTGTAACAGAATACTAAGAAATATAAAAGAAAAATATTATTTATTACTTAACATCATTAAATAACCAATGTAATCTTTAAGGGTTTTATTTAATTCAGATGCTGTTCCTACTGGTTCAAACAATGATGCTACTCCTGTTCAGCAGTCAGTTGCAAGTCCACAACCTGCAGATGCTTTTCAACAAAGCCAGGCACAGGTTAATGGAGATGGATCTCCAGCTGGCACATGTAGCCCAATGTCTGTAGGTGCTGGTGGAGGCGTAAGCCCAACCCAACAGATCCTTAGTCCCCCTGTGATCATTCACCACATGGTCGAACAAGACCACCATTCATACAGGGTGGCATTTAAAACTGAACCAGATGCTGCTTACTAATAATGAAAAATATATTGGTTAGACATGCAATTATTTTATACGCATATATCAGTGACTATTTATCCATTACTTGTTTAAGTATTTAGGATTATGCTTTACATACTGTGTTTTTCCCTACTAGTCCTACTGTTGTTTTTCATTTGCAGATGTTTTCACACAGTAAAAACTATCAATCTTTTTATAATCTCCATCACAATACTTTAATTATTTTGTCACTAAAAAAACACGTAAACACTTATTAAGTTTTGAAAACCTAAAGTAAACAAAAGTCAATTGTACAAGCAATCAAATACAGTAATGGATAAAGAAGGTATGATTAAACATGTTTAAACCTTTTACATATTTCTTTTATTTATAACAAAGCCAATGACTCAAATAATTGAGATATACATTTGCTCAAGTTTTTGTGTTCATTGGTCATCAAGAACATTCAAGACTGTCATCATATCACAAATAATTATGATATGCACCAAACTTTTAAAAGTGCAAACAGAATGTAGTTGTATAAAATCATATCTGAGATTGTTTGTCAGAATGAGATTATTATGCCATGTAATTGTATCTGTACTGATATGTCTTGATATTAAATGACTACATAGCACTTTTATGTCAGGCTGCTAACAAGTCTATAAAAGTTTAAGGGTTGTGAATATAAATTCTTCAGTTAGTTGTATTGAAGAAGATATTTTAAACATTTTTGTAAGTAGCCACAGTGTGGCATGTACTATACATATATTATCATGCAATGAGAGGTACTCAAAGTTCATATCTCTTCAATAAACAGACATCTATTTATATAAAATGTAGTTAAATTGCCTCTATTGCTTTGAACAACAGTGGTCTTTCTCTAAATATTTTTGAATGTTGTGATTCCTAAGGCTCTAATGAGATTAGCCAAAAGTGCCAAAGACTGCCAGCCAATGGGAAAATTATGCTCAAACATTGATACAAATAAGCAACCATGTGTTCTTGTGATTGATCATATGGCTTCAGGGAGGTTGTTAAACTTCTAGATGTAAATAGTTTCTATCTATTTTAAATACAAATTGTTTACTTGATATGTATATCAACTTAAGCATTATTAATGTTATTAATTTGTTGTTATCAAAGTTTTAATTACAAATAAATATTTTACAAAACATTATTTGATTTAAATATAACCAAATAGCCACAAACTCCAAGTTTTATTTAAATTGTAATCTTGATGCAGATGTGTAATTCTAAAAGAAATCTCAGGAAAACAAATAGTTCAGAAAATATAATATTTTTCAATTAAAAAGTTTTATTAATCTGAACTGTTTGTGAGATATTGATTTCTTCAGATGGCTTTTAATATTTATTAATTACCAAATCAATCTTATAGTATAAATATGTGAGGTGGAATAAGATGATAGTGAGAGGAAAGGGCAGTTTATGGAATAAGTAGGTGTAAGATAATTATTTTGAGGAGAAAAGTAGGCAGAAATTAGTAGTTAAAAGTTGGAGTACATGATCCAAGCCAAATAAGGAGATGTGAAACAGTCTATCATAAGAGAATTAATGAGCATCATGCTGAAGATGCAAATTTCATAAGTTTGATCAAAGATTGCACCATGCTATCACCATTGGAAAGAACACAAAACATTGTTCTTGAAGGTTCAAAATTATTGCCTATACTGAATTATCCACAAATCTACACAATCTTGAAAATCTTTGCATTTTTGTGGCCATCTATTTCCACAACTATAGCAAATAAAGATCTTGAAATTGGCAAAATTTATTTCATATGAAAGTGCCTCCCCGCAATGTGGTTAGGCAGCTGCTGGTTGTGTGCTGTGGACATTGAAACCACAGGCTGCAATATTATGGGGACGGTTACTGGTAAATTACTAAATTTAATTAACAAAAATCATTGCTGTTCGGTGTTGTAAGACAACCCCACCACTTTGGCCCAGAAATGTGTCTTAATAGTCTTAAGAACAAAAATTCTGAAATATTTCAAGAAATGTAGGTATTTATTTTTGTAATATTTATAGTTTTAACTATAATAATAATAAGTTTTATTGTCAAGCTAGCATCAATACAGGATTAGAAAATTACTAACTGGGTTACATATTGCACATATATTACATAAATAAAATTAAAAACATTCATTAGCATTATGTTGTTTGATAGTTTTCTAATAGGTATAGTGTATAGTGGCGGCTCATGAGTATGTGCTACATCACCCCAATGAACATTTTTTGTAAGGAAAATTCCCCTTGCATAAGATATTAATAACACTGCTTCAAGACCCGTAATATGCTACATAACATGTAATAGAAATGATTTTTCAAAATTGTGAATATATAAACTCAAATTGACACAACACAAAAATATTTTCACTTCTTCCATATTTAAAATAAAGAAAGTTAATTTTAGTAAGAAGCCTCATATATTGTATGCAGAATAGTGAGGCAATTTTCTCAAAATTAAGGATGTTTTCTAAATGCTGTCTGTTCAACATTTTTTTTAAAAAATAACCTATGATTAATTCAAATAAACCACAAGCAGTAATATTTTTATGAATTCATCAAAAACATTTAAAACTGTAGCCTGACAAGGCCGCCAACAGCTGTGACAACAGCTCGGCACACTGTTCTTTGTAGCTCGAAGAATTTTTTGTGGGCAGGAAGGGAGGTGAGGAGGAAATACTGCACATGTACATTTCTCATTCCAGACAGACTGTAAAGAATGTATGCGGAAGAGAGCGTGCTGGAAGGCACGCAGTTTAAAGTCTTCGAAATTGAAGCAGAAATTCGCACTCTTAAGTGAGAAACTAATTCTTTGTGTTTTCTCCGTGTTAATTAGTAAGCCATTAGCATGGAATCATTCCTTTAATGCACTTAGTGACTCATTTGCACTTGCAATTCCTGCTAAAGGACTAATTGTTGTTGTAAGTATAGTGGTGTCATATGCATACTGACAGGCTTCTATGTCTGTCATGTAATTATAAACAAGAGGGGCCCAAGGACTGTCAGTAAGTTGGACACAGTACTACCACACTCAATTGTCTGTTGCCTACCAGTTAAATAAGTTTCAAAAATTTTAATAGCAGGACCTCTAATGACAAAGTATTGCAGTTTTTTCAGAAGAATAGTATGGGGAACTGTGTCAAATGCCTTACTCAAGTCAAGTAGATCAGCCACAATCAGATCCTTCCCTTCTATTGCATTCATTATTTCATGTTAAGAATGGTACTGGTGGATCTCCCAGCTCTGAAACCAAGCTGTTATATCAATTTTTATGTATGCATAATTACGACCATCATTGAAGCGTTTTTGTTTCATTCCACGACAATGACTGGTGTAAATTATGGAGTCTGTACTGGGCTCATCCCTGACAGCAACAAATCATCTCCTGTCATTCGGAGAGGCGTGAGAATAGTGCCCAATGCCCGACCTACCTGATGCAGGTTTTCCCTGCATCTCTTTAGGTGAAACACCGGGTAGGATCCTTAAACTATAGCCCAGGGTCACTAGTCAACCCTTGGCTACCTTGCTCTACCTTCCGCATCCCCCGTTTTCAATTCCCTTCCTATGCTATTAAAGGGGAGTTGCCTGTTTCAGGATCATCCCCCCCAAAAAAAATGGCCTTCGCGGCAGCCCAAGTCCGCCAGAACACCCAATACCTCCCTATTTAAATTGCGTATTATTTTTACCAAAAATATATACTAAATAAATAGATACGACACGTACATAAATTTTGGAAACAAGCCATGGTTAAAAAACGCTGATAGTAAATTAGATTTGAAGGGTATATACTAGCGCAAGCCGAATGACAAAATAAAATTTTAAGAAATGGATGAGATATACCCTGTATAAATTATTAACTTAATGAAAATATACCAAAATCCGAAATCTCAAATTATAATAACTGTCCCCTTGTCATAATGTTCTTGACCTTTGTAAAATAAAATAAAAAATGTCCACATTCTTAATCTTTGAAAGTGCGAATGTTTTTTGTTTGTAGTAATAGTTTTCACGACTTTTTCTCAAAGAGTAAATAACAATATGAATTGCAACACACTTTTCCAAGTTTGATGCAAGTGCAATTTCTTTCTACTTTATTTTTCTTGTCGTTGATTTATTAAATGATTACCTCTCATACGTACAAGAAAAGTGTTTGAATACATCAAAATATTCTAGAATAAAAAACAAAATATATAAAACGTCTGCGTTAAATGCATACTAATTAGAGAAAGAATTAGGGAAATTGCAGACAAAAATAAGTATTACACAACGTTTCTACAATCGCCGTTCCTTTCGCAAGGTGATTGAAAAGTGCAAAGTCGCAAGAAACTGATTTTTGTCAGTAGCTTGTAATGTTGTAATTAGTATACCCAAGAATAGTTGACAATGTATTTAGATATGACGCAACAATTAACAGAAATAAAAAATTTAATAAGGAATAATGTGTATTTCACAGTTCATCATTTCTCTCTTTAGCATGGCGACTTGACTTAATTTTGAGGGTCGGCAAAATTCGAGCTGGTTTAGTTGAATAACTGTTTCCGTATATCGTCTTCCATTACATTTTTTCTATTTCTTTTTCAGAAGTCATCTATTTTATTAGCTACCATTGTCGTTAAATTTTAGATCAATTTCACAATAGTATCTTTGGTTATATTCAAATTTTTTCTCACTTCTCTTTGGAGAAGAGAGAGAAAAAAAAATTAAAGATATAGAAAATTTTATGAAGCAAAATTAATAGGTCTCTTCGGCTTAACAGTAAAATTAAAAGTATTTAAATGGCTTTAGCTTCAAATTATAAAATTGTTAGTAGTATTACTTCAAAGGTACGTATTAAATTTGATCGAAATAAGCGAAGTTACAATTCTTATGGTTATCAGTTTTAGGTAGTGAAAAAAATTTCGCACAGATTAATTGGTTAAAACAGTTTAAATAAATATATGATATATGGCTAGAACATTTTTGTAACACATTCAAATAATTTTGACCGTATAGTATAATCAGGTATGCATAATATATTCTGAAATCCATATAGTAGGCTCAGATTTAACAAATTGTCCTTGTAATAGAGATGTTAAAGTATTCTTTAACTTGAAGTTAGAGCTTACAAAGTGCAGCTTAATAAAATAGACTGCATATATCTGTATAAACTGCAAATGTAAACAAAATTCTATTATTACGTCTCACAAAACTTAGATGCCATGTCATTCAAACTTGCACTGTTAATTTATGTATATATAATTCTTAACTCATACTTCCCTGATAAAACAAATTTTCTGTTCAAAACATTGTGTGATTCGTGTCTTTCCAGATTCCTTTCCTCATATTAAACTTATTCGCATTATCACTTCTTTTCTCAGCGAAAGGGGAGTTATAGGTCCCAGTGAATATATTATATCCCTGCTCCAAACTAGCCATGCCCATTACCAATGGTGACATCGCTATTGTTTTATTATGGAAATTTTTAAAGTTAAGTAAAATTTTACCATTACAAACATTTTTGGGAACTGGTTGGTGCTGTGAAAGTAAGGGAAAAATACTACTTAATTACTAAATTTTAATTAATGGGTTTTAAAAATCTGTATAAAAGGAAGGGAAAACTTTCACTGTGTTACCAAAGTGTCAATGATGAAGGCTATAAATTAATTATAAAGTCAGGAGGGGCTTAATCATGATGTATTAAGTTTGGGGGATAACTTTCCTCTTTAGCTGTAAGAGAACGGGACTTATTTGGTATGACTTAATATGTGGGGTCTGTAAGTCTACTTGGGCTAACAGCCACTTTGATGCAGTCATGCCCATACTCCCACCAAGCCCCTCCTCATTATATCGTTGATCTCTCTCTATTGTTTGTGACAAAAATTATCATAAAGGATTCGGTACATTCTCAGTCAAATGTTTGTAATTTAGTAACAGATTTCCCTTCATTTTAAAGCCTTGAAATGATTTTTCAAGACAATCTGTGAAAAATTGTAATTTAGTAATAGATTTTCCTTCGTTTTATGCAGCTTAATAACCAATTTAAAGACTATCATTGAAAAATTTGTAATTTAGTAGCGAATTTCATTACTGGTGAAGTTATATCCCCCACATAAATGTCCCTAACTCGTGACCGGTGCACATCTAGAGACGTCATAGTCTGTTAACATGTATGAAATGATCATATCCCCTCTAGCCATGAATTTCCCTTAATTTAATACTGATTTGAAATGATTTTCAGAACTTAATCACGGTGGGTCTGTAATGTCAAATAGGTTATATAGATCATATAAACTGTGTGAGTTGAGTGGGCACAGAGGGGGAAGTAGGAGGAGCTACAGGCAATGAGCAGGGGGACAAGGCGACGGTATCAAACTAGTCCAGTTCCTCTACTTCTCCAAAAGCAGACAGTGGATTATGTCTTATATTAAGGCATTGAGACAAGTTTGTTAGACTGGGAATATATCCTTTCATAATCAGTATTTATTAATCATAATACAGTAAGTTTTTGATTATTCATGGTAATGGTAGGGACAATCTGCACAGATAAACCAAAGTACACATATACAAGTCAGATATCTTCTTCCTATCGCTCATTAGCCCTTAATCAGGCCCTAGCCGCCTCTTTTTTTTTGTGTGTAGTCAGCTGTTTTCTACAGCTTCCAACATGTAGAACCAGTGGACTACTTTTTGTCTGTCCGCTATCCCCCAGCCTGTCTGGCTTGGGTGGCCCTACCAGTAGCTTATGCTCCCACCAGCAGTAGCCTGGAGAGTTATGGGGGAATGCAAACCTCTCTGTCATGATAAGGTGGTAGTACACCATAAAACCGTACTGAATCTTACAGTTTGTGACAAAGGCCAATAAAGCTTATGAAGTGCTTTGCATAGCACACAGTAGTTGAATCTTTTCTATTGTAGAGTTATAGATTAAATATACTGAACTTAAAACACACTAATATTTTAATGTTGTAATATTGATGAACGATAAAAACATAATTGTCAGTTTCTCACATAAAATTTAAATACTTTCCCACAACTGAACTATTCTACTGAATACAGTTCAGTGACAGACAGGTTCATACTCATCTTTCTCAAAAATCTCCTGCCCCCTCCCACTACTAGATTGATAGGTGTCCGAGTTTGGTCTTGTGGCGTAAAATTACACTGCTACACTTAATCCACACACAGATATTCAAGAGATGAACAAGAATACTGTATTTGAAATTTGGTTAAGGATTTAACTTAATTTAAGTCACACATTTAAAAATAAGTAAAAATTAAGTAATACATATTTTCCTTTACATTAAATATATTTTCATTGGCTTCGAGGTATTTGACATGAGTGGTGCTACTGAACATTTCTTGTTCCATTAATATTTTCATCATATTCAAAACTAACTAATATGGAATTTCTCCATTATAGGTTTTTCAAAATGTGAAGTATATTTGTTTGCAAAAACTAGCTACTGACTCAACTCAACTTACAAGTACAGGAAAGTCAACACCATTTAATCCAAAAGAACAACAAAAAGATGTCGCTGGCCTTAGCACTTCAGTGTATACAACACCATCTCACGGTAAAGTCTTATCCACAACCAAGTAAAAGATCCCTATAAGTATTTTTAATTGATAAATTTTTAATTATTGTCTCTCCTTTTATAAAAAAAATAACAGATCCTAACCATGAGACCTCTCCAGATCCTAATTCTCCATCTTCAATAGCAGAACATGAAAATGCCTCTCCAGATCCTAATTCTCCATCTTCAATAGCAGAACATGAAAATGCCTCTCCAGATCCTAATTCTCCATCTTCAGTAGCAGAACATGAAAATGCCTCTCCAGATCCTAGTTCTCCATCAATAGCAGAATATGGAAATGAAAACTCAAACACCACAACTAAAGAAACTGTTGCTAGTTTTCCTCCAGATGTTAATTATTCAGGGGACTTGAATAACCTAGCTCTTCAAAAAGGATCTCAGTATAATACACATCTCACACCAACAGATAAGCAGAAGTTTGTTGCAGGTCATCTTCCTCAAAATATCGTGGATTCATTTTATTCAAAACCTGAAGCCAACTTAAATAAAGTATTGCCAGATGTACATGATCATAAACTATTATTAATGTCTGTGGAACTGGGAATGATCCCAGAAAGTGTTCAGCTCCTGTGCTCTGAACTGACACCATGTAAACCAGCTGCAAAGATTCAAAAAAAAGTAAATTATGCAGACACTATAAAGAATCTGATAACAAATATTGAAGACCAGTGTAAATTGTTAAATGGTGTTTGTCAAAATGACTATAATAAGCTGTTTCTGATTGCATTAGAATTAGGCTCCATACCTCAAGGACTGCAAACATTTTTTAATGAGCACTTCTTTGTAAATAATTCAAAACCCAAAGAAAATGATATACTCTCAAAAGAGTTTACCCAGTCTACTGAAAATATAGCAGCAGAAGAAAAATTTAGTGTTGGTGTAACTTCAATTTTATCTTTACACTATGGTAGTGTTCCTCGTATATTTGACGAGTACCTAAATATGAGCAATAATGTTAGTGACATTATTCAACGTACTACATCACAAGATCCACAGCATTTGCATAATGAAGAAACACAAAAAAGAGAGAATTTTCAAAATACTCCCTCTACAGCTCAGAGCCTTTATGAAGAAGACACTAGCCCAGTTGACAAAGTTAGCGCTAAAGAAACTCACTCCGACACTTTTACAAATTTTTATTCAAACACAGCTGATATTATAGATTATATTGGTGATGAAAATGATGTTGGTCCATTAGAATCATTTCCCATAAAAAATAATCCTATTACTGAACTTTCCGGAGACATAATCAAGGCTAATGGTGTTTTTGGCATGAATACTTCAAGACGTATGATGCAAGCAGGAGGTATGTTTCATATTGTTTTCACTCATTAGTAGATATTAATTTTAAACTTATTTTGGAGATCTGTATCAAGTATATTTATTGTGAAAGTTTAAATATAGTAGACTCATTTAAGGCCAATTTTCTCTGTATCTCAACCACAGCAATGTCAGTTTAAATACAAAAAGAAACTTCTTGTAGTGTGTTTGAATACCATGCTGCCTATCACTGAACTGTATTCTTTAGTTGCTGTTAATATAAGTGTCAAATGATAGTTCAGTTATGTGGAAATATTTGTGTGTGAGAAACTGCCAAATTAATTGTTATTTTTCATTGTCTTTGTGGCTGGCCCTTCAGAGTTGTGTGTTAGTGTAATTAAAGTTAGTGCACTTCACCTTCAAATCTACTGTAGAACTGCTTCAACTATAACAGATTTACAGGAGTTAAGGAGATCCAAGGTAAGTCTAAAAGAGACCAGCCGGAAACATAGTGAAGCCCTTATCCAATACTGAAATTTTGTAATTGGAAAAGGTTTTGAAGAAAAGTTAACAATAGTTTTAGCAGGAAATTTGGAAGTCTGACTGGGTCAGGTTTTGTGGTTGTGTGTTGCTAACGAGGATTTGGACAGGTGGCAGATATCAGCCAGACAGTGTCTGTGCAAGATGAAGGGAGAGAGAAGTGTTTTAGAAAAAACAGGTCTGTGTAGGAATTTGCATGCCAACCCTCAAAGCATGGTTAATAAGGTTGTAAAACTTGCATAGGTGGCCTTGAGTGAAGATATGCTGAAAATTAGTTGCACGGTGGATGATTGTGGCCGAGTTTCCATCTGAAGAGGGGAAATATGATAAAAGCTTTTTATGAATCAAAACATTTCAAATACAATTTTCGGGTTTTAACGCAGGTCAAAGTTTGTTTACACAACGATGGCGGAGCTTGTTGTCGAAACATTGTGTAAACAAACTTTTACTTGGGTTGAAACTTGAGAATTGTATTTGAAACAAATTCACCGGGAAATAATAATAAATATTTTTGGAGTTTGCACATACTAAGAGATTTTATTTGTCATGTATCAATGTAGTAATGTGGAGAGATTGGTGGAACAAGTGTATTTGTAGCTTTGAACAAATGCATGTATCATAACTAGAAAGAATGTCAGCCCAGACTGACCTCAAATTAGCAGTTGAGGAATGCAACAATGACTGTAATTTGGGGAAGCCCGTTGCGTCAATTTTTCGCAGTTTCAAGAATTCATCATCGGGAGGCCAAATAGAAAAGAAAGGTGGGAAATAAGTGCGGGAGGATTAGTAAAGAAAAGCAAAAGAAATCATGTTGAAATGTAAAAGAGAGACAGGGAGGTCGGATATAGTGGGAGTCAAATCAAAAAATTGAAGATGTACAATCAGAAAATGAAGAAAGGCTGGATCTAATACAAATGTGAGATTGAAGAAAAAGTGGCATCCAAAAAGGTATAAAAATAAAGTGACAAAGTCAAAATAATAAATTGGATTGGAAAGAGACTGAAAATAGTCATTGACATCCCTTAAAATAATAGTAGGCAGAAACAAGCTGGGAAGTACGAATTTGTGAATATATAAGGGTCTAAAGAAATCCCTTCTTCAGCAAAGAGTGCCTGAAAGGTGTTGCACTCAATGGTGATTCAAACTATGGTACACAAGCTATTAGTTGGCAACACCCAACGAAGCCAACAGCTCTCCTGTCTCTCAAGAATAAGTCACCGCCATTGTGGGATTTTCAGAAGCAACTGTCTTTTTCAGGAGAGAGTTGGAAATGCATTCCAAGTTATGGATTGCCATATATTTATAAAGGTTGGCTTTGCCGTTGAAGAAAAGATCAAATCAATTTAAGGTAATTCATTAGATCTTTGTCCTTTCCTATCAGATTTGTGATAATTTTCCTGTTCCATGAAGTTAACAAATAGTCTTAAATGTTTCCCAAACTTAAAGCCACAAGCACTTTATTCTCTGTTTTTATCATTACAAATTTTTCATTCTTTGCCTTAGTTACTCATTGAATAAAACATTGTATTACTTTCTGAAACTCTCCTTTACAAGCCCCATATTGTATCATGGGTTGGTGTATCAAGTATTGTTTTATACATAGACTATAACCAGTTTGGTGCATATATTCTTATCGCAGTTCCTATGCAATTGAGATAATATTCTGTACTTGGGCATGACTGAAAATATTCTTATCCAAGTATGCAAACTTTATAATCAAGGGCCACACTTATTATTACAGACATTTTAATAATACAAGCTCAAAGGCCTAATTATTCTAATGATGTCATTAAACTTCATGTGCATAAAGTGACTAATGTAGATAATAAATTTATGTGAATGACTTGTCATTTCGGCTAGCAAACTTCGTCAATTCACAACATTGCTAATTAAATAAATTTAAATTTCAGATAACTGAGCATTTCCATCTGATAAACTTGAAATTCCAAAGAACAGTTTTACGTTTTTATTAATAAAAGTAAATGATTACATTTATGATAAAATCCTTTACAGTAAACTTATTTGCTTTGTTTGACAACAGATCCCAACCATGAGATCAGTCCCAAGATGACCAATCCTGCTCCCACATCTCCATATTCTATTCTTACAGAAGAAAATGTTGGCCAACCTTCGCCCAGCATTCAACCTGAAGAAACTTGTAAGCACTGTTTGCTCTCTGCTCAGCATGATCCTGGAGTTGTAAAGGAAGTACCCATAATATTATCACAACCTCACATTCGTAAACTTACACCACCTTCGACAAAGTTCAAAAAGTCCTCTACAGATCTTGCTGAAAGTAAATTAAAAAATGTAAAGAAATCAGTTTGTGAAGAAGTGCCACACAGATCAAATATTGAGAATAAGAAGTTGAGTCTTTTGATTGCTGAGTTAGGATTATTGTCAAAACATACGATAATGTATTGTACCAAGTTATCGTCTAGCCCACCAATAACGCCCCCAAAAATGAGCGCGCACAAACGGCAATGTAAATCGTCAAAAAAGTACTCTTGTTACAACTTATTTATGCTCATGTTAGAATCTGGGATATTACCTATAGGTACTGAGAGAGATGCTATTACTTTTATGGATATTCAAGATTCAAAGTCTCGACACCATGAAAAATATTGCAAATCAACTAAAGTAACAAAAGATTTAAATGTAAATTATACACACAAGCCTGAACCTATGGAAATTAAACAAGCATTAATTCCATGGAAATCTCCTCCTAAAGCCCTTACAGTGCGTGCCAAAGAGATGTCTCTTGTTCCAGTTGCAGTAAAGCCTATCACTGTAAGCATTTCAGAATTTATTAAGAATGACACTGAAGATTTTCTGCAAAAAGAAAAAAGGAAAGATTATTTGCACGTTTTTGAAATTCCGCTTCATAATGAAAAGAGTACTGAAATCATCTCAGTAGAACATGATGCTTATCTGTCTGATCCAAAAAATGACAATTTGTGTAGTGAAGTGTATGATATGAATAGTATAGCAGTACCAAGAGATGTGCAACAAGACAATGTCAATAACATCAATAATTCCAAAAGTGGTTATTTGTGTAATGAAGCACAGATTTCAAAGTCTTGCACAACCACGCCAGCTGTTAGAATGGAACAAAGTGTTTCTAGTTGCACTAGTCTTACTAAAAACAGTGATAAGCTTCCAATTACAGAACCAGTTTTATCAATAAAACAGGAAATAACTATTTTAAATTATTCTGGAACAATTGACGATATAAAATCACAAACAGGTCCCCACATAAGTCATGTAAAGGTTAAAGATAACCAAATCCAAGCACACCAACCACAAGAAACGGTCTGTGTTTCACAAATAGAAACCGTTACACTAAATAATTTGAAAATGCTAGCAGGATCAGAAATAAGCAACACTTCTGAATATATACATTTTGCTTCCTACATAATAGAAAATCCTGAGAAAGAAGTTCAAGAAAAAATGGAGTTCAAATTATCTGCTAAAAGTGATGACATAACAGTACCATTGAAACTTAATGTTACAGAAAAATACTCGCCCATTGCTTCACCTAATCAAAATGCTAAGGAAAAAGAATTGCCCATTGTTTCACCTAATCAAAATGTTAAAGAAAAGGAATTGCCCATTGTTTCGCCTAATAAAACTGTTATGTTGCCTGTATTAGACACTAATGATACGCTTTCAATTTCTTGTTGTGTAAGAAAGGAGAAAGTTAAGAAGTTTGTTGTTTCACCTGAACATCTGTCACCTATATTAGATACTAATGACACACTATCAGTTTCTTGCAATTTAGGAAAAGAGAAAGCTAACAACAAGCCTATTGTTGATTCACCTGAAGAAACAGTAACATCACCTGTATTAGACACTAATGATACACTTTCAAAATTTTATAATGTAAGAAATGAGAAGGTTAATAACAAGACTGTTGTTTCACCTGAAAAAACTGTGATGCCACCTATATTAGATAATGACACACTGTCAGGTTCTTGCAATGTAGGAAAAGAGAAAACCATTATGAAGTTTGTCGTTTCATCTGACCAACTGACACCTAAATTAGATACTGATGACACAATTTCTTGCATTGTAGAAAATGATAAAGCTTATAACAAGACTCTTGTTTCACCTGAAAAATCTGTTACAGTACCTGCATTAGATATGAATGATACTCTTTTGTGCAATTTAGGGAAAGAGAAATATAATAACCAGAACTTAGTTGTAGCACCAGAACAAACTGTTATGTCACCTGTATTGGACACTAAGGATACTCTTTCAATTTCTTGCAATGTAGAAAAAGTTAAAAACTTAGTTTCAGATGAAAATGTTGAGTCTATGTCAGATAAAAACATTGTTTCTGTTTTTTATGCAAACTTGTGTATGAATTCAAAGAGTTTAGAATCCAGTAAGTGCACTCACATGACTAAACAGGATACAGAAAGCAGCAATAAGTCACTTAATGCTTATGAATGTTTAAACTTCACTGATAAAGCACAACGTTCAATCGAGGCTATTGTAAAAGCTGTAGCAGATAAATATAACTATTCTGTGAAGAAGCTTTATGCTAATTACATATCTAAAAGTGACAATTGTCCTCCAACTGAAGTGGAAACATATTTTCATATGGGTGATATATTTAAAAATATTTGGAAACCATTTACCCTAAACATTTGGAAAGTGTATGATTATTTGAATAACATTATTCTACATAATGGTTTGACTAATTTGGCCCTTAAACATGACTTACCACAAAAATTGGAATCTTGTGATCTGGAAGTAACCAACAAGCTTAATTCAGCGTTTCTGCTCACCCAGATAAAAGAGGAGAATGTTTATAGGATTTCAAAGTACAAATACTTCAGTGAATTATGTCCAGAACCATTTGCAATTTATCCTAAACTTAAACTAGAATCAAATCTTAAGGAGGATGTTAAACAGCACATTGAAAAATGTTCAACAGGAGTCACTGGTCCAAGTTCTTCTGTATTTGTTGAGTGTAATGGAGGTCAGAACACTCCTGTATTTTTAAAACATTTTAAAATGCTATTTAATAACATTATCAAAATAATGTTTCCTTGTACTAATACTATTCTATTATTTTCAGAGGTTGGTCCAGGCGCATCAAAGTCAGGAGAGTACAAGAATCCAGAATATTTCTCCTACCATAAAGAATCTTATTTTGAGGCTGAAGTTGAAATGTTGAAATACAGATTACCCCAACCATCAAGTCGAGAAAAGTGACTTGTATGGAAATTAATTTTTGATAGCTGTATTATTGAGTCTAGTGAAATTAAACAGATCTATCAAGGTATATAGATAATCAACTTTATTATTTTCTTTGGATTACTGTTATCCTTTTCTTATTTATAAAGATTTTTTGTATGAAAGTCTTTAGACACAAAGTAAGTATTTAATAAATTCAGAATTGGTCACAATTTCACTCCAATCCATTCATGTGAATAGGTCTACACTAAGATGGCAGCAAACATTAATTGATAAGAAGTTATTTTATGAGGACTGTTTTTAAAATAAGTACCCATATTTATTTAAAATATACCAGAACAATACTTCCAAATATTTTACTATCAATCATTACCATGCACCTTACAGTCACCGCTGTAATTAAGGAACTTGTCAAAATGGGAAACCAGTTTTTGTATGCCTTCGTCAAAGGTAGATACTGCCTGTGATTTCAGACAGTTTACTGCACCATTCACATTCAAAGTTGTTAAACTGTCTCATCCACTTCCTTTCCATCACTCATTAATGCTTCCTCATACACCTCACACTGAATTTTTGCTGGCATAACGTTCAAGAAATAAGTCCCTTCTCAGTAAGTGGTTGTTAAATTGTTTGAACATATAAAACTGCTCTAACAAACTTAAATTTAAAGTGATCATGCTGCAAAGCTGCATCTGACTTCCTAATGAATGGAGGATGTGATAGCGTGTATTGTAACTGCAGTACTTACTTCAAAAATAGACCTCCTATATACATTTGTATAATTTAAAACTTAAACATTTTATTCAGCTCTCATTACAGATTTCTAGAAATTATTTTTGCAAAGTAAAATCAAAGGGTTGGAATGATGTCCTAAATTTCTTTGCTGACAAAGTCTCTTGATCTTTGGAAAGTACACAATCTTTCCAGTCTGCTCTCTCTTCCATATCTAGGACTTCCACACTTGCCAAGACATCCCTGAATATGAAAAAAATTATCAATGTCTTCTATACAGTGCTGAATTTAAAACTTAAAAAACCTTGCAAGAACTAGCAAATATATTAAGTATTTTTTATAACTAATTCTACTTGCACAAGTGTATGGATTGTAGAAAAAAATGTTCTTTGGTGCAATAGTATACATGACATTTTGAAGATTACACATTGTCATCATCTTCATGTGGAAGATTATGACAATGTGTAATCATCAAAATGTCACTGTTTTTATTAGTGTTGTACCCAAGAGCAATTTCTTCAGCAAATTCACTTGGAAATGGATAATTAGCCAATCAACTAAGATTATTTTACTAATTTAAGGTTTATACAACTGCAAAACAACCAACGTGTGTGTGTGTATGTATGTATGTAACATTACCTTCCAAACTGAAGAGGGAAATGCTTTCTAATTCTGTGAAAGAGTTTATCTCCTGAAGGAAGTTCAACATAAAAATATGGTGTTCCACTTGGGGCGATTTGTTCAAGTTTGGCATGCTCAGGCAGTTCATCCAAATGGAAACCCTCTGCTTCAGCCAGTTCCTGTTACAGATAAAGTTTAAATAATTGAAATAGTTTCCAAATAAGTACAGACAAATTAAACTGGCTATGAAATTGAGGATCAGTGTCGGAAAGTCAAACACACAATTGTTTAAATTATAATGGCAATATCAGCCCTCAGTCTCAGGTAAGCCACCTATTCTCTTTCCTCCTGTCCATATAAATTACATTTATAAACTTTAAATTTTATCAGTAACAAGACCAATATTTTGTCACTCCAAATAAATACTTGCCTGAAAAATATTCTTAAGTTGATTCACATGTTTTAAATCGATTGGAACCACTTGCATTTGTAAATGAGAAGTTTTAAAATTCCTTTCGAAAAAAACTGGAACTTTCTGTTGGTTATTGAAGTACTTCTTTAATGCAGATTTAAATCTGTATATAGTTCAGAAAAATTATTTTGAATTTGAAGCACAGCATGGAGCAAACCAAACAGAATAAATTAAATGCAGTGTGTTAGAAATATTCATAAAAGGCTCTCGGAATCCATTTCGTTTGTGAGTGAAGGGTTTTGATGTCTTTTTCATTACCTAAAGTAATATTTATAAATCTTAATTTGTGATGAAGTAGAATTAAAATATTCACATAGCTTATAGAGCAATAGTTTATCTATCCAATATCAATAGTGATGTAGAGTAAGTTATTTAGGGCAAGGATTGTAGGTATATGTAATTCTTAATAATTTAAAAAAAAAAAGAATATAAGGACTTTCCCAGTGTAAATAATGAATTAAACAATCTCTGGAGTATTATTACACAATGTTTCTGTGCCATGATCCGCATTAAATAATTTTATATAAAAATGAATGTGTTAAAAGCACGTGACATTAAGTTTTAACAAAGGATACTTTCGTATTTCTTTCCGAACACTGTCTGGTATACAAGACAAAGACTGGTGATGGGCCACTGGCAATATAAGTAAATGCTCCGGAACAAGGCCTCCCTTTGCCAATGCTAAATAAGCCTGAAAACATGTTTTAAATTAATTAATTTATAAAAATACTTGCAAATATGTTTAATTATTATTATACATATTACCTCATTTCCGATGCTTACTACCAGATGTTTCTCAACTTCAGGACTTGCCAAACAAAACCAGCATGTGGCTGAAATGAAAACAAATGTATGATATTCTAATTGTACTTAAAATTAAATCTCCTTCTGTAAACTACGTACATTGATCAAAAACTGGCCGCCGTTTCCTTTCTGGTCCCCCGGCTGTTTCGTCTTTTCTCTGGCGTTTTCGCCCGTCTTCGCTTGTATTATTCATATCATAGAAAAATTGAGATGGTTTCTCCTACAAATAAATATGAAAAATGTTTAATCAACTAAGGGGGAAACAATATTTTACCCACTTCTATAAAGTAAACTATTTCTAAGACTTATTGTTACTTACATCTTTAGAAGTAAAGAAATTCTGTTTAGTAAAATTTTCACTATATGGACATTCAGTTTGATCTGTTGTCGGTTGATATAAATCCATTGCTCTCATTTTATCAATAGGATCAATACTTAAAGCATATAACCATTTCTCTTTCTCAACATTGCCAACTTTTGCAAGAGCAATAAATCTTGTAGCATGGGCAGGATCTCCTGATGAGTGATTTCTAGAATTTTTCAGATGCTCAAATATTCAAATTTAGAATTTCACATGTATTGTATAAAACATTAAATATGATTCAGTTTCATCTGTAGGTACAGGCTAGGAACAATTATACAAAAAATTAACTAAATTAATAAAATTATATTACAAACTTATGGACATCATTAACCAGTGGATTTAGTTGTGAGTGCAGTTACATATGACCTGTGATGACTCCAATCCCATGCAGATGTTGGTACAAGCTAGAGCTTTATCAAAAAAAATTGTGACAACAAATCAAAATATCACCTCCACAATGTTAGTTGGTCAATGCTTACAACCAGTGTCCAGGATAAAATTATTTAATGTCTCCAATGTATTACCTCTCCAATAAAAACTGAAGAGAACTATTTGAATTTGAGAACTACACTTAATTCGGCAGCATAATTAATGACAGTTCTTTCTTCTTCAGCAATAACTACTGTTACAACAAAAGATCTTCATTAAATTATACTGTTTTTCGGCAGGTAGTCTTGTGGTTGCTCTTGGACAATCCTCAATGTTAACCTATTCCATACAAACCTTTTCATTTCTACATAGTTACCATATCCAACATCCTCCCTACTTTGCTTAGCAAATTCCATCTTTTGCCTCCCTCTTCTATTCTTACCCCCACACACTTCCCTCTAATGCTAATTTTACTAGACCTTCATGTCTCAAAACATGGCTTATTAATCTCATATACAAACCTATATGGACACCTCTCATAATATCGGCCCTCTAAACCACAAAAATGGTATCTTGGTTTGATCTGTACAGCCAGCCATGATAAAAGGTTTGAACCTTGAGGTTCAGACACCTGTAAAATTATTTAACAACATAAAATATTTTTATTCATTTTCACAATTCAATAATTTCTGAAAAATAAATTACAACCATAAACATATATAAATATTGCTAATTTTTGTCACCATATTCAGGACCTCCTCAGGTGATGTCACACCAAAAAATGTACACAAACTTTACATTAAAATTTCAGAATCTTAATAACATTAGTAATTATAAATAACAATAAAACTTGTAGTTTTGATAAAGAAAATATGCCAAATGTATAAAAATTTAAAGTTGACTGCCTATAAGTGCAGCTTCAACTGAAATGAGATTCATGAATACATATCAAAAATATTAGTCAGTTAAACAGAAATATAAGTAAAAGTGGGAAGTAAAAACTGGGTACTTTAAACAGTTAAACTAAACAATGTAAAAATAAAATAAAAATTACAATACATCAACCAAAAATATTATAATTTTTGTTTTATTTTGAATATTTTTAATTTTCACATTGTTTAATTTACCTGTTTAATGAACCCAATTTTACATATCATTAGGTTTCTGTCTGTATTATATAGTTCTATGTAATCCCATATCACATTTTAGGTTGAAGCTGCACTTGTAGGCAGACAAGTTAAGATTTGTAAGTTTAATTATTATTAGTAATGTTATTAAGATTCAAAAATTTTAATAATTGATTTACTAATTTATAATTCTTCATTCAAATGAAGTGTTATAAAATGTGTCAACACAAATGATAAGGTATATATTATAAGAAAGAGAGTATAGGAACCTTTTGTGTGTCCAAATGAGTAACATTTCTTGGCCATGACGATGTTGCTAAAATGTCAACTCCTCGATAATTTGATCTGCCACGTAAACAAATGTCTCTGACTGAAATTACATCATTTTCTGTAAAGTTAAAATCTTGAGCTTCATGACTATTTCCAGCATCAATTCCACTTACATAAGCAAGTTTCAATCCAGATGTTCCACTAAACAAACCTCGTTTGCCTAAAAAATTATAGGTTAAAGTTTAGTATCTTTACTATTTTCTCAAGTATGAAAAAAATCATATGCAATTTATATGTAATTATTATATGCAGAGGTATGATGAGAGATTTTTAATTTATTTCAGATATGCAGGTGACATTTTATCATACTACCCATTTGTAGGACTACAAGTGTTACTGCTACTAGAATTAGACTAGTTTTTAGGTCTGTTAATGGCCTGACTTGGATCACTAGAAATGATAGACAGAAAAATTAATGAATGTGTCTAGTCATTTTGTACCACAGAAATGTGGCATGTCTTATTTTCTGCAAAAAATAAACTATGTGTAATTATAGAAGATGGTGAAAATTTTTATTGCAAGCAAAAAAATTCCATTCAACAATTGTTAAAATAACATACTTCATTTTACAATGAATCAAAATAATATTTCAGGTTTTGAAGCTGATTCATAAATCATAGAATATAAGAAATGTTTATAAACTGAACCTATTCCAATAATTGATAACAATGACACCAAAGACTTAATTTGAGAACTTTTTAGTGAAAGTTCAGAATCTTTTTATGAAAATTGTTCAGATTATGAATTTTTACAGCACAAACAATGGTATTTTATATAGCTCCACAAAAATAAATTTTGTCTGGACTTGTGAGGTCAGGAAACCTTTTGTTAAGCATGTCTCTAACTTCCAAGTATACATGCCATTGGGCTCCAAATCAAATAAGTTACAAAATGAAATATACATGTGTGTGTAGGCTAGAGAGTGGGGGCTTTCCCGTGAATCTGTTCCAAATACAACACTCGAGGGTTTCGAACTAACGTCATTTCGATAGCACAAGCTCCGCCATAATCAACAGTCTTCATTTTTAAGAACTACTGCATTTTGAAGCAATCTATTTTACTTGTGGCACAGTATTTATAATGGATCTATGTTTATGAAAAGAATTTATAAATCTATGTTAGTATTATGGTCACAATATTTTCTGCAGATAAAACATTTAAATGTCATTCATAGAGTACTCAAATTAATAGTTTCATAGTTATCAATGCTGAAATGTCACCAGAGAAAGTAAAAAATAAATATATAAACTTACCCACATAACTAACATTAGGAGCCAATTCACATCCATTTATATCATCATAATGTTTCTGGTCTTGTATGGAATTTGGACCCAAAACATACGTAGTAATTGGAACTGAAAATAATAAGGTGATGCATTTACCTTGAAATACAAATTTTACAAAATTGTCAGTCTTATTTAAAACAGTCCACCAGTCAATTCTTCATGCATTTTATACTTTTGATGATTCATGGAGTTCATAAAGGACGATTAAATCTCAATTTTTTTTAAAATGGTTCTTCCTGTCAACTATGAGAACAGTTTCAGGTAAGCTTGATAAATATAAAAATGTGAGAGATGAAAATGGTAAAGATCAGTACAGAAGTGAAAAGCAGTCAAAGAGGTTTGCTCCTAGAGAAATGCAAAGTGGTTAAAGACTTCATGGTGAAAGAGAAAATAGATAGGGCTTATAGGAAAATCGAAGAAACTTTTGGGCAGAGGAAAAATATTAGCAAGAACATCAGGAGGGTGGATGGGAAGCAAATTCTAGATAAAGAAAATAAGGCAGAAAGATGTAAGTAATATCTATAAAAGCTGTATCACAGTGGAAATCTAGATTAGTCAGTAATAGAGGAAGAAGAGTTGGGGTTTGATAGGGCTCTGACAGATCTGAGCAAGTACAAAGTGCAAGGATTAGATAACATTCTGACAGAGTTGATAAAATCATTGGAGGAAGCAATATTATGACTGTTCAGGAAGAATACCAGAAGGTTTTAGTGAAAGCATGATTGCCACCCATACCGAACAAGACTGGGGCTGATAGATGCGAACAGCACAGGACAATTAGTTTAATATCTCATGCATGGAAAATAGTATATAGGAGGATGGAAAAACAAATAGAATGCAAGTTAGGACCAGATCAGTTTGGTTTTAGGAAGAATATAGGGATAAGAGAAGCAATAGTGTCTTTACGTCTAATTTTGAAAGGCAGGATAAGAAAAAACTGGCCAATGTTCATGGCGTTTGCAAGCTTAGAAAAAGTGTTTGATAATGTGTACTATTAAGGATTTTGAAGAGCACAGGAATAAAATATCAAGAAAAAGGCTTATGGATAACCATTTACTAAAGGCAGTCAGCAGTAATTAGAATTGAAGACCAAGAAAAGAAAGGAGTAACGCAATACTGCCCATACTGTTTAACTTACATAAATAACAGACAATGAAGACAGTTAAAATGGAATATGGAAAAGGAGTCATACTGCAAAGAGAATAATAAAAACCCTGTGATTTGCCGATGATGATGTAATATTGGGTGAGTCAGAAGAAGACTTTGAAACCATAATAAATGGCATGAACTTGGTCATGGAGAAAGAGTTCAATATGAGGATTCATAGAGTGAAAACCGAGGTGATGGAGTGTAGTATGAGAAACAGTGGAATGACAAAGGGTGTTAGATTGGGAAGGGATGTTAAGGAATTCTGCTACTTGGGCAGCATAATAACTAGGGATGGTAGAAATATAGTAGACATAAAGAGTAGGATAGCACAGGCAAGGAAGGTTTTTTGTGAAAAAGAGAAATTTACTTATGGGTAATATAGAGTGAATATTAGAAAATCTTTGCTAAAAATGTTTGTATAGCGTGTGGTGTTATATGAGTGCGAAACATGGACGGTATGATCTGCAGAAAGGAAAAGAATATAAACCTTTGAAATGTGGTGCTTTAGGAGAATGCTGAAAATCAGATGGGTGGATAGGGAATTGTAAGCAGAATAGGAGAGGAGGGAATAATATGGACAATGTTGACCAAAAGAAGGGATAGATTAATAGGCCACATTTTAAGACTTGAGGATCCTCTAAAATCAGCATTAGAGGGAAGTGTAAAGAAAAGGCTTGCACAAGACAGGGTTACATCAGACCAGTCTTAGGACCGAGTACCAGAATACGCAAACAAGCACTTCACGTAAAAGATGTTGACAGTGCATTTGTTCATTGAAATATCTTGCAATAACTTTTTTTTATCGAGGAGAAAACCTGCAAAATATTTCTGCAACAGTTTTACTAGGAAATGCAGTTGTTGGAAGATGTCGAGTCCAGTTCTTTGCACGTACTGTAGGTTGTGTTGAACAGAGAGCTCAGCATTTCATGCACTGGGGTGTAAGGTTTTAGCCCAGTAAGTTTCCATAAGGTACTTGCACATCTTCTTATAACTCTACCATGCACACAATATCATTATGCTCTTGTGGGCGCTGAATCAGTTAAGGTGGATCATTTGAAGCATCGGTCGAAACTGTAGGTGTTCGCAAGATATTTATTTTTGAACGAGGTTTAAAGAATAATTTATATTTATAAAAGCATAAAAGGATTTGGTTGGTGTAGACGGCCAAACTATTTCAGGTGAAGAAAATGTGAGCACCCTGAGAGCTAGGCTGTACTCAGTGCTGTGTGCATTCCACGGTGCAATATACAAGATGTATAATTTATTTGCCATAGACTACTTTGTTCATAATAAGTTTATATTGGAATAGTTAATTTCTTATTACAACACATATGAATTCATAATTTAATACACCTGGTTAAAATATGGAATTAGCATACCTGTGATTACACATATTTGATATTATAGCAAGTGTTATGATAAAGTATAGTACAAAGTAGGTTTATGATTCAATATCTTACCAGAAGTAACCCCTTTTTGATATGGTTCCCAATCAAGTTTGGAAGCGCCAAAAAAGTTGCCAACGCAAAGTAAAAATTCAAATGGTCCATTCTTTTTATTTATGGTTTCAACTCTTGAGAACAAAGTTTTAAATTTACCATCAACATCTCCACATACAAGTCTGGAAAATATATTTCATTCAAAAAAGTAACATAAACAAATTTATATATCACAAGAAAACAATGTATTCAGAAGTAAACAATTATTGTGCAATATATTCTACATAAGAATCATATTCAATATTGAGTTACAATCGGTTGGGAAAATTGTATTTTTTTTGTTCTAAACATTTTGAGATTTAGTCTATTCCACACATTTTGTGTGTGGTATTGATTCTACATACAATAACCTCTGCTACATATACCCACAAAACTTAAGTCTCTCATGCATATTGGTGATAGTACATTATATATTTCGACAAATGTAAATAATCCGGAACCTATAGAAGACGATAATAATACCAGCACGAACATATACTTCCCAATTTTATAAGAAACTTTTTCAAATAAATCACTCCCATTGAAAGTTTACCGTAAAATACATAGGGATTACTTACATTTTAACCTTATCCGTCATTTTAGGGCCTGTACTGGTCTACTCACTAAATCAGTGATGAAATAGCTTGTAAATATTAAATATCATATGTAGTCACAGTTTTGTTTACAACAATTTAAAAACAACCCTCAAATGATCGATTCTATATCGACTACAATATTCGATAGTAGAAATGTTCTACCAGAGTGGGAAAAACAGAAACTGATACTATACGTACCTTTGCATCATAAATAAATTCGTTCATTTAATTAATTATAAAGGTATAACTTTTTGACCTCTCAGTTCCGATGAAGTGAGAATAAAAAATAATAGTAGCGGATCGTGTGTTTTTTTAAGGCTAGGTTTGCACGGGCAGTGATCACTGCTAGAAAGAGGTGCAGTGACACATAAACATGTCAGTGTCAGTCCTTCACTGACGATCCATCGCTGACCCTACATCACTATCTCAGTTTTCTTGAAGTACACTGAAGCGAACTGTAAACTTAGTAGTGCAGAAGGAATGGAGGTCGTTGAGCTTCATAAATAGGATGCTGAAGAAAAGTACAAGACAGGCCAAAGCACTTCCCTAGTTAGACCTATGAATCTCTCTCAAGCTAGGTTTACACGGGCAGTGATGTTCGAAGTTGGGTTGGCTGTGCACTGTCTACTGTTTACATATTGGGCAGATAACTGCCCACTTCTTCACTGACAATTCTGTGCAAGTGCTGCCCTCACTACAGAACGGGCAGAGAACTCTGGTGCATGTTTACACTTCTCTGCTATTTTTTGGCAACTACGACCGGTTGGAATGTTGATGTTGCATAGTGTCGATATATTGTTTATATCAAGTTGAATATTTTTCCCCTTTGTGCAGGCATAATGTCCATAAACAGGAACTAATCACTTTGTATTTGTGACAGAATAGACGTAACGAGGAGGGGTTCCTGAAAAAGTCAAACTCAGTATTACGCTACTGTACTATAGATACATAAAAATGAAAACAGTTGTTTAGTAATATTGCTTTATATTATTACTACAGAAATCAAGCAATAATAAAAACAGCACATGTACTTTGAAGCTGGTTTTCAGTGTTTAATTGGGTCGGTTTCTATTACTTGTTGTTTTATTCCCCTTAAAGTTGTCAATTACTGAACAAAACGAAATGAATTATTTTCCATCACGTGTGATAGTAAGTAGTATGTTTGTAGCTATACATCATTCTTTTGCGTATTTTTTTTTCACGTAAAGTTTGTGCCGTTGAAGGCTGGAGAATAATTATTTTTGGAAAGTTAACCTAAAAATTTATAGGCTCATAGGTGCAACAAACGAATTCTATCCTAAATGCTTTCTGAACCAAAATTCTGGTCGCTGTTAACAAATATTCACTTACTCCAATCGCACACTAAACCAAACTACACGCGTATTGAAAATGCAAAGTACAAATTGTTTACCATCGCGCAATCGATAGCCAATCCTGCCTCACCGTTCACAATCGATAGTTGACCACCGTAACTGCCACTAACTGGCCTCCCATGAGGGCAGCGTCTAGGTCGGTGGAGGGGGAACGTCAGTCATGACTGACATACTGTTGACACGCTCCAAGAAAAGTGAGGCAGTGCTCTCGTGTCAGCGATGTATAGGCAGTTGTCAGTGCAGCACTGACGTATATTGACACGCCACTGACATCACTGCCCCTCGATTTCTGGCAGTCATCACTGCCCGTGTAAACCTAGCCTTAGTAGTGCAGAAGGAATGGAGGTCGTTGAACTTCATAAATAGGATGCTGAAGAAAAGTACAAGACAGGCCAAAGCACTTCCCTAGTTAGACCTATGAATCTCTCTCATCTCTCTTGACTGTTTTCTATTGTGTTCACAGAAGCGGCGATGGGAAATCTCGATTCAAAAAGACGCGGAGTTGAAAAAATAAATTACCCAAAAATAATTTAGAAGGTCGTTTTCGAGTAACAAATTATTCGAAGCAACTTTGTTTACTAAATATTTAGTCGGAAATGCGTAGTTCTCCAGATATTTGCAATGCCGTGTTGATGTTCAGACGTCACAGCATGGCAGACGATGCGCACAATATTTAGTAATAATTTCATTTTAAACCGTCATCTTAACATCTTTAAAATGAATAGGGTGCTTAAGCTCTATTTAATTGGTAAAATTTAAATTTTGTTGAAAATTATTGAAAATTTTTATTGAATTATCTAATTTATTTTTTGGAATGATATAAAATATATCATCATTCTACACAGAAGTGTAAAACACGCCTTGCAGACGCATCAATATAACGCTGTTACGCCGTAACCTGTTACCCAGTAATAGGTTCCGCTGAACCGTACTGTTAAATGTAACCTGTTAAATTTAACAGGTTCCGCTCAACCTGTTATTTTTAGTTCCACACTGGCCCGGTAGGGGCTCACAGCGCTTCACATGGCGCTCCTAAAGTTCGCCGTTTGCCAGTAGTGAAGTAAACAACGGCGTTATGAGTATCAGCTGGGTGTTACTAAAATAGCATAGTATTTTCAGTAACAGGTTATTTCGGTAACAGTTATATTCTGGTAACAGGTTATTTATAACTGTTACGTTATTTCGATCCCATCCCTAGTAGTGAAGTAAACAACGGCGTTACGAGCATAAGCTGGGTGTTACTAAAATAACATCGTCTTTTCAGTAACAGGTTATTTCGATCCCATCCCTACCCGGCAGGATTTTGTATGAATGAGTTGTCACACAACCCTTTCTTTCAAATATGAAATAAAATATTAGAAAATTCCCTTCTAGTATTTTCATACAAAAAATTGTGAACCATTATGTAAAGTAAGTATTACTCTGATCGTCTCGTAGTTATTTACGTACAACCAATTGGGAATAGAATTATTGAAAAAGTTTACACACTGACCACGTATCTATTTTCTTTGAACAAATTGTGAATAAAATTATTCAGCAAGTTTCACTCTGACCACTATATTTTATTTAAATAGAGGTTTAAAAATAACGTCTGTTGTATATGATTAAACAAATTGATGTCCTTATACAGACATAAATTTACATGTCACAACGTTTCAGCATGTTTTTATGCCAAAACATAGTTACGTGTGAATTTTTATACTGTACAAGGTCATCAATTTGTTTAATTGTGAAAGTTTCGCTCTGACTACCGTATTTATTATCTGCCATTTAATTGTGAATGAAATTATGGAAATAAAATATTGGACAATTTCTAATTAGTACTTTTATACACTAAATCGTGAACCAATATATAAAGTACGTTTTAATCTGATCAACATAGTTATGTTTAAATTATTCGGAGTTTTACTCCAACCACCGTATTTATTTTCTTTAAGTGAATTGTTAATAAAATCGAGTTAGTTTCACTCTGTCCACCGTATTTAGTTTCTGCCAATAAAATCATTAAGACATTTGAGAGGAGAATTCCTGTATGGAGAATGATAAACCACTCGCCACTCAGAGGCCAGAAGAAAGGGACGAGAGGAGCAGAAAGCTATGGTTACTTGCGACTAATTATCTTTATTAACATACACTGGAGGAGGTTGTGCAGTCCTGACTTAAGTAGATCACCTGCAAATAATATCAGTAACACAGTCCGTAGAATTGATCAACAGATGTTAAAATTTGCATTAAATTTAGCTTTTTACCTCCTTTGAAGTGTACAGTTTTAGTTAATGATTGACATAACAGAAATAATGCAATACAATCAGATAGGGTTCCTAATTGGAACAGAGTACTAAATGATTGTGAATTAATTACACGATGTAAACGGTTGGCAGTGCACAGACATCTGAACTTGGACAAACATCACTGCCCGTGTAAACCAACCTTTTTCAGAACTCTACTGGGTTCTCTTCCCATTCTCCTGCATATGTCCAATTTGTTTGTTGGCACAACAGGTAAGGTAAAGCGCGGGGGGGGAGCAGTATACTGTACATTTGTAATGATTTTGAGCTATAATCAGAATAGCAGAGACGGGCAGGAGCGTGCTGAGGAATGGGAAATCTGGACCCCGTTCTCTAGATTTTCTTGCAACAATTCAAGTGTAAAATTTGACTAATTCCAGTCGGAGTACCGTATCATTGCGGATTTCAAATTACATCTACTATTTCTCGTGCTTTTTTTTCTTTAATTCAACTGTTACAATACCTGGATGAGTTATAATATGAATGAAAACTTGCTGATTTTCACTCTCTTACAAGCAGAGACAGTATAATGCCTAGGCACACACTTACTCAGGTGCCCTACTTGGTCACTGGAGAACTAATTGCTATAATACATAGTAGCCGTGAAAAAAATATGGATGTATGGCATTCAACTTTTGGGAACGTATATCATCACAATCTTGGAAAGGTTTCAGACTAAATCTTTCCAAATGATAACCAAAGTTCAATGGTATGTTCATAATACCATCACCTAAAAAAATTTAAAACATTAACACTATCGAGCAAATATTTAGTTCATCCAACATGGTCATCAAAACAGTTGAGAAAATTTTCATAACCTAAATTTAAGTACAAAATAAGTTCCACATTCATTGTAAGATCTCTTCTGGATTAGTGTACTAAAATTTCAAATTCAAGTGACATCCATGAGGAATGGCAATTTATAAATGTTCTACATCTCAACAATTTATACTCAACAAAAATATAAATCCTAAACATGTTGTATAAACCATAAGTGAAGCTAGTCAATAATAGAAATGTGCTTACACTTTTTTCTAACTTTAATCTACATGTAATGTACTATGTGACATTGTTATATTCACATTTCATTTTTCTTCATAAGAATAATGTTTCTTATATTTATAACTATTTACCATTACACATTAAAATAAATATAAATTATGATTTTGCTGTGTATAAGTTGGAATCAAAATATTTAATATAAACAGAAATATAAAATTGTTCACATTTTAAAGGAGGATGTTTCCTGTTCAGAAACAAAACATAGAATATTACTAAATGCTACCCCCTTATTATTACAGATGTTAATTCACCACTATGATATTCTGCTGTAAAGAGATTTAAGCCTTACCTCCTATTCACACATTTATTTCAAAATGATAATATTCATTTAGGTAACAATTTTTGAAAACAAGCAGCAGGTAATATACACTTTACTCTGACTGTAAAATTAGTAAGGTAACTCCTATTTTGGTATTTTAAACTACTTAGGCAGGTAAGTTCAGTAAAATATTCTGTCCAGGAGGTAGATAAGCAACTTGTCTTGATCTGGATAATTGGTAAGCAATGTCTTCTGCTGCTTCTATGCGTCGTAATTCAACCAGACCTTCCCCAGATTCTCCAAAAGATTTTGCTAGCAATCGTGCGGCTTCAGCATCTCCTTCAGCAGAAATTACAGCTGCCTTTTTCTGTTGTTCTGCCTGTTAAGAACGTGTATAAATCATACATAAATTAAAAAACAATCAAATCCTTTTTGTTTTAATCTTACTTACTATTTAAGTATGGTAGAATTGAATATATTGTATATAGCTACTTAAATGTAATTCATTAAAACTTTTACCTTTTCAACTAAGAACCGGGCCTTTTCAGCTTCTTGTTGAGCAACCTGCTTCAATTCAACAGCCTGAGTAAATTCTTTGCCAAAAGTTAAATGGGTCTGTAAAAAAGTGCAATTAATTAGTAATGGCATACTTCATACATATGCACTATCAAATGATCAATTCAATTAATCATGAAAATGACTCATTAAAACTGCAATCACAATTAAAGAACCACATTTACTTTTTTTTTAACTAATAGTGCAATGATTACAAAAATATTAAAAACTTACAATTGAAATGTCATCCAGGATTACACCAAACTGGGAGGCACGGTCAGTCAAATCTTCACTCACTTTTTGAGAAACAATCTCTCTCTGCGTAATCAATTCGCCGGCATCAAACTGAGCCTAAAATTTTATTTTTCTTAGTTAACTTTCAGGTTTTATTCTAAATATGGTGTCAAAATTTGTTTACTATTATATGTAAATAAAGATATAACTTATACAACTAATGTAACTCAGATAATTAGGATACAGTAAGATCTAATTGAATATTTTCTTGAACCTTCCATTTTATTATAATAACTTTTAATTTGGACTACAACACGGCAGTCCTGCACAAATAATTGAAGCATTTTCATTTCTTAAAAATAATGTATGTAAAAAAAAAATTAGAATAACCAGTAAATATGTCATCTTAAAAAATATTCTTTACATTCAATAGTGAGGTGATATTAAATATGACAAACTTTAGCTGTTTAAAAATATTAAGCATGACAGTCAATTGAACTGATTGTGAAAATGTAGAGTACACCGCTCAATATTTGGTAATGAAAAGCAGAAAGATATGTGGGACAGTTTACAAACTCCTTTATTGTCAATAGGAGTTTTTAGATGTAAATGTATCTTTATACTTACAACAACTGCCTTTAGTACTTCAGTAGTGATGGAAGGCAGAACTCTTTCATCGTAATCAACACCCAATATTGTATAAATTCGTGGCAATTGGTCGGGAATAGGTCGAAACAAAATTCTTAAAGTAATATTAACATTCTGTAGATCTGTAAAGAGAAAGTTTGATATCAGTAACTACAATTTTTTAATAAATTTAATAATTTATTGTAAATATTTAAGTCAGACAACCATGATACATGGAAATATGTCCACATACTTATGTTTTGTCAATCTCTAGCCACAAAGCTTTTTTGTGGGATCAATTGTTGATAGTACAAGCCTATGTGACGAGGAGGGAGGGGTATTATTTATTGTTTATATTTTAACTATACTCGTGAAGGATTTCATAATTGAATTAATAATTTATTTTTATTTTTTAAGGGTTTTATTTTTAAAGAAACAAATTGTCTGCTATTTACAAATATCTACCAATACTAATATTAACAAATTTACATATTTACAGTTACTAGCTCCATACTAGCAACATCAAGTATTTGCCCTAGACGCGTAATCTCAGGTTGACTGCGAGTTTAATTATTTATGAAAATTTCTAACGAATTTTATGAAGGAATGCTAATTACCATTGTTTTCATATGAGGCTGCTTTTAGCGGTGGTGCGCAAAACTGGGCCCATCCTGGACCCAGTGGTATTAATTAGAGTAGGAGTTGGTCGGCTGCGATATTACATATGTTGATGGCGATCTTGTAAGGACGTTGTCAATTCGACGTACAAGTTATATTGATGTCGATGGATGTTTCTCCGCTTATCTCATCTCTAGACTCATAGTGCCTTGGCTTGCTGTCGCTAGCCTCTACAGCCCCTAGGAGTACCGTTAATTCCGGCATTGTCCTAAGGCCATAAATCTAACCCTGTCAGCGATGACCAGGAGGTCAGTGTGGAAATCGCAATCATGTGTACCCAAACGGACTTCAAAAAATTACTACACACAAAATAACACAATGACCTTGATTCTGCTATGTTGTGTTAAATTGATTTTAATGTAATTTCGCTAGTTACATAAGAAATCATTACATTTATAAAAATACCCAGTCAAATTTACATGTAACAGTAACTATTTCACCATAACGATTTTTAGCAGCTCTGCTCTAGAAAACAAGCATACACCACAAAAATTAAAGTATTAAGACAAATATTTTAAGTTTTTCTATACCTTTGCTTCCAGTTACTACAGGAACATTTCTTGGCCTGGATCGAATGTCAAAAATAACAGGCCGCTGAATCCATGGAATAAAAAAGTGGGTACCTTCACCAACTACTTGATTCTTTATCCCTGCAAATCTGTCAAATATAACCGCTCTGTGCCCTCCATCAACTAAAAATGAACAAATATAAATTATTATATAAAATTCAAAGGCAAAAATATTTTTTTAGATTACATAATATATATGATTCTATGGATATTTTACTCTAATACAATATGATTATTCCCTATGTATAAAATGCAGAAGCAATATTATGGCTGTTCAGTAAAGTTTGTGAAATCTATGAAACAGAAAGAATAGTAAAAACATAATTATAGCCATTCCTACGAAGACTGGGGCTGATAGATGCAAACAGCACAGGACAATTAGTTTAGCATCTCGTGCACGGCAAATGTTAACAAAAATAGGATGGGACATCAAATAGAATACGAGTTAGGAGAAGATCAGTTTGGTTTTAAGAAGAATGTAGAGACAAGAAAAGCAATATTGACTTTGTGTCTAATTTTAGAAGACAGGATAAGAAATAGCATGACAATGTTCATGTCATTATTGGATAAAAAGTGTTTGACAATGTGAACTGGAATACACTATTAAGAATTTTGAAGAGCACAGGAATAAAATATTCAGAAAGAAGACTTATACATAACCTCAATAGAAGGCAGTCAGCAATTAGAATTGAAAGTCAAGAAAAGAAAGCAGAAATCAAGAAAGGAGTACGACAAGGATGCAGTCTGTTGCACATGCTGTTAAACTTAAATATAAAACATGCGATGAAGAAAGTTAAAACAGAATATGGAAAAGGAATCATACTGCACGGAGAAGAAATAAAAATCCTACACTTTGCAATGATATTGTGGTAGTTAGGGAGTTGGAAGATGACTTGGAAACCTTAATAAATGGCATGAACATGGTCCTGGAGAAATATGATTAGTAGAGAAAAATCCAAGGTACTGGAGTGTAGTATGGGATATAGTGGAATAACGAAGGGTGTGAGATTGGGAAGGGATATTTTGACAGAAGTTAGGGCATATTGCTACTTGGGAAGCGTAATAACTAGGGATGGAAGAAGTATAGTAGACTTAAAGAGTATCTGCAAGGACGGACTTCACAAAAAAGAGGAATTTACTTAAGGATAATATAAGTGTGAATATTAGGAAATCATCGCTAAAAAGGTTTGCACGGAGTGTGGCATTATATGGGTGCAAAACATGAACAATAGGAGTTGTAGAAAGGAAAAGAATAGAAGCCTTTGAAATGTGGTGGGCTATAGGAGAATGCTAAAAATAAGATGGGTAAAGAAAATCACTAATGACGAAGTTCTAAACAGAATTGGGGAAGAGTGAACAAAATGGAGGACATTGAGCAAGAGAATGAATAGATTAATAGGCCATGTTTTAAGACATGAGGGTCTTGTAAAATTAGCATTAGAGGGACGTGTGTGGGATAAGAACAGATGAGGGAGGCCAAGGATAGAATACACTAATCAGATTATTGAGGATGTGGGATGATGTAGTTATGTGGAAATGAAAAGGTTTGCACAAGATAGGTTAGCAATGAGGGTTGCATGAGACCAAACATAGAACGGAAAACCACAACAACATTGTATAAAAATGATTTCAATGATGTCCATAAATTTAAATGAAACTTGCCAGTACATATCAAAGAATTTCTGAATGTTGAAACAAAATATATTCATATTAATATTAAAATTCAGTACAAATTTCTGGAATGTGATATCTACATTTTACTGTACGACTTTAATATCTTTTTATTTTCATAATTCCATGGTGGAGTATGGGCTGAACAAATAACAATAATCACAAAATACTTACCATTATATAGGGCAGAGTTAACTACGCCTCCCACAACAGCAACTCCCAAACCTACTTGTCCAATTCTATTAAAGAACTGTGCAGCCATTGTTAGGGCTTCTCAATACAGCTGAAAATAAGAAATGTATTATTTAATAAACAAATTGCAAACAAATGCAGATGGCAACAAACATATTGCCTACCTCTTGTTAAAATCAAAGTATTGAACAGTTATATTAGTAATCACAAGTTGAAATAAACAATTATGAATAGTATATCTCTGTCTGTTTTTCATAATAAAATTTATTCAATCAAATAAATATTAATTCACAATATTTATTATTCTAGTTTATAAGATCAGGTAAAAATTGGTGTGGAAATGGTCTGAACATCAGAAATGCCATTACTAAAAGTCTATGCTGAATAAGGTATACAAAAATATTATATAAATATGGCCCAAACTTTTCGTTTGCTACTGTCACATATACTCTACTTATTTCAGAAACACTGAAAGCTTGGTATCTCATTTCCATTGAGGTATGATTATGTAATAGGCTGCATACCATTTCACATACAGCAAACGGTTATATTCGTCTTGTGAATGAATAGACTAACGGCATTAATTTAATCCTATATGTGACTTAAACTAAAGGTATTTTGTAGTCGATAGAATATCATAACCTCTATAATGATCGAATAGAATCGTCATAAACGAATGGATTATACAAACGTGCTAACGGAAAATTAACAGCACTTTATCGACGTACAAACTGATGTTAAAAGGTTTAATACCAATAAACTTTTCAACCATTAATGTTCTCACATGTTCATAGGTAGATGACGAAATTTTGTTAGTCAATAGTTTTACAGCATTTGAAATACTTCGTATAATTAACTTGTAAATATTAAAATAATAAAATTTCATGTTAATCAGACTACAGTTACCTATAGAAAAATTTATATTTATAATTTGTCACCGGCGTTTTAATATAGATAACATATATCTAATGGAGAATCAAAGACGATTATACCGTGCGAAAGATACTACAACAACAAACTTTGACCTACGCTGGGAAGTTTCAGTTTATTGAAACTTTACTACAAGTAATGTGATGAAATAGAATTTCTTAAATGCCAATAATAATAGATAAATATTGGCCCATTTTCATGCAAGCAGATAGGCTATGATTGAAAACATAAGTTGTTTGTAAGAGAAAGCGTACATGGAAACGGCTTTATTTTTATCCCTGTAAAAGCAATAAAAATCAGAGCTCAGAGACCGAATACTAATGCCAACATTTATGGATGGTGCTAAGCTTTTCGGATAAGATTACATTGTAAATTTGACGGAATTGCAAAATATTGCTGTCATTCTCCTTGAAAAAGAAAAAAGGAAGGAGCCAACTGTAGCACAAACAAAATTTTTATGATTGGTTTCCATAGAGCTACCACCAAAATTAAAATAAGAGGGATTGAACAACGTACGAAATTTGAAACTATTGCAATATGATACAACAGACAATGCTTTCTATGAAATAGATGATTAAAGAAAATGTAGGCGAGTGAGCATGATGAAATGAAGACAAGGTACTGATGAACTAGAATTCTATAGGGTTTTTCCATAACAGCAGGTCGATGTTGAAATGGAATAAAACAAGCAGTGTGTGAGGTGTTAACTAATATCTTTTTTACACATAAAAAAATAATTTCGTTAATGCCTTACACACAGCTTGTTTTATTCTGTTTCAACATAGACTTGCCCTTATTGAAAAGCCTCATATAAAATGTGATTCCGACTTGATAGGCCAACTGGAGTTTAAAAATAAAGGAAATGAATATATTATTTTCAAAATTTTGATACAAGGAGAAAATTGTGTGTATTCTCGTCCAACATTTGTGAATAAAATAAAAATTATTTATTGAGTGATGTTGGAGCTTACCTCCGGGGGGTGCCTCGTTCTCTGTCTGGTTTCAAGGTTCTCACATGTCCAGGCACCTCTAGTTCTTTTGGGAGGTGTATGTACTGGGATCGCAGACCTTGGGTATACGGTAAGAGTTGTCCTCTGATCCCATTGGATCAGTCGTCCAGCTGCCTCTTAACACTGGTTGTGGCGCGGAGAGGGGAACGCTAAGACTCCACATTAAAACTCATTTCCCCTCATTCGGAAGGGCGTGAGACAAGAACCCAATAACCCGACCTACCTGATGCAGGTTTTCTAGGTTCTCCCTTCCTATGCTGATAGCAGAAAAGAAAAACAAATATGCTGGGTGTTCACTCCACAGAACAGATAACAATGTGGACTCATAATCGTTGAAACGTTTCGTCTCCGATTTACTGATACATTTTTTACTATCAGACAAACTATATTTTTACGAGATGCTCGTTCCCAGGCCGGACCATAACCAACAGCCCTTTCTGAAATAAAATATGCCCGTGGATTACCCCATCTTCTTCTCGTGTCGTCGTTTAAATGATTCCTCATGCGACTTTGCTCCTCTTATCCAATATCCTTACTGCAACACGTGCGCGAAATGCCACCAGGCGCCATTACGAGTATTTAGAGTCTTTCCACAATATGTAATCTATTTGTCTCCCTGCTCACCCATTTGCAAGCAAGTTTTCTGAGACACCCACACAATAGTGGCGCAATAACAAATAATGGTACCGTTATTTGGAAATGAAAGTCCCTCAAATATTGAACAAGAGTTTCTAAATTCCTGAATAGTATAGCCTAAACTTCCAGCGTATAAATAGTTAGCTCAATTTTCGTAAACGAAAAATATCAATATTAACAAATTAGATCGGTTTCATCTTCTACAGATCGGAAATTTTACCGTACATTAACGTGAATGCATTTGGATATTATCCATTTCTACTTCAGTTTCTTTCCGAACAATTAAAGGTCGAATAATGCAACATTCATCAGAATAATTTGCGTCATTAGATATCAACATTCTTTATCTCTTATCGAAGGTAGAGCCATTGATAAGATAATAAATTGGTTGCAGCAGTTTTCATTCCACGGAGGACAGTTCTTTAAACTGACACTTCCCGACGACATTATTCAGGTTTGTCTAAAATTACCAGTATTTAAACATTTTGTGATTTTATTATATAATTAACTTTTTATTAAATTTTTAAAATAAATGTTGGTGATGGTTTGGTTTTTGTTTCTTGTTGTTCATGCAAGGGAATATGTTGAAATTCTGAGAATAATAAATTATAGAAGTGAATTCTGCATAATTAAAATATAAATAATTTAAAAATGACAATATATAAAATAAATATCTTAGATTCTTGTATTTATAATATTGCTCCGGTAATTTATTGATGTAGAATAAGTATTGGTTTCTTTTCTGTCATTTTGTTTAAAATCAATACATAACGAAATTATGGGAACGAGAGAAAATAACATTAATTAATGTTTCAGAATTTGATTATTTATCTCAGTATTTAGAGTAAAGTATCTTTGGATAAATCACATGTTTGACAGTTTTCTAAATTCTAATTCATTCTAATTCTGTTCATTACTTAAAATAAAAATGACCGGAAAATCATATAGATAATTATTTAATAGTTTAATAATATTTTAACAAATATTAATAATAATCATCCTATCCTAAACAAATATGAATTATTATTTTTTTCTTCTTTGAGTAGTTGGATCGAACCTCAGATTCAATTAATGACAATGCCAGAAAAAAATAATACCAATGACGTGATTCTTAAAAATAATATAAACTTCGTGTTTACTGAAACATTATCTAGGATGTTCTTATCTATTATTTCATGGAATATAATCAGAAAGAATAACGATTGTTTCAGTGTCTTCCTTGACGCAAGTGATTAGGAAATTAAACCCATTTCCTGGCAATCTGATAATTCTATTTCTGTCATAGCCACATTTTGAAGTGTACCACATTTACTAAAATTGGTCCCTTCACATAGAATAAATCTGTTAACCCTAACCTCATTTAACAATGGCTGCCGTTCTGCTCTAGCCTGCTTATTTAACGTTCTTATTTCATCCAACTTCCTCAATTATTTCGTTATCTTTCGTTATCACTGCTTTTAAAACCAATTCGTATGACTCATTCTACATCCTTGAAGATCTACGTCTCTCTGAACGAAAATGACCAATACTCTGCAACAAATGAACCGATCTGTAATATGTTTACTTTTATAATTTCATTACTGAGTTTCGATTAGCTCCTAATTAACACACAATTCTAACACAAAAGTATTTTTCTTCGCAAATATTTCAAATAAAGTAATTTCAGAAATAAGCTATGCATTATAGCGGCAGTTTGTATGCTTGTTCTACTCCTTTTAAAGTAACTGTCGACTGCATATTACATATTTACTATTTTTCTTTTGGGAATATAAAATAATTTAAATAAAATTTTTAATTATTGAATGGTTCAAATTTGTATTTTGTTTTCGCTGCCCAAGTCACCTGATGCGGCCGACATGGAGCTGATGATATGAGCTCATTGGCCTATAGAACTGAAAGGAGGCGGTTTGTGGAGTTCTACGGAACACTGCGAAAGCATATTTTTAATTTCAGACAGAAATCATATGCTCAGCCACCAGGCGGAATCGAGTGCGTCGCGAGGCGGACAGTTTATCTTCTTCATGTTTGAAGCATAAATTAATAAAAATTATTCATAAATTTGTGTGCACATATGGACCAACTGCCATTGTTGTCTAAACCACTGCATCTTAAAACGTTGTTGTTTATCATCAAGCTACTAAGGCTAGTTACGTCTTAATTACGGAATTTATACTACTTGAAACTTCTAGTCGAACATTAAATACGGAGAAATGTATATTTCACAACAGCAGTGCAAATAAAACAACCCCTTATCATGCTACATATGATGACACTGAAATTGACTTTTTTATATTGCGAGTTGCGCGGTTCCTCTTCAAGTGTAATTCATGCCACGTTTTTTTTCATTTCTCAGCTTTACAAGCAAGAAAATAAATGAGTTCATGTAACAGATGGATTAGTATCTGGTTTCTATTCTACTGATTAGTAAGAAAAATGTTGATAATTGAGGAAGATTGAGGACAATAACTTTGGATATAGGTTTTTAAATATTCAACTGAAAAAGTATCATTGACTCTATAGCCTAAATATTTTTCTTAAATATCTCTACTCTATTTGAGGAACCTCACAAATAGATATTAAGAGTGAAGACTTACTAGCTAATGTAGAATTATTATTGTGATCTCCATTGTCAATTATTATAAACAAATGTAATACAAAAACAGTACTACACATTTGAAAGTATTCTTCTGTTACTTTATAAATCATTATTTATTTATTATGTTTCATGATATTGTAAGTGTTCCTAGAGAGACCAAAGCTTTGCTCATAACTGTTGAAGTAAGACATGTTTTTCATTTTCTTATAACAATGTATAATTTTTTCCAGTGGTTTTAACAGATTTGTGTGTGAGTCTGGGAGGGAGGGATAAATATGAATGAGCTCAGCGATGACAGCTACACCAGTGATGAAGATGAAACCACCCCTATGTATGGTGGAAAGTAAGTACTCTGTGTTAATATACACTAACAGTCAAATATGATTGTTCTTCTACTTTACATTACTTGCTATTTCTGTTACACTGCAAACAACTAGTTTCAGCTAAAGGTATTATTGCATTTAACAATTGTTTTCCAAGCTCCAGGTATTGAGCAGCAACAACTACAGAGATATTTAAGCTTTTATATGCCAAAAACAGAATGAAGGAAGTAAAAGAAAAGTTTGCAGTATTGATACGAATATGTCAAGTGCAAAACCAATTTGATGAAGTTGTAGTTATGCAATTTGGAAAAGAATGAAACTTTATAAATAAAATATTGAAATCATGTGTCATGAGTTTTAGTTAGCCTAGTAGTCAGATTTAAAGCCTAATCTATTTAATATTAAATTTGATTCCGAAGTCACAGAATGAATGAAAGGTAGGCTCAGTAAGGTGACAAAAATGGGTTTATATAATTAGTTCTCAAAATGTGGCTCAGACATGGAAGTTACAGTAAAATCATATAAATCCAAGTGACTTAGTATATAAAAATTTATTAATATTAAATTGTTTCTGAAATAACGAAATCTGCATTTAGTTACCTATGAGTGACGAAAGTTTTAGACAATCTGATTTTTTAAATTTGAGATTCTTTATATTGAAAGTATGTGTACAAAATGTTTTAAAAGTGAACAGATATTAAAAATATTTAGATTTTTCTCGTTAATGTTGTTGAAGTATTTTTATTTTTTAAGTCGATCTTACGTTTACTTCAGCAAAAACGAATAAGCAAATGAGATTATTTATTCAGACTAAGTTAACAGTAAGTTATTTGCATAGATAATTCTCGATTCCACACAATCATAGCACTTTATCAGCCGTTATCTTTACAAAAGATTCCTGCGTCAGTAATTGACGATAAAACATTAGTGTAATTTTCTCATTCCTGTACCTAAAGCATGTAACATATCAAACGAAATTCTTATTTACCTAATCAACAAAAAATGTTAAGCATGCTATTATTTCTTTATTTTTTAATGTTATACATTTTTTAACAATATTTCTACTCGCTACTGATAGTTTTAAATGTACGGTTTTAAAAGAGCGCCGTTTTCATTGTCTCAAGCTTTTGGCGGTAATTTAGGATATCCGTCGTCTGCTAGCGATATTTTGTCAGCAAAGATATTTGAAAGAAATACGCAAAATAGTGTGCTAAATTATTTTTCTTTTCTGTATGATTGTTTCTCATATTAAATTTTGTTTTGAAATTAAATTAATATCAAAAATCTTTGTTCTACGTTGATGTACTAATTCAGTAATTAAGTAGCCGATTAATGGGCGGATGTAAATGTTAAAACAAATACCATGCATGCTTTATATTTCCTCTATGGTTATTGTTGTGATCAGTTGCTTATTCCCGTTTCAATAAAACGAATGTTTGCGCAGTTCTTGCCTTTCAAGAACCTATTCTTGTCATAAAATTTATTTTCTAAAAGAATTGAATGCCTTTCACCTCTCACGAATTTTTCATCGACGGTCCAAGATCAAGGAATTAATTTGTTAGATTAAAAGGAATATCGTGAGATTAAGATATGAAGTCTGGGATAGTAATAATGCGCGATAAAATGGAGGTTTTGTTAGATAGCTCTTGTGCGTTACGGGAAGTGTCATATGAATTGTGTCAGTTATTAGATCCTTCGAAAGAGAGAGTACGATTTTTTTATTTGAAATAATGAAAAGTATTTACGGATCCAAAGTGGGATTTGGGCAAGGACCCATTTACTCAATTAAGTAAAAACATTTTGCCACTGTACTTCGAATCTCTAAATGTGAGAAAACTAACAAGTTGAATAATAGGAATAATACGCCTCCCCGTCCGAAAAAAAGAGCGACACTTCCTGAATGTATCGCGCGAAACACATTTTGTCTCTTATATTCATTTGATTCGCTATAATAGAAATAAGGTCCTTCTATCATGATATGTGAAACGAGTAAAAATAAAACTTTTCGTGTAGTTTGTCATTTATAATTGTACTTGTCCCCTTTGTCCTGATTTAAAGGATATTTGTCACACAAACACGAAACATTATGAATTTAACTTCCAAAATAATGACACATTAAAGAAGAGAAAATAATTTAACACAGGGCCACCAGATCAATGTTCAAGGCAAAAACCAATTTATTTACAATCTCAGATTTTGTTTGGAATATCACAAACTTATGATCAATCTCCTCTATTTGCCCTATGGAATTAATTGTTCTGCTGATCTGGCACATATGAAACTACTTAAATTTAATGATTTTGCCATCACACTAATCTGAAATGTGCATTGTGTGTTACATGTCATTACTTATTTCTTGTAAACCTTGTACCTCATAAAGTAGGACCAAACACCTTCAGAAAGGATATATGGCCCCTTGGAGCTACAGAACCAGTAGAGACTTTTCACTTAGGGCAGTTGGCTGAAACATTTCTATGTACCACAAGCAGACTCACAAAACGTCTGGCTCCATTGCTCACTTCACCTTGTGGATGTATCCTAATCTGTAATTATCTATGTTTGGTACTATATTCCTTACTTTCTTGCTCAACTTCTTGTAAAATGTATTGCTTTGTGAAAGCAAGATTCATAATTAGTAACTGAGATGTCAATGTTTATTCTATTCACCTACATATCTTCTGGGGGCCCTGACAAACAAATATCTGTAAGTTGGTAATAATACAATCCCATGTTTATTCAGCACTCTATTGTATTGAAAATGTTGCAGTCATACTTTCCACTATATTTTAAGGTAGTTCACTGTAAAGACGTAAGAAAATGACATTTTCAGGTTAATTAAAACAATTAATAAGGACAGGAAAGAGAGACAGAAGGTTGGTGACTTACCTGAGGTCCACAGTTGGCAGGCGCCATGCGGATTTGAAGTTCTTGAATTATCGGAGGCACCTTCATCAGAAGGTTAGGAAGACACTTCCAGTGACGGCCAGCCTTTGACAGAGCTGACAAAAAATTGCTGCATGGCAAGCTGTTGCTCATAAACAATTAACCCCACCAGACCACCAACTTTCTGTCTCAATGAGAGTCCGGGAAGAGGCAAAGAATTGATGGGACATAGGGAGATGCATACTAACATCCCCATGTTAACACACACATATACTCAAGCAAACAAATATATCCTGTAAGGGGTGTACATGTAAACACTAACACAGGCATACAACCACGTCACTTCATACACACAAATCATAACATACATACACATATATATGCATATCAAGTTTTTAACACATACATATTCCAAGGGAAATACATGTGCTCATGCTGTTATGGGTGGTAGGATGAATGTTACTGTCTATAGGATATTGAGTCAAGGACTTTCTCTGGACTGCACACTCCAGAGCATTAAAATTACACTTTTTGTGCTTGAGTTATTTAATTGTATTTTTTTGCTTCTATTGCCAATTCTTTAATTAATATGTAGCCTTTTAAATGTTCTTTTTTATGAAGTGAATTAAAAGTATTGTCACAAAAGTATTAATTCAGTAAGTTACATATATTCTATTTTATTTCCAGCACAAAACCACTGCCAGAAGCCAAGCTGTGGGATGTTTTTCGAAATCCACCACCCCAATTGTCCAGTGCTTCCATGGCCAATAGGAAGCGGCTTAGCACTGCCACAAAAATTTTGAAAATTGTCATATACTTAGTTACTTTTATCGCGGTGCTTGGTTGTGGAGTCCTAATCAAAGGAACAACTCTTTTTATGACGTCTCAAATAAGAAAAGGCAAAGAAGTTATATATTGCAACCAAGGATTAGGTAAATTAGTTCAGAACTAACTTAAAATGTACATTGATGATCAGTTTTAATGAAATTACCTTCTTGTGGCTCTTCTTTTAACAATTAATTACTGGCAAAAATGATATGGAATATTGTAGATAATTTCTTACTGATCAACATTATCATAATAAAATACTAAAACATTTTTATCTTTTAAAGAATTAGAATTTATTAACTTTGGTTAGAACTCAAAATGTTTTAGATATAAGAATCATTCTATTTGGGAAGGTAGAAATGCTATCCATATCTGGAATGCATTTGTTTATGCTAGTATAGTAAACTATGATACAATCATTTTATTATAAATAAAACATTGATTTATTTAGTGTCTGTTGCTATGTTTTATATATATTTTACTAAATATTTCAGGTGGGGTTAAGCAATTCACTGCAGTACTTCCTGAAGAAGAACGAGTGCTATGGATGTGGTGTCTCTTTATTGCATATGCCGTTCCAGAGTTGGGCACTTTCTTTCGTTCATCTCGCATGTGCTTCTTTAAATTATTGCATAAGCCTAACATGGCAGAGTTCTTCATTGTTTTCATAATGGAAACTTTCCATACCATTGGTATGGCTCTGTTATTTTATGTAATTTTGCCCAACATTGATGTTCTAAAAGGTGCCATGCTGACTAATGCTGTATGCTTTGTACCATGTCTTCTGAGTAAGTATAATTAAATTTCAATTTTGTGTTAGCATACCAGGTGTTTTTATTTTATTTTATGAGTAAGAACTCTTAGTTATTAGTTTTTAAAGGTTATTTAATCCACATTCAGCAAACAGGATCACAACACAAAGATATATATGAGAAACAATAGAACAAGGTTTTCCCCGTCTTTCACAGTGTTGGCACAATGACAATTACACAGCAATATAATAGTTAACATGGTTATAGGTGTATTAATTGATATTAATTGTTATTTTGGATTATGTTCATCATTAATATTGACCAATTCAATTATATTTCTATTTTTTACATTCTCACATACATTTTACATTTCCAATTCACTTCCTATACCCTACTCCATTTAGCAGTGTCTGTTATTACATCGAAAAACATGTGTTTATCCAAACATTTTTCTTATTTCAATATGTTTTATCTGTATTCACTGTTTCTTGTGTTTTAGTTCTCATTAAACATGTTTACTTTAGATAAATAAATAAATATTACATCAGCCTATAGACCTACATCAGAAAAAAAAATTAATCTAAACTTATATTTAACAGTAGTTGTAATCTGGTGTAAATTAAACTGGAATCAAGAAATTAAAAATTATGAAAAATGTTTATTTCACAACAGGCATCCAAATTCAACAAAATGTTCTATTCAAATATATATGTCGTATTAAATATAAGTTAATATTATTTTTTATGAAATATAGGCTGTGGTGCTATTTATTTAATTTCAAGCAGTCAAATATAGTAACTAATTACTTTAGATAATACTTGAAATAGCAATATTCACTTAAAATAGAAACAGAGACTCATTAATGTTTTTTAGGTATCAATAAAATTGAATTGATTACTTTTTCTTTCAGTTATACTATCAAGGAAAAGAAGAGAAAAGTGGCATTCTTTCAAGGTGATAATAGATATCCTTGCTCTGTCAATTCAGGCAACAGCATTTTTTGTCTGGCCTCTCTTGGAAGGAGAACAGAAACCAGAATTATGGCTCATCCCTATTTCACTTCTGTTTGTATCATGTGGTTGGTGGGAAAACTATGTCTCTGCATCAAAGGATTCTGCCTTAGGTTTGTTTGTCACAGAATCAATTTTTCTGTAATTTGCTCTCAATTATTAATGTTATCCATCAAGTAATATTGCCATTGTTTTCACTTTTAATATATTTGTAACAGCTTAATGTATGTATGTATGTATGTATATATATATATATATATATATATATATTACAAATTAATGAAATGTATGTAATATGACAAAGTCACACATAGAATTATGCTCAGAGAAAGACGGCATAAATTTTATTAATTTTGTAATTTATCTGTAATGGATGCTCCTAATAATATCTCTTCTATCCCACTTCTCTCTATCCATCCCAACTAAATACATCATATATATATCCTACAAGACTGACTATCTTTGATGCACCGGCGACGTAGCCTAATGGTCAATGCACTTTGTGGCTGCAGCGGAGGCTCTGTGATGATCTGGGTAGGCATAATTCTATCCTTACTTACTATCCTAATATCCAATGCGTGTGACGTTACATACATTTCACACACACACACATATATATATACACGTTACATACTTTTATTATTATTATTTTTTTAATGGGCCAAAAGCCCCAAGGGCGGTACCTCCTGAAAGCATGCACCACCCGCATGGGGGTCTATCATTTTCTACACCCCCTCTGCACGTTCTGTTAGTTCACAGAGATAGATTGTGAGAGAAACAGAATGAAGAGCGTAGGGCTGAGGGAAAAAAGTGCCAATAATTTTACCAGAAGGGTCTCCTTACTGGGAAAAAACCTAAGTGATAGTTACATATGATTCATATATATGTGTGTGTGTTATAAATGTTTATTTAAAAAATCCTGTTGATTTGTTTCAGGAATTGTAAAGCCACTTGAAAAGATTATGGCCAGATTACAAGAAACTCGATATTTTACTTACATGTTTGTGTCAATTTGGAAAATAGTTTGCTTTTTATGCTCAATTTTAGTAATTAGCCTTTCCCAAAATCAAGGAGTTGGAAGTTTCTTTACACTATTACCAACGGCATTTGGACCTCATAAGATAAATGTTTCTGAGGTAAATTATTAACTTTCTAAAATTAATTTTACTGAAATGTTTTCAACTTTAAAGTCAGATAGCACACTAGTATACAGTATTTATCAACTTAATTTTCTAGAAGGTTAAGATTACATTTAATAATAACACATACAGTAACAAAATTCTGTCTGATGAGGTATGAATTAATTATGTTAAAGAAATTAAAGGAAGAGCTGTTCAATAAATATGAGACTGAAAGAGGAACCTATTTTATCATTGAAATACAAGTCAACTATTGTATAATTATTATAACATTTGGACAGGAATGAGGCACAGAGAGCAGTTAACTTTCTTTAAATTGGTAGTTGGCATTGCTATGCTGGGAAACATTAACATCTATAAATTTTGAGAGACTTTCTCCCATTGGAGGCTGATGTCATGTGGTTCATTAATACTGTCCTGAAGAAGGGGACTAAGGCTCTTGAAAAATTATTTTTCTTTTTTGATCTTTTTTGAAATTAAATATATACTGTAAGTAAATCTCAAGTTCCAATTACTATATTTTAAAAACAATATAATTCTCATTTAGGTAATTTCAGCAACAAGCAGTGCACATTTATCTGAAGCTTTAGCCAACCAGGAAACATATGAAATGGATGCATATTATTTGTCAGCAGTTTGGGTGATGTTAATAAACATCTTAGCTGGATATTTCTGTTATATATTTGGTAAGCATTTATCAGAATTGATCTTAAAATCAATTAGTTTTAAATTTGAATTACTAATTATTATATCATTTATTTTGCTGTACAAAAGTAAAACAATTATTTTATTTAATTATATTATTATTTAATTATAACATTGATAGGTATCATTTTATTTATTATATCCTTTATTAATTTTCAATATTGAGAACAACAATTCAACTTGTGATTTATAGTAAGTGTACTGTAGTATCCAAGTGGGTGTGTTTTTACTGTCTGATGTAACGAGGGCAACATTAAGCAGCTAATGATAATGAGAAATTGTGAAATTAACATATCTGGACAGGAAAGTGAGATAAAGAGTGGTGATGACAGACTAGGAAGTAATGAACATGTCATATTTTTAAGGACATTAACAACCTTTCACAGGTCAGAAGAGGACTGCACACTGTGTTGGCCAGATGCAGGATGATGCAATATCCTCTTTTTATTTATTTATTTAAAAACAAGTAATTTGGTTTCATTAAATTTGGTCTGTACTCATTCCGTTTAAAGTATGTTGAACCCTTAACAACTTCACTTTCAAAATTTCTGTCTGTTCCATCAGATAAACTACAATCTAAAGTACATGTCATCTTATTTTAAATCTATTTTATTTACTCCATTATTTAATATACCTTAACATTTCAATATATTTCTATTATGTTTCAATGCCAACCTCTTCTGAAGTATATAGTTCTTATGAAGAATATAGCTAACTAAAGTTATAATTACCCATTTTAATCAAATTTACTCACTAACTAATGCCAATTGAATAGTGAAACTAATTTTGTCCAACTAACATCAATTATTTTTATTTTATTTTTCAGGTAAATTTGCTTGCAGAATAATGATACAGTCTTTCAGCTTTGCCTTTCCCATTAATCTTACTGTACCTGTCACTATTTGTGTGTTGATTGCCTTTTGTGGAGAAAGAATCAGAAATCAATGTGCTTTCCATTATTCAATTCCTGATTATTTATTTTTTCAAGCACCAGATATTTATTCACTTGGTGATTTCATCTACAACCAGGTATGTTAAGCTACAATAACTGTAAATTCAATAAACTATAAATTCCTTTTTGATTTGGTGATTCAGACAAAATAGCAATACATTTTTTTAAATTCTTATTTTAATGCAAATGCAGATTAATTATTTTCTTATTAATATTAAAGGGGTACAGTTGTTTCAACATTCTTTCCTTCTCCATCTATTTACTTCTCATTCACTCCCCTTTTACTTTAACTTCAATTCAATTCTTCTTGCTTAATCATCTACATGTGTTGTCATTTTATAATTTCTTTTAAATAAATCAACACTGATGAATGAGTATAATTGTCTTGCTTATATATTTGTTAAACACTTTTCTTTTCATCATTTAACTTTGGCATCATAAATGTCATATTTCACTGGAACTGCCAGTTTTAGAACTCTTTTGTGTTAGATAATCTCATATGCTTTTATATTCTATAAAATGATTCTTAAAATCAGAAAAAATTGATAATTATTAATTTGGGGAAATAATACAGGCAGATTCTCATACTGTAACATTTTATGTAGAAGTCTGATGTTTTTGTATTTAAATTCAGGTTTATATTTGTATCTCTCCATTTTAGCACTCATGGATATGGCTTTTGTGGTTGTTATCTCAAAGCTGGATTACATTGCACCTGTGGAGACCAAAATCTGAGAGGTTGGCATGTACAGAGAAAGTTTTTGTTACTCCAATGTACAACTCTTTGTTGATCGATCAATCTTTGGCAATGAACAGAAGACGCCATGATAAATTACAATATGTTGCTGAGGTAGTTATTTTTAAGTTAATATTTTTGGAATATTTAATTAGTAGTTATATATCTATAACAAATTTGTGCCAGCTGATTGTGGGGTAATATTATCAAGTCTTTTAAATATGTTTAATATGAAGTATTAAGTTTTTGAAAATTAACAATGTTAGCCTAGACCATTATAATTACTATTAAATCTACTTCATTTTTTACCCAGAATTTGTTGGTAAATGATGGAGAATTCAAAATAAAGCTTAACTGACTAACTGATAATGCGCTTTATTATAATGCTGTGAATGCATTTAGAATTTTATGTTTTCTCCAGATATTCCATGATGAGGATTCTCCTTTAAATAGTCCAAGGCCATCAATTACATCAAATAAGAGTTCTGCAGGAAACATAAAACCCAGTGACTATCATACTAGAATATTTGCTTGTGCTACTATGTGGCATGAAACTAGAGAAGAGATGTTGGAAATGTTAAAATCTATTTTTAGAATGGATAGTGATCAATCAGCAAGAAGAATTGCACAGAAGTATCTACATGTTGATGATCCTGATTATTATGAATTTGAAAGTAAGTGACTATACTAAACACATCACAAATATTTATTCAGTTGAAAATGTAATGCACTTTGTTAAAATTTTTATTATTTGAATATTATTAATAATGTTTTTTCATGGTTAGAAATTTGTTATTATTATTATTATTATTTGTTGCTTATTTCATTTTAACACACCAATTATCTCTACCTGATTAAAGTCAATTTTGCTTCCTTTTATGAAAACTCAGTAGGATGAATTGTTTATATGCACTCAATGATAGCAATCTAAAATATTTGAAGGTCTACACAGATATTTCTCTTGAATAAACTGAATTTAGTTCTTTTAGAATTGACTGAATTCATATGCCAACTAAGATTATTAATTTTTCCCTTAAGACGATCAAGAATTTATTTTCGTCTTAGATGATGGAAACTCCAACCAAAAATACTCTTGTATTATTTTACATCTCTTGAAACATGTGGGTAATGAACTTGAAAATGTATGTTCATTCTCTTATAAAATATATCTCATATTGTATTTGAAAAATATATATATGACATTATGTTTCAATGTTATTGTAGTTTACAATTTTCTGTATTTCAGCTCACATCTTCTTTGATGATGCCTTTGAAAAGGTTTCAGAGCAAGAAAGTATTGTAAACTCATATGTCAAACTGCTGGTATCTGTCATGGATGAAGCTGCAACACTTGTTCATGAAACAAGAGTTAGAATTCGTCCACCCATGAAATACCCAACACCTTATGGTGGCCGTCTTGTATGGACTCTACCAGGGAAAACTAAACTTTATGCACATCTGAAGGACAAGAACAAAATTAGACATAGAAAGAGATGGAGCCAAGTAAATAACTATTCTTAATTATAAATAAACTAGTGAAATTAATCTGACTTAATATTATAAATAAAATGCAATAAATGGTCTAATTTCAGAAATAAAAAAAATTAATTGAAAACAAAATATTTCACCCTACTTTTGGGATCTCTTCAATTCATTCTACAAAAAATATATTAATGTAATATTTTTAATTAAAATTTTCTTTTCTTTGTATTTTATATAATTATTCTTTAATTAAAAGTCATATATTTCTTGTACCAATAAATTCTAATAGATTTTAAGATAATTTTTATTGGCAGATTAATGTGTAACCAGAAGCAGGGTAATGGTTTCAGTGGATAGAAATTTAAGTGATTCTGGTTCCAATTCACAGATGATATATACATATTATGGACAGCTGGCAAACTGTAATTTGAATAATCACTGAGCGACATGCTGTCTTTTCATTTAGACTCTGTCTGAAGAAGGGAACTGTAACTTTTTATAATGGATTCTTCTTTTTCTCTTATTGATCCATTCCGCCCATCCAAATAAAATCTAATAAGATCAGCTATATTTGCAATTTGTTGTGACTCAGAGTGGTGGAATTTGTTAACACACTCTGGGACTACAGTGGATGTTCTGGGTGTGAGCCCTGGTTGATCTGAGTGTTGTCAGTCTTCTCTATCTACACTTAACATATACTTTTCTTTGATCATAATACCTTGCCTGAGCATATGCTTTAAAGTGCATTACTACCTTTTCCTACATTTCTATATTTACTCACTATCTAATTATCCAACGTGTAACTTCTTCATGATTAGAATAGAATTTATTTATATTCATCAATATTTGCAAGTGTTTTTAATATACATAAAATTGTCATTACAACTTTTTCTTATAAGTAATTACTTTTTCAGTTCATCACCACATCAGTCCATATTAAATATCAGTTCACATTAAATCACATAAGTGACAATGAGTGAAATTACATAAAACCAGAATCATAAAATCTCATAAATTAATCTCTACTCAAATTCTTGGATGGAATTTTAGTCATGAAATAAAATTAATTTTGTCAGTATATGCATTTGAGTGGGACAGCAACACATTTACATGATTTGTTCTGGACCACATAAAACACAGTAATATGAGAAATTAATTTGTCACATTAATTCAAATTCAAAATTTACATTTCGCCAGGTTATGTATATGTACTATTTACTGGGACACAGACTTATGGAGCTACCAATATCGGTTGACCGCAAAGCAATAATTGCTCAAAATACATACATCCTAGCTCTGGATGGGGACATTGACTTTCAACCCCCGGCAGTTTTAATCTTGATTGACTTGATGAAGAAAAACCAAAATCTAGGAGCAGCTTGTGGCAGAATTCATCCAGTTGGATCTGGTAAATTTAAAGCTTAGGCAACACTCTGACATCATTTTGGTGCTTTAATTGAAGTTTTAATACTATTTGCTATTGTTATCCCCAGGTCCAATGCAGTGGTATCAAGTTTTTGAGTATGCCATTGGACATTGGCTTCAAAAAGCAACTGAGCATATGATTGGATGTGTCCTTTGTAGTCCTGGATGCTTCTCTCTTTTTAGAGGAAAGGCACTTATGGATGATTGTGTTATGAACAAGTATACTACTCAATCTGTAGAAGCAAGACATTATGTTCAATTTGATCAAGGTAATAACATTTGCAAATTTAATTGTGAAATTGTGATTTAGAAGTCAGAAAAACATGACCATTAATTTTAAGGTGAGGATAGATGGCTGTGCACTTTACTTCTGCAGCGAGGGTACAGGGTAGAATACTCGGCAGCTAGTGATGCATACACACACTGCCCTGAAGGTTTCCAAGAATTTTATAATCAACGTCGACGTTGGATTCCTTCTACAACTGCCAACATTATGGATTTACTTCTGGACTACAAAAGAACTATCAATGTTAATGACAATATTTCATTCCCATACATTATCTACCAGGTAAATATTGCTTGAAGTTTAAGAAGTTACATCAAATTTATGAATAAACATACATACTATGTGTTTTAGATACAGATCCAAACTTTTTATTTACCAACAATATGTATTAGTTATATTATTAAAATTTACAGATAGAAAGTGAAATGTATACAAACACTTTGCTATATTTATAAATAGTCTGGCAGATGGACTGTATTGGCAAATACTGTGATCAAATATTCTGTCCAGAATTTATTGGAACTAAAAGTAGTTGATTGGAGTTTTCACATATGAATTGGTGATTGGAATTAAAATGTTGTTGGAATAAAGTAATTTAGGAAGTCAGTGATGCAATGGACAGACTACAGAATTTCAAACCTACATTCTCACCTTTATAATTAATCTTAAATCTTTTATATCACTTACAGGTTGTGTTGATGGGTGGAACTATATTAGGACCTGGCACTATTTTCCTTATGTTGGTTGGAGCTTTTGTGGCGGCTTTCAAAATTGACAACTGGACAAGTTTTCAATACAATATTATTCCTATTTTAATTTTCATGTTTGTGTGCTTCTTATTTAAGGAAAATGTACAGGTAAATGTATATGTATAAATTGTCTCCATTTGATGTAGTAATTTAAGGTGGTAGTCTTTCCTTGTATAATTGAAAGCGGTGTTTGGGAGTATAAGCTAGTAATTGTATCTGAATATTTCTTCTGTTGGTCATGACAGTGACATTTATCATTTATAGCAACCACTCTATTGGTAAACAGAGAGTTGCTTAATATGAATTTGATTTCATAATTGATGCTCCGAATCTTTCATGCCTAAATACTTAATTTAATTTATAATTCATGTGCATCAATTTAAAAATTAACAAGTTTAGCATTGTGAAACAAAACATTTTCAATAGTATACTATATATGATGCTATAACTATTTTCAAGCTCACTGAAATTGTTGTTTATTAAATTTATATTCATGTTAGTTACTAATATGCAATTTTGTTGTCAAATATTTTCCTTATGAAGAGATATACTTATTGCTTTTATGAATATAAGGAAATTTATTTATGTTGTAATTACTCTTTGGACATGTGTGAATTTTTTATTTCAAATTTCCTTATTTTCACTGCCTGGAACTATTAAAGTGAAACATTTTCTTAATATAAATCTCATTCACAACATAAGACTAGATCCTTTTGATAAAATATGGGGAGTTATTTTTACCATTAGTCTTATTACTGAATTTTCTATTACTGAGGGACACAAAATATTTTATCACATCTTCACATTTTTACTGTTACTTCAAATATGAATTGAGAATATAATTTTTTATAAAGTCCTTGCCTCCATATTTTACATTTTGTATCTAAACTGAATTACATTTCTTGTAAAAAAGGTGGAGAATACTTAATTTGTGTCTTTTGAAAATATTATAAATAAAATCTATACTTCATTTACATTACTACTTAAGTTTTTAAGAAAATATGTGTAACAAAGTTGAAATATTTTCTTTTTCTTCATTCAGATGCCAGTTGCTATGATAATCAGTACTGTGTATGGGCTGGTAATGATGGCTGTGCTAGTTGGTATTATGCTGCAAATAGAAGAAGATGGTGTTCTTGCCCCTTCATCACTATTCTTATTCATAGTTGCGGGGGAAATGATTTTAACAGGCTTGTTTCATCCTCAAGAATTATTTTGCTTACCAGCAGGAATTATCTACTACATTACCATTCCGAGCATGTACTTGCTACTTATAATTTACTCCATCTTTAACCTAAACAATGTTACTTGGGGCACAAGAGAAGTAAAGGCAGTTCTTACTAAACAGGTAAATTCCAAAACTAAAGCAATATAATATTTTAAGTATTTAACATCATTGTTGGTACTGAAAATTATAAAATAATTAAAATAGTTTATTGAGGTTCATAGATGGTAGATACCTTGTGAGGTTTGGAGTACTTGAATTTTTAGAGGCACCGCCCCCTTCATCAGAAAGTTAGGAAGAAATTTCCAGTGATCAGATTCACTGAAAAAAGTAATTTTATTTCATTACTAAAATTCTATCCAAGAATTTGAGTAGAGCTTAATTTATAACATTTTATGATTCTGATTTTATGTCATTTCACCCATGGTCATTTAGCTGGTCATGGTTTATTGTTTATACAACATAGTTAAGCCTTGGCTTTCATACATAAAACTTGCATCAGTTGAGAAAAATGTTTTATTTTATTTTACAAAATATTTGTTCCAATTAATTTTTTAATATGAAAATAATTTATAGCAAGAAGAAGAAGAAAAAAGACTACTAGAAGAGGCGGCAAAGAAAAAGAAAAAGGGAATTTTTGGGCACTTTCAAACAGTGTTTGGTAAAAAGGATAACTATGAAGATGAAGGATCTATTGAATTTTCTTTAGCTGGTCTTTTCAAATGTATGCTATGTACTCGCCCAAGGTCTTTGACTGAACAGCAACAGTTGGTTAATATTGGCAATTCTTTGGATGCATTATCAAGACGCTTAGATAGCATGGAAAGGTAAAAATATTCTATTTACTTTACTTCAAAATATTCCATTCAATTTATCTTAAGAATATGAAGAGAAATACTCCAGGCATCTGAAAAATTATGAAAATTCCAACTGTTGTGCAACCACCCATAACAGCAAGCATTAAAGTTAATAGCTTAGGTCCAAGATAGTAGCTACGTAAGATTCTGTAATGCAGCTTTAGAAATAAAGATGAACGTTAGAGTAAGTTTGAAGCAAGGATACGAAAGGACAAATGTTAGTATTATGTCATACTTATTAGGCTCTTTCAAAGGGCTGTGTTTCAAGTGTGTGGAATGAGTAGTGAATTGCAGAAAGTATAATAATAACCTACAATTATTATTTACATTAAATTATATTTATTTACATGAGCCACAATATTATTTGCAGAACATGTATTTTTATTTAGAAGTAAATAAATTCACCAATTTAATAGATAGAATGAACCAAATACTTTTCAAAAAATCTATTACTTTTAACTGTTAATTGATTTTTGAAGTTTATTAAACACATTAATGGTTTAAAATGGGTTCCTTTCTTTGAAATCAACAATTATTTTCTTTATAAAACCTGTTTTTGTTTTGTGTGAAAATCTGATTTTGTTGTGGATTGGGAACTATTATTTATCATAAACAGCATCAACACTATTTTTAATTACTACAGATATTTCCATTTCTTTGAATAATTATATCAAACAAATAGCAAATTTGCTATTTTGATAATATTTCATTTTAATATTACTCTAACAGCATAGGCTAATTCATTTTAAGTTTAATTAATCTTTTAAAACTGTTTTACCAGTACAGTTTGAATAAAATATTACCTAATAGGAAACATAGATTTTCCCGGTGTTTCGATGACTGTCACTGCCATCTTCCTCAGGTGAAGTGCCGTTTAAGTCAGGTGTGGTCATTCATATTGCCCATATCAGAAGTCCCAAGTCTTAAGACGATGGTGGTGACAGCCATGGAAATGTCGTGGCAAACAAATATCGATACCCGAGTGGATCCTGAGAAAACTTCATTCAAATATTACCTTTATAAAATACAGGGTTGTGTCTGTTTTATGACGTGACTCAACTTTCTACAATGTTTACTAAAGGTGATAATAGTTTCTACTGTCCCTAGCTGTTAAAGAGAGTTCTACTTAATTTTGTTTTTAATACACCACATTTTGAAATAAAAAAATAAGGCTTTTGTGAACGGATTAAACTTATTATTTATTTAAACCTATGTGATAGCAGATTTATGCTACTAAAAATGTTTTTAAAGGTTAAAATGAGTTTTTTATTTATAAAATTTCAAATAACTTCTGGGTTGCTTTTATATAATATTTTAATATTTCATATAACATTATCAGCATGATATAAATTAATAACCTGATAAATGTTTTGTCAGGCACTTAATAGATTCCTCTTCTCCCATGCGTCGCCGAAATACTATTGTCAGAGATTTGCCAGTTCTTGAAGAGAATACTGATGAAGGGGAAGAAGAAGAAGGACATGAAAGTAATGATGATGGATATAGTGATGCTACAACACCAGGTATGATTAATAAATTCTGTATCCTTGTTGTATCTGAGAAAAATATCTGGAGAAATATGTGTTAGATTTAAAAATAAGGATAATGGGTGTTTTAAAAAGGTTTTTAGAGGGATAGAAAGAGAATAAAACAGATTTTAGTTTATCTTTGCACCAATGTTTGGTTAGAATGGCTAAGTTGTTACATTCTGATTTGATTGAAGATATGTCCTATATATTTAGTTTTGAATATGTCAAATAATTGGCTGCAAACAGGAATTGTGAGTTTGAAAATATCATAATTAAAACTAATATGTTTACAGTAGTTACATTAATTTCTTAAACTCCTCCTTTTGAACTGATAAATTAGGTGGGATTACGCAAGCCTACTATAGATTTAAGGTAAGTCAACTGCCATCTATCTGTCTTTCCAAATAAGTTACATATGGACTGCACAGTATAAACCGCCACACAGCTAGCTGTTAGTACTAAAGAATAGATCCCTTCATGCCACCAACAGTCCACTCTGGTGGTGGCATACCTGACATTGAAGTTTGATGTTGCCATTAAGGAAAGTACATTAATATAGAAAATAATTTTTAAATAAGTAGTATTTATGGTAATCAGTATGAATGCATGTCAAATAAGGCTTATGTTTCTCAAATGTTGTAAATTTCTATCATATCTTAATGTGTAAATTAAATTATTTTTCAGAACCCAAACAGACTCGTGATGATAATGTTAATCCTTACTGGATAGAGGACCGTAAGTTAAAGAGAGGAGATGTGGATTATATTCTTACATCTGAAAAGCAGTTTTGGATGGATGTTATAGATAAATACTTACATCCCATAGACAAGAATGAAGTTGAAGAGGTAACAAAAGGATTTTTAATAATACATTGCACCATTTATTTATAAATGAAATTAATTGACTTTTAAAATCATTGAATTTTTATGTATCAATTAAAATTTATATTTCATTTCTTACATCATAAGTTCATCTAAATTCTGAGTTCAAATAAAATTTCATATGTAAAAAATGTTTACAAATCATAATCTCATATAGCATATATTTTAAATGACAATTTTGTTATGAAACAAATATTTTTTTAAATACCTAGTGTGTATAAATTTTTATTTGATATATCTAGGAGAAAATGCTGACAATGAAAATTATGAGGGGGCAATAATTAAATTGTTTATGAAACAGTCATGGAATATGTGATCTCTTCTATGTGCATAATAATAATGTCACAAATAGAAGTCACTTTAACTATGAACTTTCTATTTTCAGAAAAAAATTGCTCGTGAGTTGAAAAATCTCAGGAATATCTGTGTATTTGCATTTTTTATGCTGAATGCTTTGTTTGTCCTTGTGGTTTTCCTTCTACAACAGAGCAAGGAAATGATTCATATTGAATGGCCTCTAGGTGCTAAAACTAATGTAACATTTATCGATGACAATAGTGAGGTAATAATTCAAGCTGTCATACTAATCAGATTTTCACTTTTGTTTTTATTTCGACATTATTTCACTACATGTCTATTAAATATTATTTTATGCAATTGTTGTAGAAATAAACACATTATATTTGTTTACAATTATTACATTTGTGAAAATTATAGATGTCAAACCATAAAATTTATTTTAAGTGGTTATTAATACTTAGAATGCACTAACACTTCATTTTCTTGACTACTTTTTTCTATTTTTTGTTTTTAAATCAGTATTTATGTACTTATTTTTTATAGTGTTCCTGTGCATTGTAGAAATAATTTTTAAATTTCAGGTACATGTTACAAAAAAATATTTACAATTGGAACCAATTGGTTTAGTGTTTCTACTTTTTTATGGGATTGTCTTAATTGTGCAGTTCTCAGCCATGTTGTTTCATCGACTGAGCACTTTGGCTCATATTCTTGCTTATACAGAATTAAATTGGAACTTATGTGGCAAGGTATGATTAGCATTTTTAGTAATTATTATGATTTAAAATATGCATCTGATCCATATAAATAATTATCAAGAAAAATTATTGCTCAGTGAAATATTTACATCATTGATAGTTATATGTTTCCACATATAAAATATTTCTAATAAAATTATTTTAATAAGATAGCTCTAAGAAACCAAATATTGTTTAAATAGATTAAAGACAAAAAAATCTTCCAGTATTTTCCTTGTATAGAAACATCCAAATATACATAAACATATTTTTAAGTCTTTGAATAGAACTGGTTCTCCTCTAGGAATATTTTAGGTCCATTTTTATGTTATTCAGTTAAAATACTTTATATATCAAGATTTATTTATTACCTAGTATAATTTAAAATACCTTTCTTATGGATTGCAGTATTAATTAACCCCCTAAGCACATTGGGGAAATGGCATATATGATAAGTATGTATTTCATTGATTGTTGTAATTTGATCAATAGCGAACCGTATATTTGTCATTGACAAAAAATAATAAAGGTGCTACCTTTTATAATTTGCGTTAGAATGAAAATTTATGAGAAAAAAGACCTTGGCCCAAAATTGAACCTTGTGATACATAGTGTTTAATGCAATTATCACTTACAAATTTTATACACCTACTTATGCTATCCTAGAAGAATTCATACCTATTTTAAATGTTTGTCTATGATTTTCCAAATATGAGGCTAACAGTTTCATGACAATCCCTCCAAAACAATTTATTTAAAGATTTTGTTGGAAATTGTTGTATTTAATTAATTAAATGATTGTGAAATGTGAATGTTCATGTTGTATGTCTAAAGCTTTTTGAAGTTTCTAGATACATAAAAATTTAGTTTGGGGCAATCAAGACTTTCTGAAACCATAATTATTACTCAATTGCCATAGATAGGTTTTTATAAGCCTTAGGGAATAGAAATTAATCTATAATTATTTGTATTGATTTTTGCACTTTTCTTAAATGAATATGTGACTTGAGTGACCTTGAACATTCTCATTAAGTTTATGTAGGTCTGAAATATTTATTATAATTTTACAGGAAGATGATTTGACTGATGAAGCAGTTATTCAGAAGAACTTTATGCAAATTGCTTATGAATTGCAAAAATTACCTCGTGAAGCTGATGATAAGAATGCTAAGAAACAACCAGGAAACAGAAATACAATTCATTCTTTAGTTCTTGGGAGAAGTAGTTCAGTAAAAAATACTCAGAAGTTATCTGCTGCTTTCAAAGAAAATTTAAATGCCTTAGGAGAAGGAGAAGGAGGTGTGTACAAAGCATAATTCTTTGCTATATTATAAATTATTCATATTGTCTTCAAGTTGATATAACTAATGCCATTGGAATATTTACGATTTAAGCAGAAATTTTCATTTTGAGTCATTAAAGAAGAGTGTTTCTTCTACTAGTCATTTACTTCAGCATCAGTACCTACAAAAAATATATAAAAAACATCTACAGATTTATTGACATACAGTCTTAAAAAATTTAAATTAAAAAAGAATATATATTAATATTAAAATGTCTTAATTTGTTTCTAGGTGCAGCAAAACTAGCCAAAAGGACCACCCTGCACAGAGATACCGTTATGGCTCTAGCAAGACGAACTACTGTTTTCACAGATCAACGAAAATCTCAAATTAATCTAGGAAGACAATCAAGTGTTCGATTTGCAGACCAAACATCATCAAGGTCATCCTCAATACCTTCAACTGCATCGGTACCTGAACACATGGAAATGCCTGGTGCTTATTTTAATGGAGGTTTAGACTCTACGTTTGATGATGATGGAATGCACAGAAGAAGTTTATCTAAAACAAGGAGTTCAATCCAGTCCTAATTAATAAAAATTGTGAATCCTTGCAAGTATACTATGCTTTCCTAATTTAGGCTGCAAGGTTCACACCATTTCAATGAGATTCAGAGATAAAGAGATTGAAAATGTTGTTTATACATATTGTAATATTTAACAACAGTAAACTGCATTACTTATATGGTGCTTGAAAATTCTGTAAACATGGGGACAAATTATTACTTTCTTTACAGTTTTCATTGCTCAATATTTTATATGAAAGCACAGAAAATATGATGTTCCCATTACAAAAAACAAAAACAAAAAAAGATGCTCCCTAAGATAAAAATATTTTTAATATTATATAAGCTGCTGTGAAAAATTGCAAATATTAAGTTTTTGCACAAATTGTCATGTTGTACCGTTCTAGTTATTATATAATTAAATTATAATATATGTATATATTACTGTCCATATTTTTGTATTATTTATTAAAAATAAATTGAAACCTTAAAATATTACATGTCTGTGTATAAAATATACAAATTACAAAAATAACTAGCCAAAATACGGGCAAAAAATTAGTGACTAAATAAATATCATACAGCATTTCTGCAAACCTTGTTGCTTTCCTGAGGTGATGAAAAATGCTTCCTGGACTGATCAAAGCATGGTCACCGCTGCCACGTCACCAATCTCCTCTCTCCACCACTCTGCTGCCATCTCCTTTCACCACCACCTTGTATCACCAGCAATCTCTTTCTTCCAAATCTGTCAAATCTCTTCCTTCAATATTTTCTCGCCATCACCTTGTATCACTAGCAAAAATCTGTCCTCAAATTGTCTCCGCCAGCCTCTTTAAAGCCTTGTCCCCACTTATCCGACACCTATCACTAAGGTGGCAGGGATGGATATCCTCCAATCACATCCCTTGTTTCATTTGGGGAACACACGCCACCCGGTCACCAAATTCCCAGGCAGATTAAGACATTCCGAAACGGCGACGGGATGTCCGAGCTTTATGGTCCAGGTGTCAGCCGCAGTCTCTGTTATTGTTCCGAGCCGCCAAGACGGCGGGCGGAAAAACCTCTCTTCTTCCTGGACAGCGGCTTGCTCATGCCGGAATATTTCTTATTTAAGTTTCCGTAAATAATAATAAAAAATTGGACGCGGGTTATACTGCGCTACAAGATGGATTCCGAGATATTTTACATGCGATGATACCGGGAGATGTTTGTTGTTTATAGTTACTGGTAGGCATTGTTGAACGTAACCTGTAAGGATTTTGTCTCGTTAATTTTGACTTTCATTTTTATCTGTCCATTCATGAAGTAAATTAAGATGGTCTTGTGGAAGTGGACTTGCTCTTACTGTATCTTCATTAATAGCCATAATAACCGCAGATGGCAGGCACCTTGTAGGGTTTCGGATTCTTGCATGTTCGGAGACAACGCAAGGTTGTTAACCAGAAGGTTAGGAGAACACTTCGAGTATATTTAGAAATATTTAAAAGTACAGTGTTACACATTCGAATTAATAACAATAAAATTACTGGTTTGGAGGAAACAGCAAAGAGTTATCTATTGGAAGAAACATAGTGATTTAAAATCTTTTGCGCAAATTTAACTGACTGCCCCTGTAACTTGTTGGTCGAGGTCGATAACGAAAGTCTTGCTGAAAATGGCAATCCTTGAAGGGAAATAAACGGTTTTCTGTAATAATAAATATCCCGGTCAGCTTATCTTGTGAAAGTCACCGAAACGTTTTATTCGTCCGTCTCCCCATGCACCAGAGCGAACGACATTCCTTTGTAGGCGACGGACTTTTGAAGGTAAAGAATAACTTGAACACAATGGTCTCTGAAATGTAGCAAAGTCCCTTTCCATGGGCTCGCCTAGAAAGCTGGACGACAAACACCGAAAATTTGTTTTGTGCGACTTCCTACGCACAAAAGACCATGTGGCGAGGAAACTTGTCACTGAACTTTGAAATGTTTTCGTTCGGTGTTATTGTGTGAAATATTGACGTGTCCCTTGCTCCCCTAAAGGACAAGAGATCCCCGCGACGTGCTTCAGCCCAACAGAACTTTCTCATTTCGTAATAATTTTCATTTTACATACATTATTCAACCCCTACTAAACCTTTAATAAGTTCCAATGAAGGCTTAATAATAGAAGCGCTGATTGTCCTATCGAATCGACTTTATATCAATTAGAGAAAATACACGTACTATCGATAACAGCAAGTTACTACGCCACTGCTATTATTTTATTAAAAATTAAATAATTTAACTTAAAGAAAGCACCCAAACGCTTTATTTATTTAGTATCTTGTTTTTCGTAACATCATTCAAATACATAAATTCAACAGAAATAAGTTTTAATAAAATAAATAAATTGTGACATATTAATAAAAATTATTCGAGGTAGCTTTCCTTTCTTTAGAATTTTTTCGAGTGTAAATATAAATTTGTATAAATCTAAAAAAGTAACAGTAAACAATATTTACAACCATTTATTAATGGAAAGTTATACATACAATATATTTCAAGAAGTTTAAATTAGAAAATTCATTAAGTTTCGTTATTGCTCACAGATCGCAGCCGAAATCTACTAAATTTGTCCGTTATTTTTTTTAAACTTAGCTGGGTGCCCGGTACTTACTTATATTAGCCCGGTACAGTATTTCATTTAGTTTAGTATGGAATTAAAGTATTTTAAAATAAATAAAAAGACGGCCTGAGTAAGTCTCAAAAGGGAGACGAAACATCGTACTTATGTTAATTAAATAATAATAAATTTATATGCTGACTTATTGTCCGTCTTTTTATTTACTGTAAACTTTGTCATAAAGCTATATTTGAAAGTATTTTAACCTGTGCAGGGAAATATTTTTCTACAATTTTTGTATTTGATACTTACTTAAAGGTACAGGAACGCTTCAGGACATAACTCGCAGTTGGTTTTGAACAGGTTCCGCTTTCACAAGTTTCGGAGCCAAACTTCCAGACAGACAGAAACTTCAATTATATTTATTGGGATAGATTATATAAAATCACCCTCATGCAGCCTGTTAACACCCCCAAAAAATTATTTGTTTTTAAAAACGAACAATTGGTAAATATTAAGATTTACCTGACGCCAAAACTAATTTACAGACACTTCGTATCGACGATCTAAAGAAGTTTATTATTTCTAAGGAGCTTTAGCTGTATGCAGTAGGAACGCGAAATGTACAACACAAAATGTTTATAATTTAAAAAATGTAGATCAAAATTATAGGCAACCCACATTCACTTTCGTGATTCGTAGTGAAAGATAAATTCATAAAATACGCGTGTCTTATTGCTTCGAATTCGTCAGTAGACTCCACACCCCACAAGGACTATTCAACTCACCTCCATTGCCTACTCAGTACATCTATTGAAATACAGCATAGTTTCCTGACTTTAAAAATTAACAATAAATAAAAAGACGGCCAAAAAGTCAGCATATAAATTTATCACTATACATAGACTTTTTTTTTCGGCATTCCAGCCGTCCCTGTTTCACTCTCAAATTTTGAGGAAATTCCGGTGAACTTTTTGGTCAAGTGCCTCCCTAGTTTGTAGACTTTAGCTTGCCAATTATGTTCGTTATTTCATCGCAGTCCATTTGGCTTCAGCAGTTCTGAGTTTCAAACAAACTTCCTTCCTCGTAACATCGATTGGAAAACATTCCAATCCCCGCCAAACGACCCGGCTTAACTTGCGAGATTATTGAGAAAATTCTCCAACTGCACATACACCGATTACGTTTATTAAGTTTGTCAGACTTTCTAGAGAACTGCATTGTGTCAATTTTAAGTTTTACAAAAATTTTAAGCATGTATACTGTATTAACTAACTTTATTGTTTCCCATGACTGTTCCGGATAGTTTACGAAATCTACGAAACAGGAACAATACCAGAATATTTTAGTAAAAACATAATTATACCCACACTGAAGAAGACTGGGGCTGATAGATGCTAACAGCACAGGACAATTAGCTTAGTATCTCATTAATATAAAACATTCTTTTTGGTTAACAGGCTACATGAGGGTGATCCTGAAACGGGCAACTCCCCTTTCATAGCATAGGAAGGGAATTGAAAAGGGGGGATGAAGAAGGTAGAGTAAGGTAGCCAAGGGTTGACTAGGGCCCCCGGACTATAGTTAAAGGATCCTACCCGGTGTTTCACCTAAAGGGATGCAGGGAAAACCCTAGAAAATCTGCATCAGGTAGGTCGGGCATTGGATACTATTCTCACGCCCTTCCGAATGACGGGAGACGAGTCTGCTGTGGGTTCTCAGCATTCCCTTCTCCGTGTCTCCACTAGTTTTAGTAGGCAGTTGGCCGACTGATCCAATGGGATCAGAAAAAACAACTCTAACCGTATACCCAAGGTCTTAGACCCCAGTACATACACCTCCTAAAATAGGTGAAGGTGCCTCGGCATGTGAAAACTTGGGAAATACCAGAGAGACTACGATGCATTCCCGACGGAGTCAGTTGAGTCCCGCAATCAGTCCGGGGAAGAAATGCCTGCGAGAGTAAACTCCCACAGGTACTCCTGTTTCTACTATACAAAATATTAACGAAAGTAGTATATAGGTGGATGGAATGACAAATAGAATGCGAGTTAGGGGGACATCCGTTTGGTTTTAGGAAAAATGTAAGGACAAGAGAAGTAATATTGACTTTGCGTCTAAGGATAAGAAAAACTTGGCCTACGTGCATGGCATTGTAGATTTAGAAAAAAAACATCGATAATGTCAACTGGAGCAAACTATTAAGGAATACAATACACAGGAATACAATATCGAGAAGGAAGAGTTATTCATAACCTCTGCAGAAGGCAGTCAGCAGTAATTAGAATTGAAGGGCAAGAAAGGAAAGCAGCAATCAAGAAAGGAGTAAGACAAGGATGCCGTCTGTCACCCATTCTCTTTAACTTCGAAGAAATTTAAAAATGAATATGGAAGGGGAATCAAACTGCAAGGAGAAGAAATAAAAACCCGAAGGTTTTCTGATTATGGTGCAGTGTTAGGATAGTCAGAAGAAGACTTGGTAACCATAATAAATGGTATGAAGATGATCCATGATGAGGATTAAAAGAGGAAAAACCAAGATGATGGAGTGTAGTATGGGAAATAGTGGAATATCGAAGGATGTTAGATTGGGAAAGGATATTTTGAAGGAAGTTCAGGAATTCTGCTACTTGGGCAACATAATAACTAGAGATGGTAGAAGTATAGTGGACATAAAGAGTAGGATAGATGAATTTAGTTACGGCTAATATTAGGAAATCATGATTAAATATGTTCGTATGGAGCGTCGTATTATAAGTGGGCGAAACGAGGACGGTAGGAGTTGCAGAAAGGAAAGGAAGAAGATTTTGAAATGTGGTGCTGAAGAAGAATGCTGAATATCAAATGAGGAAGTGCCAAGGCAGAATAAGAGAAGAGAGAACAATATGGAGGACTTTGACCATGAGTAGGTATAGATTAATAGGCAACGTTTTGATACATGAGGGTCTAGTAAAATTAGAATTAGAGGGAAGTGTGTGGGGTGAAAAAAGAAGAGGGAGGACGAGGATGGAATACGCTAAGCAGAATAGGGAGGATGTGGTATTTATGTAGAAATGAAAATGCTTCAGCAGAATGGATTACCATGGAGGGTTGCATCAGACCAGTCTAAGGACAGAATATATAAAAATACCACATCCTCCCTATTCTGCTTAGCGTATTCCATCCTCGTCCTCCCTCTTCATTTATTACCCCACACACTTCCCTCTAATTCTAATTTTACTAGACCCTCATTTATCAAAACGTTGCCTATTAATCTATAACTACTCATGGTCAAAGTCCTCCATATTGTTCTCTCTTCTCTTATTCTACCTAATTCAGGCGACAAAGTCAATGTAATAATCAAATTTAATATATATATATGTATGTGTGTGTGTGTGTGTGAGTGATTTGGAATTCTGTCTAGAGGGTTGCTGCGGCAAGAATGGCGACTAACGTCCGAGTGGACCGCGGGGAAAGAAAGCTTTCTACCTGCCTGGGTTCTTACAAAGGAACAACTAAGAACACGAAACTTAACAAGGCCGCCCCTGAAACTGAACTAAGCCGTTATAAATCCATCGCCTTTCAGGGGACCAACTGTAGGTGACACTCGGCGGCGTGCCTTTCGTACTTCATTAGCATAAGTGTTTCCAGGAAAAACAACGCCAACTACACAGACTAGAGTTTGCGAATCTCCCTGCCTTCATCCCTACGCAATACCAAATAGACTGTATAATATCAATTCGAAATAAATAATAGGCAAGAAGCCAGTTACGATTTAATTATTTACTAAGAAAAATACTTGTACAATATGTTTACAAAAAAAAATTACTAATTCTCAACGCTTCATCAGGTTGTAAATAACACATAATTAATTTTTATTTTTGTGTGTAGCGCCATGTGTAATATCAGTTCGGGGCGCAACGTGATAGCGTCATAAAACGGGATACCCTAATGTTTATTTCAGGATACTACTGGACTTTAGTAAATAGAGGAGGGACTTTGTAAATGGTCATGGAAGCAGACTTGACCAAGATCTGACTGAGCCTTGTGAATGAATTATTGTTTAGTAGGCGTTTTACAACTGTGAATTTAAAATTTTTTGCAGCATTTTGACAGAAGGAAAGCTACAAAACTAATACTTTAATGGTATATATTCGTGAAGTAGAAGCTACGTATTAACGCTCGTTGAAAACGGGGGTGGAACGGGATACTACTGTATCAGCAGGGGTGAAAGTATAAAAAAAATGTCTTACCGGGACTCATTTTGTTGAGTGGAAAAAAAACTTCATACTCATTTTTAATCACAAAAATAAAAAAATAACAGAAAATCTCAAACAAACTCATATAATTATATAGTTTCCACAAATTCAAGTAGTAATTATCATAGTGTTTTTCGCTGTTTATAATAAAAAAATTAGGAGAACAGGATAAGAGTTTTGGTATTTTTTGAAAATAAGAATTAATAATTTATTGACTAAGTGAATTGTTCTATTCCGAAATTTTTACTAAGTGACAGAAAAAACACATATACAGTATTAGAAGCCCCTGAGATTGGGAGAAGATGCTTGCGAATATATTATAAGTATTTATAAAGTTTTATACTGGTAAAGTGTTCTAAAGTAAAGGTGTTTACTCTATGTAATTAAAAAATTCATTAACCGAACCGCACACCATTTTCACTACAGATTTTTAATAAAAAAACTGCGGCCTATGTAAGGTGTGTACCTGAAACAACATCATGTATTGTTTAAATTATTTGTGTAATTTTTAATATAAGCAGTATGCGACACAATATATAATATTTCAATTTTTAATCACAAAAATAAAAAAATAACAGAAAATCTCATTCAAACTCATGTAATTTTATAGTTTCCACAAATTCAAGTAGTAATTATCATAGTGTTTTTCGCTGTTTATAATAAAAAATTAGGAACAGGAGAAGAGTTTTGGTATTTTTTGAAAATAAAAAATAAATAATTTATTGATTAAGCGAATTGTTCTATTCCGAAATTTGTACTAAGTGACAGAAAAAACATATACAGTATTTTCCGGGGACCACTTAGAAGCCCCTGAGATTGGAAGAAGGAGCTTGAGAATATATTATAAGTATTTATAAAGTTTTATACTGGTAAAGTGTTCTAAAGTAAAGGTGTTTACTGTATTTAATTAAAAAATTCCTTAACCGAACCGCACACCATTTTCACTACAGATTTTTAATAAATAAGTGCGGCCTATATAAGGTGTGTACCTAAAACAACATCATGTATTGTTTAAATTATTTGTTTAATTTTTAATATGAGCAGTATGTGACCTAATATATAATATTTCAATTCGTAAAATTTTTATGTAATATTTTAATGTACTCAAAATAATGACGAAGCAGATAAACGTGTTTGTATACCACCGAATGCACGTTTCAAATGAATGCTTTGCTCTTCAACATGACTTTTTAATGCTCGCATTGTTTTCCCAATAAAACATCAATTGAAAAGTTCAAACAGTACTTCTATTATAATTTCATGAGATTGTATTAAAGTCAAATGATTCTTTCTCCATTGGTAAAATAATTTATATTATCAAAGAAAAATTATTTAACAGTGTGCAACAGTGTTGGTTAGGTGTGAAAAATAAATATCATACTACATTTTTGCAAAATCTGTTGCTTCCCTCATGTGCAGAAGTAACCGTGCGATCCTGATACAAACTGACCGCCCAATATTGCTGAAGTAGGCAAAGACGGCGCTTTAATAGTGGAACGAGCGACGCTCCGACGCTTCCGTGCGAAACGCTATGTATGAGAGCAATAAAACATTTTTTAAAAAAGGAAGAGGCCGACAAGAAACAGTGTTGTGGAGGAGCAATCCTGTCGCGCCGTGGGGCGTGTGCTGTGTACGTCAGGACGGAGATCAATTATGTATTCTAACAAGGCCAGGTAGGAACCACCTGCTCCTCCAAGGCCATCAGGCTGGCCAACGTTCGGCCTATTCATAGAAAGCTCCACCGAACAACAACAATATAATAATAAACTTTTTATACAAGGTTCTAACATGGTCATGACCATGATGATTATTACTTTCCCTTTTACACAGAAATAATTTTAACATAAAATTAAAAGTATACATAGTTCAGACTACTTACTTAAGATAGGATTTAGTTTTTGATTTTCCGAATTTTTTTGGCTAAAGAAATAACAAGATCGGACAATTATTGTGTATAATACATATCTTAGGTCTCTAAGACCATTGATAATTGTTCCAAAAAAAATTATATATATTTTTTAAAAAGAGTTTTTATTTAAAATCAACATTTGCCTATGTTTGGGCTATCAAAGAGCATCATAATATTGATAGAGTAGAAATATTAGGACTCTGAGCGTGATTCGTTATGCCCATTCTTTTAGGGCCAAGTCGCTCGTCGCTCCATAAGCGGCAATGTAAAAGCAGCCCCGTAAAATCTAACTTAATGCATCAAAAGAGAAATTAAAGTTGATTATTTATTTAGACAATAACTGAGTATTTTCTCATATGTAATCTATACCAATAAATAAAATTGAATTGTCTGTCTGTCTAGACGTTTGTCCCGAAATGTCTCCGAAACGGCTCAGTGAAAAATTGAGGGGTTGAAATACGAATTTTAACTTCAATTCTTGTGTACGTTTCATTGACGTATCTTGCCTGGTTCAGAAGAAATTAATAAAATAAGCCGGCGTGAAAACTTATTATACGTTCCTTTATCATTCATCCGATTGCCGTCAAAATTTTGAAGTCACAACTTACTGCGTTATTATAAGCGTAATTTTGGCAGCAATGGAGAGATATAGAGTATTCTCACTCCATTTATTGTTGCTGCAGGAGTTTTGTTGGAGGCCAAGACATTGTCGTTGTAGAGGACTGTTAACGTGTGTTAGATTTTAGTTTAAGCTCCACGCAAATTTCTAAATCCCTAATCATATAAAATTAATGGCTTTATAATAGATTGTTACACGTAGCCTAAATATCCTTACTAAGAGGGTCAAGACTGGTTTGAAATAGGGATATGACCCTATTATGTGCCAACGAAGTCTCGGGGCATAGCTAGTGTACAAAAATATTTTTATAAGGAAGATTAAGAAAAGTGACCATGTTTTAAAATAAATATTGCTAGCAGTATAAGAAGTTATAACAACAAATTTCTCAAATAAAAGCTTAAAATATGTTTTTTATCCTCACAGGTTGGAGGAAAATATAAATGTTTACAATTGATTAGTTTTAAGTCGCATCAACTATACGGTTCTTAGCTGAGGATTAATTAAAAACTCGTTTTTTTCTGAAAATAAAATATTTCCTATATCCTTGGACCGAGTTTAAAAATGAAACACTATCACATTAAATTATTTAAACTTCATCTTTTTTAATTAATGATAAAACATTTGAATACTTTATTTATACATTTTGATAGAAACCCAATTATAAACACTCAAAATACCAAAATATAATTTTTTAAATATCTTTCGACGCGAAGTTTTTGATTGAAAAATACGTATTGACTATCTTTTAAATTATTGTTATGTGTTTTGTGAATACTGACATTTTATTTACTTTCTTAGATAATCCTGACTATTTAAACAATTTTATCACCGTAAGCTTAAATGAAGATTGTAGTTTCGTATTTTGACTGTATAGCTACGTTAATTTTACAATGATCGCATTTTCTATTTTATAAGCTTCTTTCATTGATAAATTACACGAAAATTATATTCTCAGGAGTTTACGCGGAAAAGTATGGAGTCAACGAAGCGATAAATAGCGGCAAATATTAGGAAAACTCTCAAAATAGAATATTCCCCTAGAGCTCCGCTGGTGTTAATATTATGTTAATGTAGTTTTATAAAAGAGGTCGTTGGAAAAATTAACGTAATTATAGACTCAAAATATGTTCTACATTTATGCTTTCGGTACATAATTGCTGCCATTCTCGAAATAGTTAGTCTGGATTTTCTATAAAACTAAATAAAAACTCAATATTTACAAAACACATATAAAGATATTAAACAGTTATTTTTCAATCAAAATTTCGTGTTATATTTTGGGTAATTTGAGCATTTATAATTAACTTTCTATCAAAATGTTTAAAAACGTATTCAAATGTTATATCATGAATTAAATAATTTAATGAGATAGCGTTTCATTTTTAAACCCCATTCAACCCAAGGATGTAGAAAATATCTTATTTACAGAATTTTGATCCAAGGAAAAAAATGTATATTTTCCTCCAACATTTGTGGATAAAAAGTTATAATTTTTTACTTTTCTTAGAGAAATATGTTGATATAACTTCTTATACTACTCACAATATTTATTTTAAAGCATGTTTTCTTTTGTTAATTTTGTAATGTAAGTGTTGTTTATTAATAATACTTCTACCAATATTAGACTTGATATATTATATAAACTGCGCGGTTGTTTTGGATTTGACAAGCTTCAGACATTTCAGGAGTGTAGAGTAGCGTTTTTTTTAGTAACAGGCCACATGTGGATGATTCTGAGGCAGGGAACTCCCCTTTAATAGCATAGGAATGGATTTGAAAATGGGGGGAATGGAAGTTAATTACTATAGCCGTTATACATTTCCAAAAGTATTAACTAGCTGTAAGAAATAATATTAGATAAAGGTTTAATTTCACGGTCAACTTGTGCATACTTCAGAGTAATGGAGTCACATAATTATGTATAATATCTTCATCAAATTTCAGTAGCCAACTTTTCGGAATTGTTCGCTACTTTGTCAATAATTGGGCTCGAGGATCTAATTTAACTTTATTGTAAGACTGTATTTGTGCATAGCCGCTGCACGTTCAAGGATAGTCCATGAACTCCATAGAGAGTAAATTTCCTCGTGTGACAGTTGACGAGTGATAAACACTAGAGTTGGAAGCTGAAGCGAGTTTGCGTCAGGAAGCTGTCACCAGTTCTGATATCTTCTCCGGTAATGGAAAACAATACTCCTCGACGTCGCGCTAGGAAAATAAAATTTCAGCTATGCTGTTAAATATCAGATGGGGGACGGTTGAAAGTAGATTTTCAAAAAAAAAAAAAAAGATTGAGAAAGAAAAAAATTGTGATGAAGAACTTTCCTCACTACAACAGTAAAACCTTATAAGATTTCAGCCAATGAGAAAGTTTGTTGTAAAGTATACTTCAATTATTTAATTAACTATCGAAAGTTTACAGAACAAAAGATGATTAAAAATTCGTTATTTTACTTGTAATCAGCTTCAGGTTTTTCGGGTCCACTATTTTCTGTTGTAATGAATAAATAGTCTTACCAAAATACTATTGAAATACTCGAGAAGATATTACCAAAATTTCGGCGAAGGAGGTGTTCGCCGTTTAGTCGGGAAGAAGTAAAGGTTCTCGGTAACCAACTAAGAATTTCAATAAATATAAAAGGCTGCATATAATTTTATTGCTATTTGGTTAAATCAGGCATAAAATTGTGAAATTCATGTCCATCGCTCCTTGACTCCCTCGATTCATGGTCTTACCCGGCGTCGCAGGTCAAATGTCCAGGCTACGGGCTTTCGTGACAAGGTGTCCCGGTATCTTGGGGCGTGTAAAGGGTGGCTATCGGGACCCATTATTTTTATTTCCTCAGAGTGTCAAATTTGTACTCATTGCGTGCTAATAAGATAAGATCAGTCTCCATTATAAATTCAATGTTTTTCTCCGGCGATTTGACATGGACCCTTTCCATATCCTGTCTTTTCCTGCTTATTGTTGGTATGTTCGTGGAGCGTGTATGTGATAGTTACTCTTGATTTACAGCTCTTTTTTGTGTCAAACTCAGACAGATAGCCAATTTTTGTCACATTTTTATGCCTACAGGGGCTGCCCTATCTTCCTTTCCAAAATATTTTAGCCAATGGAAGTAAAGGTACAGGATTCTCGTTCGTTATCTCAATTGGATGTTAAAATTAACCAATCGCGTTCTGCCGTTGGAACATAAACACAAAAAATAATAAGAGCACAAGAGGATAGTTGTCTTTCGTTTAGATGTGGGTGCAAACGCACACCACAGAATGAGCTAAAGACGAAGAGAAAATGAATTTCATGACACATGACACAATTTCGAAAAATAATAGGAATTCAGTCTGTTGAATTCAGGACGAAAGCATGGGAGTGTGAACACAGATATTGATCTAGCACTAGAGAGAAAACCATTGAATTTATAAGATTCCAGTGCTTTTAAAATCAAAACTGTCAGAAAATAGAAAATACATTCATCTGCTTAGTAAAATTAAAAACAATAAATAAAAATTAAAGGAAGAACCAGTTTCAATAAAGTGTTGGACTACTGGAAATATGAGTTGATTGATAGTAATGGGTCAGATAAGTTCATTCTCTAAACATTGGACTGTTATAATTATTCCTTGATTTTAAAATATTGTTCGATTACGCTGACTTCTTTTTTGTATCTTATATGCATTGAAATCTATATGAAGAAGTATTAAATTATTTTTAACCGCTACGATTTGATGCAAGAAGCCCTTGATAGAGAGATAGATTAATGCAGAAACAAACTGCAGAGACTTGGTGTGACTCTCGACGTAGCTCACGATAGTTATTTGTCTTCGTCCCGATTTGTTCTAACATCGAACCTAGTGAGTTATTGCGTCATTAACTAAGACCAACATGAGTGGAAACATTGTTGCTACAGTCTTGCTATGGAACTTGATTGGCATAGCCAGTCCGAAGTAAAAGTTTTAATTAAACGTCGATCAATGTATACACAGAGCGGACGTTGGTTACTAATTAGTTTCTTTAGGTTAATGCTATACGGAATAGCATAAACGAGCACTTGAAGAACGTTTTCCAGTTCAGGCTTAGTGACGTGGCTTTCATTTTCTTCGGAACACATGCAATTTCCCCCTAGACTCTTCATTATGCCCATAGCAATATAGATTCCTTTTTTGTGGTACTTAAAACAGGAGCAGTAAGTAATTCACGTATAATTTTTACTAGTTCAGATTTATAATTCTTTAAATCCATATTTAATGCGTATATTTGCAATTGAAGTTCGAGGAGAAAAGAATTTTGTCCTTAACCAAAGAAGTGTGTGATATTACGTGACCCGTAACGAAACGACAGTGTCAGTCAGTCGTTTATGCAACAACTGCCTGTGCTCACGCGATCGAAGCTAATGGCGTCTGAGTCCTACAATGAGTCGAGATTAATCATTCGATATGGAACATAACTCAACTATCGACTTCCAGAATAATTTTTTATATATTGCTATGATTAACACTTTTTGTAACAAATAAAACGTACTTGTTTGTCGGTTCTTTTGAACTGAATCAACCCAAAGGCGGCTGAAAATATTTCAATGACTTATAGCACGTTAGACATTCAATAATTAAAGAAATTAATTGATCTAGAGAAACCTGTGCATTTTTTAAAAAAATTCTCAACATTAATACATTCGTTCCAACGAATACCAATTTTCATCACACGTTAAAATATTATTTAGGAAAGGATCATTTTCCCTTTCATAGCCTTCTTCTAAGTCTGCACATACTTCTTTTTTCAGTTAACTCTTTTCGGATCCACCATGAATTTACTTGGTTGTACTTGGCTAGTAACTGATAACGTTACGAACTGAGCCAACACTTACTGAAACTTCAACAGTAATACGTCGCTCTTCGCGAATAATGACGTCAATTCAGGTTTCAAGCGAATGAATTGATACTTCAACCAGCCGGCCAGAACGTTGCGCGTCATTCACTGATATTCGATTGTTTTTGAAATTACAGGGTTCACTCAGGCGACGTTAATGTGGAATTGCCGATTGTGGGCCTGTAATTACTCGTGTAGACCCCGAAATGCGTAGAGTCTAAAATGTTGTAAATTTAAACCTGTTTGGGGAACTTTTAGAAGGGGGGAGATGCGGAGTCATTTTGGAGTCGGAGAGAGACGGAGAAGGATGAAGAGTCGTAATACAGCCATGGATGTGTACTAGTGGTGCGGCGTATATAAAAGCAGTCCCCACCAAAAGCCAAAAAAGCCAAGCGTACCCTGTTTTTAAAGTAATATCTTTTTTATGTTACGTTCTATTTGTTCTCTTTGTCCTTTTTTTAGTTTTTTGTTTGTTTAAAATAAATCTATTGTTTTGCTGTAAATTCATTTTAATTCATTTAAAGCGCCCCGCCAACTACAAAAGAGATTAGTAAAATAATAAATACCAATAGTTGAATTACAACACTTATTTATCTGTCAGGTGTCATCATATCATCCCAGTGATGCCAATCTAAATTCATGAAAGTACCAAACACCTCCTACAAAATATTTTCTCTTCTACTACGATTTATCTACGTAATTATTGAATGTTCCTCCTAATAGTATTTATACGCAATATAGATGGTAGATTTTAATGTTAAGAGTGAGTTTTAGAGAAAATTTAGAACACATTTGAATTATTAGTTGAGGGTATTGTGTTTGGATTAATGACATTTGAAGACTAACATTATGCTCGAGAAATTTACTAGGCAATAAGGAGGAAGTCAATGAAACTATGAATTGCAGTGTAATGCATAATACCTTCAGTTTTATAAGTATATATATTTGTATTGTTCGTGAAACAACAATTTCAGTGGGAAATGGTAAGGGATGGAGGAAGTTCATTTTCAATAAAATATATTTTGACCATTATTCCACGAAATAATTTCCCTATACACGTTAACTGAAACAGAACTTGTAAAAACACGTGTCAGAAATAAAAGGAAGATTGTCATAAATAGCCAAATCATGGTATATATAGGTGTAAGATATAATTACGTTTTATTAGAATATGTTTCTAAAATACGAGATTAATACTCCGACTAAAAAAGTGTCAGTTAATTACCAGATTTTGATTTTAGGATCATTGGTCCTGCTGGCTGCCATGGGTGAATGGGTTCGTCGTAAGTTGTCTGGTGGTGGGGTTTGGGAGTGGCTATATGTGGAGGCCTGGAGGCGTAAAAGTATTTAGAGTGGACTTTAACTCATCCTGCCGCCCGACGCACTAAAACGGTGCTAATGCGCCTTTAAAGTCTCCTAAACTACTCGCCTACAAGACTTCGCTGAATGCCAAGTAGCGAACGAACACCACTTGAACATCTGCTTCTGGAAACGATGACCTTCGACATTTATCTCCCCGTTCGAAGACGATTCAAAATCGTCAAATATTAGACAAAATTTGGTAACAAATGAATTTAGCAGAGTAAAATAAGAAACTATCCAAATTTAATAAAAGGAAATTTAATAGCAAAACAAAAAATTACCAATTTTGTTTTTTATAATACATCACAAATAAATATCAAGGTGTAGGTAAAATTTAAGTACCGTGCACAACATAAATAAAAGATATGGCTGCAATTAGAAAAAATATTTTTAGCATAATAAAGGTCCAGGATATAAAAACCCCGACGGCTTAAAGGTTGGAACAATCTCTCTGTCTCCTCGTCGTCGTTTTAAAATCAACCGTTTTCCGTCTTTCAGGATTTTACCTCATACAAGCAGAGTACTTTTAACCGGAAACTCTATCAGGAAATTCTCCTCCTGGGCTTCTTGAGACTTTTAACAGACAATCATTGGATATGGTCAAGCCACACTGAATTTAAATTTAATAAGAAAGACTTATTGAGTCAGTAGAGGAAATATATCAATGTATGATATTGTACAGAAGTACTTTATTGTCTAATGATAGCATCGATTATCGGTTCAGTAGCCAGTGTATTTTTTGATATTTTAATCACAATTGTCTCATTTTGACCCAAACGTGCTGTTTCCATGTTAGGCGCCGATCCAGAAGCATATTGTTGCACAATTTAATGCCCATTTAACATCATCGGGGAGAAGTAACGTTCTTTTTGAAGTGAAAAACTGATGTGGACAGATTTTGTATGATTTGCATTAATATGCCATTTCCTAAGCCAGTTCTGGAATTTTCTAAAATTTTGTGATGCCTTTGCAGCATCAAGGTGGGTTGACCAAATTGATTGATAGTCCGCAAAAGTTCCAATAAAATTCGGAACTTTCTTGGTTTTGTATAATTATAAGCATATATTATCCGCTTTCTCTTTTTGATTACATCTAGTGGTTATAGTCTTCATTGTTTTTATGCTAAACCGATTGTCTCCTTATTGTTTTGTTGTGTTAGACGAATATTACACTATATCGAAAGCTCCTCATGTATATTTAAAGAATAAACAAGTGAGATTGAATTTATTGGTTTTGTTAATTGACATTTTGGATACTTAGCATCAGCCTGTTTTATATAATTATTATACTAACGAAAATATTAAAACGGATAACTATAAAACATACTAAAAATAAGAAATAGGCAACGTAGAAAATCTATCAAAGCATCAGCACTCATGTTGGTGTTATATCTGTTTTTGGTCAGGCCAGTCCTGGCAGTAATTTAAACTCAAATTGGAGAGAATATTACTAATTTTCACTATATATAATTTCCGTATTTAGATATTAATTATATCAATAGTGGAATGTACTTATTTAAGGTACCAGTATATTTATTGAATAGATTATCATACTATGAGTCACTGAGACGGTTATATCGATAATAAAATTACCTGTATGTGTGTACGTGGGTGTGTCCGTCTGTCTGTAGGTATGTTCCGCATAAAATCCTAACCGAGTGGACCATTTCGACCAAATTTTGTACACGTATTTTTTGCGACCCGGAAATTAACACTGTTGGGGTAAGACTCGGCACTACCCCTAGGGTAGGGGGTGGAAAATTTTAAATAAGCATAAACGGTCAATATTTTTACCATATAAATACATTCTTGGATCAATTAATTTGATAGTGTGTCCTAAGATACTGATAGCTGAAAATTTCAACCCCATTCATCGTGGACGTGTAGGGATAGTGATAAAGTTCTGTGGCTCTCATAGGGTAGGAGATACGAAAGGGTATATTTCCAAAACTGAGACGCTTTCGCTGACGGTTAAACCCCGAGTTGACAAAGAAATCACTGATGAATTAAATACTGTATTCGATTAATATAGTTGTAAATAAATATTAATTAATTACAGCGACATTTTAGTTGAACCTTTATTTTCTTAAATATTTTATGTGATATGCATTTGAATACTGTACAATTTAGCAATTAAATAATTAAGGAAAATGTAAATGTGTGTCCTTTACAAACAGACTTGGATCACGCCGCCGGAAACGGTTTACAAGTGGAGAAGTATTTGTGCTTGACGAGGGACCTGTGACTCCTCGGCTCTGTCTGGTTTTCTCGTTACCGAGTTGTCTTTGATGTCTAAGAGTAAACTGAACCGCAGCTACTGTTTACTCGTCTCTTTCAGGCCGCGAGGCTAAGAAGGAATGCCAGACAGACTTGTATTATTTGACTTGAACAACATTCAGCTTCACACGTCCTCGCCTACCGGAGTTCTTAAACGTTTCCAACATTTGAACGAAAATTTTTTTCCCTGAACCGCGGAAAGTACTACGAATATCGTAACATCACAAATTTACTGACGCAAATCCAACCAATGCATATTTATCAGCTTCATCCAGGTTTCTCCAAAAACTTTCGGTGAGAAAATTGTGAGAATTGTAAATATAAAACCAGTGTTCATCATTGACCCATAACAAAATCTGAATATAAATTTGAGAGAAATTTAACTCGTGAAAAGAGGCTTCTTTTATAGGTAAATTTTGATATATAGTGCCCTGATCTTAATTTTAAGAATATTATGATAATGGGGTTTTACCTGGGTTGGACGAGTGATTTTTTCTGTTATTGATATAGAATTTAATAAAAGAGCGAGGATGGAAAATAGAATAGAATGATTAGATTAAAAGATTGTAAAACAGGATTGGAAATAATTATGGGTCTGTCAACCAAATTATAAAACTGGAAAAGTAATGTATGACGCGTCCATAAAAGGTTGTTTGTATTTGGCCAATTTCACTTATAATAATTCACGTAACAGACGTCAATTAATGTTGTAGTGTAATTGGGTTAGGTAACAGATCCTTCAAATTTTGTGGCTCCAAGTGTTAATTAAATAAAACCTAACATATACGACTACACAAAATTTTAACATCGTAAATTATTCAAGCAAATAAATGCCCTTAACCTCATGACCGTCATTTTGAATATAAAAATATTGCAGAATGCTACCGTTTCTTAATGGAGGAACGCCTCAATATATATGTCCTCAATAACTTGTTGTAGTGTTAAATACTATCATGAGCCAATTTTGAGAGAAATTTAACTTGTGAAAAGAGGCTTCTTTTATAGGTAAATTTTGATATATAGTGACCTGATCTTAATTTTAAGAATATTGTGGTGACGGGGTTTTACCTGGGTTGGACGAAGGTTTTTTTTCTATCTGTTATTGATATAGAATTTTATAAAGAGCGAGGATGGAAAATAGATAATACGTTATTGGTCAGTATTTTAAATTTATGGGAAGAGAAATTTGATTTCCAAATGTGCGTTTTCCGGATGGCTCAAAGTAAATCTATGAACAAATTCAGCACCTAGTGGATTCGGGAAAATCAGCAAGCATCATCAGCCTGTGCACCCGTGGGTAGCGTCTTCCAGGTACTTTTCAGCAACAGAAAACAGGGATACTTTTGAGAAACCGTGACCTATGAATATATTTGCTAAAAAAAAAGAGTCCATGGAATGGAGAGTGAAAACTTTGAACTTGTGAGAACATTTCCCTTTGGGACTCTAGAGAATAAATTAATAGAGGAGCTGTGGAAGAGTTCGGCTTTGGGTTATAGTGTTATTAAACACTATTGGTTCTTGGGACAGTTTGAGTAGTTATTTGGGCAGTGGATGTCGCCGTTCAAGCGTACCACTACACCCAGGTTTCATGAAAACTGCAAATGTGGTTACTATAGTCGGATAATTTTAAATCTTGACATTTGAATTTTTAAATTATGCATATGAGATATATTAGTGTTCTGTCGGGTTTTGATAATTTAAATTAAATATCGTGTATTTTATTTTAATAGAGTAAGCTAAATCAAGAAGACGATTGTGGCTCTTCAAATCACGTAAGTTGCAATGAAGGGAAGTCTCTAACCATAATACAAAAGGGTGTACATTACAATGCTATTAGCATATTTAATAAACTTCCCACCTCCATTAAACAATTAAAAATAAATCCAAACAAGTTCAAATATGAACTAACTAAGTTCTTACTAAGGCCACTCCTTCTACTCTGTTGAAGAATTTATGAAGCTGAATGTATCATAGGGTAGATATTTATAATTATGTAAGAACATTATAAAAAAAAATAGAACACTAATTTTTTAGTATAGGATGTAAAAATATTTATCAATTTTATATATAAGGTACAAATTGTATGTCTTCTGTATAGAACTTAAGAAAATCTTATTATAAGTTAAAAGTAATCAATAGTTACAGTATATTCTAATATTAATAAAGCAACCTATGTAAAATCTCTGACTCGTTCCACATCCTTGAAGCTTGTGCTTCTCTATAGGATTTATGGAATATGATTTTATACTTATACTTATACTAATACTTCCGAAATATGCAGTAGAAGTATTGAATTCCCAAGCGATACACTAGGGGTAAAATAATCATAGAAAATTAATTAAAAATTAAATAAAGATTCCTATACAAATAATTAAAAAGTTTAAGAATAATTATAATATATTTAAGCCAACAATGGAGACGAAAGGATAACTCAGAATAGACACATTCGTGTAAAATTGATTTCATCCATATTTTCTCAATAAAATAAAATATTCCCATTAACTTATATATCCTCAAATAATAAATGCCATGTATCTATAAAGTGACATGCAAGATGTGACAAGAAGGCTGTAGCAAATAAAAGTAGATCTCTAAATAAACGAGGAACTGTCAAAGTGCATGGCGGGTAAGTCTAACTAGAGTAACGTGGCCTAGATGATAATGATTAATATAACCCACGTAATCATCAAACTTTGACAAACAAACTCAGATTTATCAACGAAATAAATATTGTTTAATATAAAATTATTTCTTACATTTAAATTGAACGTTGGATTCGCAGACAAGCAAAGTTTTTAATCAATTCCCACATTTGGGACTTAATCAGATAATTTTCTACGGGCTATTATATTTTTAAGATTTTTCTAAACAATAGACAAAAATTAGAGGACCAGATCAATAAAAATTTTCGTTTTGGACTGCATCCAATGCCACTTACAACAGAAATGTGATTTAGGAATTCTTCATTGTTAAATTCAATATCCTAAAGAAGTTTACTTGATGAAGTCCCAAATTTGTGGACCAAACGTAGTAATTGAATAAAACTTGGATGGTCTGTAAATTGATCGTTTAATTTCCTTTTTTATGAAAATAGTTTGAAATACATACTTAAGTGATATATGTTTCGTAAAAAGTAGAGACTCTTGACAGTAAAATAATTATTAGTCCATGAATGAATGGTAAGAGTAAAATTTTAGGTACAAAGTATGGAAGATATTCGTACCGAGTCATACAACGTGTAATCGAGGTTGTAGCTTACTGGTTAACTCATTAGAGTAAAAATAGATTTAAAATTATTTTTTTGTTGCCATTAATACTCTATTGAGGAAATAGGATACGTCATACATTAAAAATTAAAAATGAACAAAATAAAGTACATAATTAAAGACAAATAATCTTAAAATAAATTAATAAAAGAAAATGTATATAGACAAAAGTCAATATAAACACAACACGGACACACACTGGGAAACACAAACGAGCACACACCGAGGAACACCCAATGGAGTTTTAACTACTTGGACCTGGAAACTGTCCTTCCCTCTGTCGTAGCTCCAGGCAATACATGAAACAATAGTGTAATTGGGTTTGATTCCCGTGGAGTACTTATCATCTCAATTATTAATTGTCATCAAACTTCATAACTGAGCTAATATTAACATATATATAATATACTGGGAGTTCGACTGCGAATCTGGTTGTGCCAACAAAAAAATAGATTTGGTTATGTTTTGACAATTTACGCCATAGTTTTGCATCTTCTAAGTGCAGGGTTTTCTAAGTTTGGCTGAGGGATGCTGAGGTCGGTTTCCACCAATCAGGGGAGCCATAATAATGAAGGGAAAGGGGAGATGAACAAGCAAACTTTTGCAGAAAGTAAGTTAGATTATTCTTTGCTGGTGAATGGATGGAGAAAGGGTCGGCGGAAGAGAAGTGAAAATCAGAAACCACGTGGGAGGAAGATCCGAGTGTTTCCTAGGGCAGTTATCCTGCTGGTAAGCCGACGAAAGTTTCTTTCCTAGGAGTATTGCCACAATAAGTTTAATATTTACCTTTTGATAGAAATTATTATTTTTTCATTCGAGTTTCCACCGTAAACACGGTCATCTTGGGGAAAAGAGTTTCATGCTGAGTAGCTGGTAAATTATTTTTAATTTTGTTGAATAAATTTAATGTTGTAATTTTAATTTTATTTAATTTAATAAACAAGTGGTGTGCCATACAGAACGAAACGGAATGAAAAGAAGATTACATGACAGTGAACAATAAGGTTTCGCTGACTTTTCGCGTCTGACGAATGTGGCCAGCTACAATTGTTATCTCGTTCCCGTCATAATAATTTCTGCAGGGTTTCAAAGGATTGGACTACCAAGTGTAAGAAGGTTTGTGAAGCACGGATGGCCTTGCCCGGACGTGACGTAAGAGCACAATGGCGGAGCGGCGGCTCAATTGAGTCGATAATCATCCGGCGATGACGAACGGGCCACGGCGGCGTCTTTGAAGTGGGACTCTGCGCGGTGTTAGCATCTCGGATGCAGGAATGCCGCTCCACGTGCTCTTCCCCAGGGCTGTCCACCTCCGGCACACTTTAAACGAGACCGAACTCCGTGCCAAAACTAAAGCATACACTTTGGGGGAGATGATCATGGCGGACTGGAACGGCTTCGTCACCACGCGGACCACCCATGGAAACATCTATACAATTTTATAATACACTTTTCATCAACAGGGAATCTGAGATAACTAACGCATTTTGAAGGCTACCCAGCTACCAGGTAACAGTTTCGCTGCAGTCTCATTCATACATGAACTATAATTAATATATTTTTGTTTCACTTCATCGTCTGATTTAGTGTTCCATATTGCTCCGACGTGGATCATCCTACACCTTACGTAATTAATGACTTAACTTGAACACGGTTAGTTAGTATTTTTGACTTCCACTAAACCTTTCATTCAGTGGCAAAAAACCTATTTTTGTGGGGAGGGGTATATTAGGCTATCAGCTGATCCTGAAAGTGGCAACAGCATAGGAAGAGACCTGAAAAAAAGTGGTGAGTGTGTGTGTGGAAGTCGTGAGAATTTTAAGCTATAACAACAATATTTTTTTGGGGGGGTGGGGTTAACAGGCTACATGAGGGTGATCCTGAAACAGGCAACTCCCCTTTAATAGCATAGGAAGTGAATTGAAAAGGGGGGGATGCGGAAGGTAGAGCATAATACTAAGTAAGGATAGTTTTATCAATACTCTGCGGGAAATTTCTACACATATACTAGTGTCTAATTAATAAACAAGGAGAGATAGCAACAAGTGTACATCATTTCTAAACAAGACTGTTTTCTCTCTACATCGTACCACAGAGGTCTCGGGTTCGATTCCTGGCAAAGGCTTAGGTATTGGAATGCGTCATTATGTACCCAAATGAATTAACCCTTATAATGAAGATAATGTTCACAAAATGGTATAGGGAATATATATAACTTGTAATAATTTTGTTTTGTTGGTGTGCCAACGGGTCATAGGACGACAAAGATTTTGGGGGTGACAATGCGTCAAGAGGACGACAATGGGAGAAAGACAAGTTTAGTAGTGTTGTGTTAACAGCGACTGCGAGTAGAAGAGGTCGCTACCAGTGCATGTAAGACGTTTTGAGACTAAATAGCGAAAGGGCCGCTATTTCCCAGTGTTAGAGTATGTAGCCATCCCTACAATTGAGTATATAAAATTTACTTAATTACACACTAATTTACTGAATCTGCAAATGTTACAGTATGTATGGGGAAGTATATACGATAAAGTGCTTAGGATTACCTCTATTTATTATTACACTTAAACATTCAAAAGGTTTCTGATATTATTTTCTCTTGTTGATTGTCTCTCATTCTCAGCACAGCAACTATGTGAATTATTCGTAGCTTTCGATTAGTAAACAAATCAGAAGACGTGACTAACATTCAAAGTTCTTTCATGGGACGAAAACAGTATTCATTGCACCACTTGTTTTTGCAGTTGTTTGTCGTTGGAGAATTGCGCACCAGAAGATCATAAATCTCTTTGCAGCGAGCGGGTGAGTAAATTTCCGTGTAGTTTTAGCATGTTTTTTCCTCTCTTCCCCTCCGCAGAAGCTGCAGCAGCATTCGGAAAAGAATGCCCTCCCTCAAGTTTCAGGATGGTTCCGCAATAAAATCTGATTTATAGCCGCGCTCAGTAGCAGGGTAGGCGTTTACGGCTGACTCCCAAAAATACTCCCTGAGTCATGTCAATTGCTCCGTCCCCCTTTTTCCCAGGCAGGCACAAGGGGGGGCTGCTGGATACGGGGGACCGTTTCCTCTGTCGGTTGCCGAAAGATCTCCACCAGTGATACGACAAATACAAGATTGGATTGCCGCAACTGGGTCGTTTACTCAGAAAGAACCAGCAGGGGAAATGCTTGGAAAAATCTGCTTTTCTCTGCTTGTATCCCAGGGTTAAACGATCACTTCGATGTTGATGGCCTGATAATCCGAGGCGCCAAGTTTCTGTCGTGATTCGCTTGAATATGTCTATGAACGCTGACTTAGATCTTCAGAGTTAAAGGGGAAAAGAGAAATTGTTTTAAGATACTGACTTTGGTTTTAAATTTAACTGTGTCCTAACTTTCCCATTGCAAAATTAAATTACTACTTAGTGATATATGAAATAAACTGACTGATGATTCATTCTAATAGAATTTTTCAACAATTTAATACTTTATACTTTATTTAAAAACATCAGTCATTTAAATGGAGCTTTCGGTCTAGTACTTGGCCATAATCATCGGTCACACAGGCATTAACTTTTTTTTTTAAATCTTAACGCGTCACACTTGCTTTTATGTAAAATATTACTCGATATTATGTTTGGTATCTGTACTATCATTCCTTTAAACTATAAATTTATTTTGACACCTGATTCGTTCATTGGCTCTACTGCAAATGACCTTACATGTTTACATATTTTTGCAGCCACCGTCAACAGCACTATCTGTCGGAAACAGTTAATGTTAACGCCTGTATTCTATATCTACGGATCATTATGGAAAGTACTTGCCAGAAAGCTCCTGTTAAATGACTGAGGTAATTAAATAAAGTCGGAAATTCGAGTCTCTTTAAGGGTTTGCTTACCTAAAAATCTATTATTAATTATTTTTACCAGGTTGTAGTGCAGTAGGACCCTCCTTAATTTAATTCGTATTTTAGGAGGAATTAAATAACAGAAAATTAAATAAGAATATTCGGAGTCAGAGAGAGAGAAGATGCGGAAAAACTACGTCGTAGTATTTTGCAAGATGTAATTGATCAAATATGAGAGTAGGATACTGTTGGTAAATAAATTGGCGTATTTATCAGTATTCTGAGTGTCTGAGTGCTCGGTGACATCATTTCCAAGCACTCGTTTAATATTCAAATTGCCCTAGCTTGCAGAATGTGTAAGCGACTACAAAGTGGATTTCATTTAAACCAAGGTGCCTTCGCCTCTCTGAAGTTTTACGCAATTTTTGGGCCCGAAGTGAGAAAAAAAAATACAATTAATTTGTGCCTATTATCCTGTCCGAATTAGAGTTATTATGTAACGTACCTCTGGTTTTGTTTCATATAAGCGGTCCTTAGTGGTAATGATCTAAAGACTCGCTGTGATAGATTAAAAATTTTACACTTACAATAAAATCAAAAAACAGTGCCTGACGGTCTTGATCATATTTTAAGTACACCATTTTAAAATATTTTTAATAGTAGAAGTGATTATTTTATGTTTCGCTGAATTAAAAAAATCATTTTCCTTTCATTGCCGAACGAACCAATTTCAAATCATTGAATAAACGTCACAGTTTGAGAGTGAAATTTAATGTAACCCTACCAAAAATTTACAATTAATTTGTGCCTGTTATCCTGTCCGAATTAGAGTTATTATGTAACGTACCTTTGGTTTTGTTTAATATAAGCGGTCCTTAGTGGTAATGATCTAAAGACTCGCTGTGATAGATTAAAAATTTTACACTTACAATAAAATCAAAAAACAGTGCCTGACGGTCTTGATCATATTTTAAGTACACCATTTAAAAATATTTGTTAGTAGAAGTGATTATTTTATGTTTCGCTGAATTAAAAAAATCATTTTCCTTTCATTGCCGAACGAACCAATTTCAAATCAATGAATAAACGTCACAGTTTGAGAGTGAAACTTAATGTAACCCTACCAACGTCGTTGTTGTAAAATGATCGTCTGCAGGTGTCAGAAAGATTTTTTTCGCCTTGTAAATTATCCTGTCAGCAGGACGGACAGTATCTCTCGAAAGACATTATAATAAGCTTCCATTTCTTGGGATTCCAATCTCAGAACGCATCTACATATAAATTAGAAGTGATACGAAGCGGACCAGGCATATCAAACATTCAGATTTGTTCATTTCTGAATGTCTGCCATATCGGGGCTGTAAGACTCGATCCTAATCGTGCGTCCCTGAGGGTATGACAAGCGTTCTCGAAACAGACTATAAATCCACTATTACTTGTGTTAATACTAGAATCAAGTATACTAAGCGTATTTGAACGGTTGATTTAGATTTTAATTGCTGTTCAAAAATTGGAGAGTAAATATTTCAGTATTTATTTTCTTACAGTATACTTACAATCTTCCCACGTAATTTAAATAATCTGCAATTTTGCAACGACACAAATTCAAATACAATAACAAAAAGAAAAAAAAGATTCTACTTGCACGTATAATTTTATTTATGTCACATTATTTACAGGTGAATAAATAAGCACCGTCCATTTAATTTAGCAATCATTCTCAATGTTAAAGAAAACATTTTAATAATAATATATTTTTATGAAAAAATACGAGTGATAGATATTTAATAAATTTAACATTAACTTATTTTTTATTTTTCTCTAATATTGTTAGTATAAATTCCCAATAATTTTGAAGCCTGAAACATAACGAAAACTGCAACGTTGCAGAAATCACTTTAGTAGAATTCAGAATTTTGGTAGTAAAATCGTGGTATTTAAATTATTAAATATTTGTTGTTTTTCCAGCAAAGCAGTTGTTAATTCTTTCACGACTGCGCATATATATAAATATTCAACATTATAAACTGTAGATAAAAAAGTTAAAAAATTGGTAACAGTTTATTTTTCCCTTATAAATTCTATATCATAGATCCATATATCTAAACACCTTTGTCAGTGTGTCAATATGTATGTCCCAGTTATAGGTGTCCAAAATAATGGTCCGAATTTGACCAAATTTGGCACACGTGTTCCTCAGGGCCCGAAGCTGCCCATGATTAAAAAACTGAAGTTATATATGTGAAAAATTGAAACACTTATAAGTTTATACACACATCGACATATTCTAAAGAAGATGCAGGGTGCCTATATTCTTGATCTATAATACTATTAATATTTTCAAATTATAAACATTTAACTTTTCATTGGGAGACAGTTAACTCCCTTAGAAATAATTAACTTCTTTGGATCGTCGAAACGATCTATACTTAAATTAGTTTTATTTTTTGCGTCAGGTAAATTTTAATAATTAGTAATTGCGCTTTTGTAAAAGCAAATATAATAATATGGATTTGATAGTGACATTCATCACAGGTAAAAGTGTTAAATTAAATAAAACTTTAATAACAACAATACTGTATATATGTGGAAAAAGTGAAAATGTCAACAAAACTCAGTTTTTTCTGCTTTCTGAAGATGTTTTTCGCCTCTAGCAAAGTCTGTACTCAACTTGAAGAAACGAGTAAGGGTTTATTCTCTTCGTCGCACTGAAAATAATTATATATTTATTTCCAAAGTGGACCATTCCGTGACACAACACTATGAAAAACTAAATTTTGGAACCCCACCAACTTTAGACCCCTGTAGTTCGAAAACTGAGGATTTTTTAAAAATATCGGGGACACATTGAGGTTGGAATTTCGATTCTCTAAAATTTTAGGCACATGACCGTTTTTTATGAGACCACCATAAAGGGGTTAAAATTACACATCTCTTTAAAAAACGTCCATTTTGACAATTTTACGCCATTTACGCGATCTGGGATTGAAAATAGATAACATAACTGGTTTGCAGTGTACTTTAAGTACTTTAGTTACATTCATGTCTTATTATTTAAATGAACTCGAGCAACGCCGGGACTTCAGCTAGTATTTTAATAAAAAATCAGTTGGAATTTAAATCTGAGTTTTTTATAAAAGAAAAATGAGATTATAAATAGTATATTTATCTACTTTATCGATATATTGTGCCTATTCCAAAACCTTTCGCTGAAAGTTTCTTCTCAATCAGTTGCCGCAGGTAAATTGCTTCTATCATTTACTGATCTAATTAAACCTAATAATTTGCCAAAGTCCATTATTGTAATCCAGCTTTGATTTCACGTCGAAACATAATTTGGGTATATTTTTCCTTCGTTTCCCCTGTAGAATTGAAGTACTTCTGTCTTTTCCTAATGTTGGCACATTTACAAGTGACTAATAATTGGACAACATTACCTGTCTGGTGATTGAACATGATACCCGAGTCCAATGTAAAATGACAATGCTGATACCCGTCGACGTCAGAGCCTCGACTGGGGAATTTTCCTTTGATCCATCGTTAGCAGCTATTAGGGAGGGATGTTTTACGAAGAAGTTGCATCAAGCCCTCCAGTCGAGAGCGTTCATCCCTTAAGACGTTTGAATTTTTCATTGGTTCCTGGGGGATGCGAGGAAGAAAGCTCGATATTGGAGGCGGAGGTTGGTCCTGCATAATCCACAGCTCTGATATCACTCAGGAACACTGCTTCCCAAGAACTTTGAAGTTGTCATTCACATTGAGATGTCTTACGTTATCACCAGGAATAATATTCCAAAAAAACGTAATCGGTTTATTTCTGGGTGATAAAAGATCTTAAGTGCACTGTAAGTACAAGATAGAAGAAAAATTCTTTATAATACTACTTAAACTCAATTTCTGTTTCATAAGACTGCATTTAATCCATTAATAATAAGACTGGTAGAACTTAAACAAGTGTTAAATAAACCAAAATAAGTCTTCAAAAAAAAATTCAAAAACTTATATTTTGAAGACTGTTTCTGGTTAATTCAGCACTCATTTAAAGACTGCGTTCAATTATTAGCCAATACGGACATTATAGATTCATATAGGTTAAATTTATACTGGAAAATAATGTTCTGTTATTTTTTAAGTAAATATCTATACCGTCGTAATCACGTCAAAAGCCAGGTAATATCTGTTGCTACAAAACTGAACTTAATGACGGTCAAGAAAAAAATGGTGGCACTTGGAACCAAATTTTTTGAAATATAATTATATATACTCGTATAACTAAAAACCTTTGTGATTGCCTCAGTATGTATGTCACAGCTATAGGCTTCAAAACTACTGGTCCGAGTTTGACCAGATTTTGCTCACATGTTACTCACGGCCCGAAATTGCCCATGAGCATTAAATTTTTAAATACACTGAAGTTAAGAATGGTGAAAAAAAGTTAAAACCATTTTACGTAAAGGTTTCGGTGTTCCATACACGCATCGAGATCTCCTAAAGTGAATGCCATTTGGCTATATTCTTGATCTATAATACTATATATTTTTTTAACATTTAATAGTGACATTCAACAGAGCATTAGATTAAATAAACTTTAATAACAACAGTACTGCATATATATGGAAAAATAGAAAATTGCAAAAAGCCTTTGTTTTTTTCCAATTTTTGAAGGTGGTTTGTCGGTGGTTTTCCGCCTTTAGCAAAGTCCGTATTCAATTTGAAGAAACGAGTAAGGGTGTATTTTGTTTCTCTCTCCGAGGCCTGGCAGTAGATATATTTATTTCCACGGTGGAACTCCTCCAATTTTAGGCCGCTGTAGTTCGAAAACTGAGTATTTTATAAAATTTCGATTGGCCATATGACCGTTTCTTCTCAGACCACTAAAAATGGGCCAAAATGAAAAAAATATTTGTAAAAATATACCATTTTGACGATTTCTCGTCATTACACAACCTAGGATTGAAAATAGGTTTATTTGACAGCAAAAATAGATTTAGGCTGTTGGAAAACATAGGAAAAGAGTGTATATATGTGTGCATGTATATAATAAATATTAGGTGCTTATATGTAATAGCAAGATAATAATGAAACTGATGGTCGAGATTTTTGGGTAAGTTAATTTTTTTTATTGTATTATTGCATTTATTCCATAGTACATTATTAATTATATACTGAAGTACGCCGTTGCGTCGATTTTAAAACCGATGGCTCAAATATTACTTTTTATGATTTAAAAAAAATTCGGAGGTCACACGGTGGATTGGAAATTAGATTCTCTACAATTTTGGTCATAAAATCTTTTCTTCTCAGACCATCGGAAATGGGTTAAAATGACACCTCTTTGTAAGAAGCTATCATTTTGACCATTTTTCGTCATTTAGACGCACTAGGATTGAAAATAGGTTGTAATAAACTTCTCTTTAATTACACTCCTGCTTTATTACTTACTTGAAGTCGAGGAACGTCGAGTACTACAGCTCATAAAATATTAATATAACTACATTGTCATGCACAAAACAGTAACAGAAAACCGAGGAATGGAATATTTAAAATCGGTCGTATTTCAAGCGCGGTGTGGAAATCGGAAACTTCACCTATTTGATATTATTAAATCAAAATCTAAAATAACTTATATTATGAAATCTAAGTCTTGATAGAGTACCTCTGATTTTGGGTATACGCTTCAGTAAATTCGTTGCAATAAATAATTTTTAATCTTGTCTGCTATTTAACTAGTTTATTTAAACCGGCAAATTTGTCATGAAAACTGAAACGGGATGAAATTTAAGTGCACGGTATTACATCTTCGTCAGGCTCAAAAATAAGTACTTAATTTTAATATGAAGGAACGGTCTTGAGAACAACGAGGCGTTCTCTTCGGTCGGGGAAGCCTGAGAGACCGCCTTTCATGGCCTCTGGCTCCCGAAGAACTGGTTCATTATCAGATGGACGTCCAGATCTCATATTAGCTCACAGACGCGCTCATTATGCTGACCGACGACAGGTATAATTCATCGAGCTCAATCAATTACAGATTCATATTTAACCCCGACGTAAACCATAAGCTCTCCACCCAACCACGCACACTGAAAATATCGTTGTTAGAACGCTTATTTGATGGTCCATTTAATATTTTTAATTTTGCGGTTTATCGGTCTGTTGTGTGGCGGTTATTTAGCCACGCCATTCACGGAATCTTTATTTGACTGTTATTATTTTGCGCACGCCACATATTTCGAGGAATCGTTTATAAGTAACATTCTGGGAAATCTATAGAACTAATGTAAATAATTAAATAAATATGAAAGTAGGATTAAAGGCACCAGAAGCTACTGCGAGGCTAATTACCGAATTACAACAGGCAGTTAATCAAGCTGCACCTAATTTTATAAACCAAACAAACACTGTAAATGTTCCATTAGAAATAAATAAGCTCGTAGCTCCAGAAGAAATTTAATAATTTACGTCGTATTCTCAAATTAAAAAAAGCAATAGAATGAAAACATTATAAACTACATTTCTAAATTAAACAGATACGACTACTCAATTTGGCGGCCAATTAAAAATAATAGAGGAAAACTAACATCTACAAGAGGATCATGGCCTAAACGTGATAAATAAGTGTGATTTATTTGTACATCATCTAACGAATGATATTAACGTTAGCATTGAAGAACGCCACGACTTAACCGAATCATACTCGTATAGTAATTATCACTAACTGCAAATGAATCTGAATTACGACTCTGGCGCCCGAGACGGAATTTTCTGTAACTAAGTCACTTATCCGATGTGACATCCGCGAGAAACAATTAATAAGTATCATATCTTAAATAACAATATAATCATAAATAACTTTTTTATTAATATGCTAAATGTTTTATAAGTTGCAATTAATTATGATTATATAAAGACAAAGGTAGCTAAAGCTCAATTAAAATTTTCGTAGATATGTATATGTATCTGTACAAAAGATTTGAGTTTCGTCTTTCCCCCCTTTGAGGCACAGAGACATATAGGAAGTTACGAAATCATGTAGTAAATATTATTCAGGTGTTAAGAATTGAACTTGCAGCTCTATACCCAACTTCTTAAACATTAATCTTATTTTATATTAATTACGGATTTACAATCGTATAAATATCCAATTAGCTATGGAGGGGATTATAAATAACAAAAAAAAGTTCAAGAAACTCTGGAGCTTGAACATATATTTGGACTAGAAAACCGTCATGTAATGAAAGAGAAGTAATGAACTTCGTTCGTAGGCTGCTCAATCTTTAAACATCAATGCATAACAAATATTTTCCTTACGTTCTAGTATATGATCTTGAAAAATTTAATTCATTATATTAAACAATTAATATCTAATAGATTAGATTTTGGTAATCAGTGATGAGGTATTAGTTAAAAAACCACTCGACCTGAAGAGTCTCTAAAGGCAGTGACCGCAAACTTGTTTTCAATTTTTCCTATTAAGTTAAATCATTAGTGAATCCGGCTAAGAAAATAATTGCAACTGCGAATTTTTACAATCAAATGATTTATCCGAGTTATTTCTCCGAGGCCCAGTTCGTTAAATTTAAATTGAAAGTGTATTCTGGTTCAAGCGTCTCGTCCTGGGTAATTAGGAAGTCGTTAAATATCCTTAAATGGGCTAAAATATAGACACCGATGTTATTTCGGTAGAACTATTAATTCAGATGCGTACGGAAAGACGTAAATTAGAGACCTGTAAGCTATTTGAGAGGGTCAAATGATGGCAGTGTAGGAGTAGTTGAAGAATGAGACCAGGTTTTCCGTGTTGCTACATGTTGTAGGATTAAGTGGACTCGTTTTCTTGAGCGTGTGTAAATGAGACTTTCACCTCTGACATTTTAGCTGGAAATAGACTTATGGAAAGCAATTCTTGACTGAAGTGAACTAATAATCACTTACCAACTTTATTTTAATGCCCAATTATGCCTTGATTCCATGTGTAGGATATAGATAGATACTCATTTAGTTTTTTATACTATATATTAATGGATAATAGTTATATAACATTTTTGGAGTAAATTTACTATTAAACAAGCTTATGTACTCCAAAAAATTAATTACTGGCTTGCGGGCAGTGTCCTCATCTATAAATATAATAAAAAAGGATTGTCTGCAATTAATAAATAAGTCAGAAATGAAAGAATTTAATTTGAATACGTTTCGGGACCTTCTCAGTTCATTCTACAAAATAATTATATTATTACATATACGTACAGATCGTGAGATTCTACAGGGCATGTTTACATGTGCAGTAAAGAAAGGAGAAGGGGAAGGAAAGTCTTGTCGTTTGAGGAGGAACTTTCCTTTCAACTGACTGCCGGGACGCTACTAATATTGTTTAAAACATTAATTATCTTCGTACGAACGGGTTGTGGAGACTGCGACAACGTTTTTTTTAAAATACTTACTATCCAGTACATTTTACGGATGAGTTTCTTGACGTTCAACATATATTGCTGTCAGTTATGGATCTTTTCTAGCGCCAACTGGCTCAAATTTGTACAAGGTGGATTCGGGTTTCTTGCGTCCCCACAACAATCCAGTCTCCCTTCGTAAGACGGCGTAGGAATTATTCCCAGTAGCCCGACCTGTCTGATGCAGGTTTTCTGAGGTTTTCCTTGCATTACCTTTAGGTGAAACACCGGGTAGAATCCTTACACTACAGCCTGGTTGGCCCTCGTCAACTCTTAGCTACTTTGCTCTACCTTCCACATCCCCCCTCTTCCACTCCCTTCCTATGCTATTAAAGGGGCGTTACTTGCTTTAGGATCACTTTCATGTAGCCTTTTACCCGCAAAAAGTCATAAACGCAGAGGAGTAGAAGGAATTCTGTAAATGCTAACTTCCTCTTTCTGACTCCCTTGGCCCCAGGCCAAGAGTTTTGAAACCGCCGAAAATCCAAGACGATCTTCGCCAGTTTTCAGGGGTGTATGCTTGTGAGTCACAGACGTCGGGCATACAGTAAGAGTAGATCTCTGTTCCCATTGAATCAGACGGCTAGCCATCCGCACACTGAACGAGCCATGGCGTCCGGGTTGTTACGTCCCCACAACAAACTCTGACCCACGTCTTCGTAAGGGCGTGAGAGTAATGCCAAATGCTCGACCTTCCGGATTCAGCTTTCTCTAGAGTTGTCTCCGCATCGCTTATAGGAGAATCTCTGGTAGGATCCTTCAGCTACAGCCATGGACCCTAGTCAACCCTTCGCTACCTTTCTCTATCTTCCACGATCCCCCTAAACCATCGCTTCCTATGAGTGAGCCACCAAAGTGGATAACACTCCCGTATCCTAAATCTAAAAGATCATATATATTGTCTTTTATTTATATAGTTAAGTTATAATTTTTCTACCAACACGATCATATTTTTATTATAAACCTAATGTAGTAATTCGCTTATTTATCATTATTTGGTTCCTTCTAATAAGTCCTCAAATCTCATTTTATTTCTCGAGGGTGGTATAATTCTCGAATTGAATTTTCCTCCTTATGGTCGTGGATATTTGTCGTGGACCAAATGCAAGGGAGTGGGACGAGGTGGGTAAGGTGTGTCCAGACAGGCACAATGCCCTCGTTAAGGCGACGAACAGAGCCATTGTCTCCCACAATGGAAACATTTACATCCAAACACACTTATATCGCCCCATCGTTTATCGTAAACGCTGACAGCAAAACGATTCACCGACCCTAGCCGAGAGAGTTCAATTTCTCTTGCCAAGTACTTTCTTCCTTACTGTCACCCAACAGAAGGAGTAACAATTCTGGAAACTTTCACAGTGGAGGATTTTAAAGTCTGAATAAAGTATTTCAACATAAAATTTAGACTGCTTATAGAAATTCAACGGGCAGAAAAATCAAAACTTCCAAATTTAACAGTGTTTAAATTTTTAAAGAAAAAGGAAATTTTGATCAAATTTTTGCCTGCGTTTCAACGTTTCATTATTTCTTCCTTACTGTTTTATTATTAAGATACAGACAACGCAACATTTTATTACATTATCTTTATATATAAAATTCCGGTGTGAATGTGCTCGAAATTATTCTCCTCCTAAATGGTTTGACCGACGTGATGCAGAATTTTTTTTGACCAATTTTTTTTATAAATTTTCTCATATAAAAAATAATTCCAAAATTTCCTCTACTGGGAGGAAAAAACCTGAAGAAGGCATAAAACATGCCAAAACTTTGTTACGAGTAAATTTATATGATAAAGTCTGTACACAGTCATCAATTTGTTTAATTAAATGATACCGTAATTTTTATACATTGAATGAAAATTCTGTACCTGTTGTTTCGTCATATTTCTCGAAGTTACGCGCGAACGGAATTTTCATCGTTGTTTTTATTTATTTTCGAATACATTTCTAGTTTAAAGTTTTATTATGATTTTTATTGGTTTCATTTATTATTATATTGAGAGGTGTTATATTTTATTTGATGTTTTTTGTTTAATTTTTAACCTTTTTAATTTTCACATGGTTTAGCTTAACTGTTTAACTTCCAACTTTTATTATTATTATAAATGTCGGAAATGTTCTCGGGTTTCCAACCGTGTGGTGTTAAACGTTTCGTCGACAATCACCGTCGACGTCTTTAAGTGCAGTAACCCCACTTGCTTGGAAAGCCAAGAACTTTACCAACAGATTATTTCATCGTGAAAGCCAACGAAAGTTAATTACTAATGTTATTAAGAATCTGAAATTATGAATATTTTAATGTTTAAGTATTTGTCCCAAATATGTTGACGAAACGTCGATTCAACTAAATAAAAACATTTTCTGTATCTCGCCGTGAATTTATGTTCGATATCTTCGTGACTGAGTCTATATTGTTAAACCAGCTAACTACTGTAGTTTATGTTCCTCGGTGATAATGTAGCAGTAAGTTTTTCGTACGATTAAGAGTTGTTGTAACGCCAATCTTGGAACGGTGATGAGGAAAAGTCAGGCAAACACGAAAGAACTGAGTTGACATTGAATGTGACATTTCGTGCTCGAAAGCAGTGCTCCATTTTTGTCACAGACATGCGCTATTAGTTTGAAAGTGGAATAAACACTGCAACAGTTGAAACATGTTTGTGGCTAACTCATTTAATAAGTAATAATTGGACAAATATAAATTTTATTAAGTGCTTCGTTAAAATAAAAGCGAACTTACTTATGAACTCGTATACTATAAAGTTAATGGATCTTTCAAGACTTAAAAATTATATATTCCATTGCCGTAAATTTCATTTGCTGAGGACTTCTCTTCTGCGATTTAAATTAGAGGGAACTTGCCCGTCAGGATGTGACCTTGAGTTCACAAACCAAAACGCTTAAACAAAGAGGGGGACAAGCTACCGTTGCCGAACAATCCGAGGGTATACCCTAAACTTTAGTATAGCCATATCGTCAACTTAAAAAAAAATTAAAAGCATGCTCAGAATATAGAAGCTATTTTTTGTTAGATTCTATTAGATCATATATTTAAAATGTGTTCCCATATAACAAAATTCAGTATACAATAAGTATTTTCTTAACAACTTATTCAATATATTTATTTTTACAAAACTATGTTGCTAATACTCCTGATGTAATTTTTACTGAATCTGACAATGGTCCTTTGAACAAGACTGAATATATTAATAACGTTGAAGAAATTTTATCAGATTAGTCACTATATGTAATTTTCAATAATAAAAAAGCATTACTTGGGTTATTCATAAATTAACAAGCAATTTTAAAAAGACTTACGGAAAGAAATAACATTGGAAATAGCACTTTCGACTTGATAATTTTAACTTCTTATAATATTGGCAGAGGCTCTTCCTAAAATAAAATAATTCATCTCGCAAAAATATTGTTTCCTTTACTAACCCACTTCATATAATTTCCATATTTTTTATAATCTCTTCAAAATTGCTCTTAATCATTAAACAAATTTTACAATTAGAAACTCTTTACTTTTTTTGATCATTTAAACAATATTTCTGTCCCTAATGTTCACATTTTATTATCATTATATGTAGTTTCCTAATTTAATTTTGTACCCTATGCATAAATTATTAAAAGTTTTAAAAACAGAAAGGATAACTACATTTCCAAAATTAAAAAAAATACATTTATAATAAATTCTTACCTAAGACAATTTAATTTTAAATTGCACTTATTTTTGGTTTAACAACACATATTGTCACCAAATAAGTGGTTCTGCCATTGGAGATTTGGAAGCCTATTTCATCTCTGGATTTTAAACCATTAAGCTATTTGAAATATGTTGATACAAATAAATAATTCGCTCAATACTTTTAATATTCACCATAGTAAATTAAACTTTACATTTGAATTTGAAAAAGATCGTTCTCTCATCTTTCTTCATGTTTTGTTTATTACTTCTAACAATACACTAATTGTCAATTGATATCAAAAAACTACTTACTTAATTTTTATCCTTTGCATTTCATTTTCAAAAAGATTAAAATTAGATTTACTGAGATAAAATCTGAAATTAAAAGTTCACCTGTTAAATAACCCAGTAACAAATATATATATATATATATATATATATATATATATATATATATAGAGAGAGAGAGAGAGAGAGAGAGAGAGAGACAGAGAGAGAAGAGAAGAGGAGAGAGGGAGAGATTCCCTTTTTTGATAAAAATTCAGTCAAACTTATTAACTTGTCTAAAATTTATTTTAAAATGTTGCAATAAATTAATTTGGTATAAACATCATGCTTATCAAAATTATTAATTTTATCTTTAATATTTGAACAAAATTTAACTATTTTGATTGTAATTTCTGCTATATTGGTCAAACTAAACGCTCATTAAAAAACTCATTAATGAACACAAAACTAATAAAAAATTTAATGCATAAAATTATTCAGTCTTTCCGAATGATATATATATATATTAAAAATGTATAAAAATGATTAGCAAAATTTAAATTTTAAGATGTTTAATGTAGTTATTTTTCCACACTGATGAGTTTTTAACATCTCAGATAATATTTCAGCAATTAATGATAAAAATAGTGCAAGTAATTTAAATAAAATTATATCGTTTGCTGTTATAATATTACTGCAACCAATATTGTTAAATTTTTTCATTGCTATATGAACACTTACAAAACTCTTATGAGTTATCATTTGTAAATCTTAGATTGTGTCACATGGAAGTTTAAATCTTCATCTATTATTTCTTGTTTCCGTAAGTCAATTATATTAATTTTAATTTGTTGACTTTAGCGAGAGAACTTATGAACAAGAATATTAACGTCCCAGGAACTGTGCAAAAGTCTAACAGAGGTTCAAACACTGGAATGGAATAGTTTATTTATAAATTTTAAACGGAAGTTTGATGTGTCTGGGACAGTAAACAGGTTTCGAACTACGATGATAGATTCTTTACGTTTGTGCAGTTGAAAATATACAATTACGACTGCTTAATTATCACAAATTGATGTAGAAAATAATACTTGAGAGAGAATCTGGATGTGGTGAATTAATTTAATATCGCGCATAAATTATGTTAGTATTTGTCTCTTTTGAAAGAAAAGCAGAATAATTATTTTGGTATTGTCCTGTAGCATATAATTAATAACCAGAACCTGCACCTTTTTTCCCTCAAAACATATCCACATTGCACGTGGTCTAAAAACAAAGACGCTCAGGAAATATTTATGATAGGAAATAAAGCTGGAGAAAAGGTGGGGAAACGGCAGTTATTCATCTCATAATGAGCACAATAAATGCCATCAATTAGCAGCTCATGAATCTCACAACGAATAGAAGAAAGTGACTTGTAAAAAAAGGGGCAAATAAAATAAGTATTGGCCAATAACGACCATCATTCGTTTGTATGTAAATTACTGCGGTGCTTTATTTGGAGTAAGTACATTATAAATCATCTTAGAAAAATAGTCGGCGTCGTTTTAATGGCTAACATAAATCTATCGACTGAAGGCCAAATTGTTTTCCCCCGTTCCAGAAATTGGTAGACGATGTTGGTTGGCAATACTCACTTTTAGCGCAAACATTGGTTTCAACAAAACACTTTAAGCACAAGAAAATCGCGGAAAGCAGTTGGGAAATGTAACGAGACACGAAACCGTCATTTTTTAATTTTACAGCGTGTGTAATGTTAGGTTAAATTTAACAAAAAATATTTGTTATTTTGAAGAACCTTTTACATAGGGATTATACGAATAAAACAACGATCGGCATAGTATGCTATTGTTCAGTACATTTTTAATCAGTTCTTCAATGAAGAAGGTATACTCTATATATAGATTGATTGAAATATTTACCATAATACATCAATTTCAAGTTGTAACTAACAGTAAAATGAAAATTCATCACTATTGCTCTTTGCTTTTTTTTTAGAAAAAAATAATATCAATTGTGTCACGAAATGCATTAATTTTTGACTAATTAAGTTGCGTTCTTGAATTCCCCCGTCCCCACCCTCCGGATATACATTTTTAAAAGGCATCAATCTTCAGTGAAGAAACAGTTAACTTCTGTCTTACAAGGGGACGAAATTTTAACCTCCGTGGAGATTTATTAAGTACGTTGATGTGTTAAAGAAGATTAATACGCGGCTCTAACGTCGTAAAACTGGAGGATGGAATCTCATTTGAGGCTCGTTGGTCGACCCTGGTGGAGTTTTTGCTGCGTGGAACATCCCTTGTTAGTCGCTGTCCGCCCCTTTCTCTTTGGGAGGGTAACAGTATTTCCCCCCGCTGTTTACACTAATGGACAAACTTTTATTTGTCAGTATCGTTTCTTTTAAAAGAATTTATTGACCTGCATCTTAATAGATCTCCCTCACTCTTCCCTCTTTCTTTGTTGCTGTAGAAGACGTCCGCCAATATATTGTGATTATCCTAATCACGATATTAACAGTCAATAAAAGGAAATGCTAATTAATCCAGCATGAGGTCGTGGTTTATTTATTAACGTTGCCTTGCACTGATTGCTATAAAGTGTTTAAGCGATTGGAAGAGAACAGAAAATATTCGGGCCTTGGGCAGAAAAGTTTGCCTTTGAACGTGTAATGGCACTATAGGTTCATTAAGTCCTTATTCTTCTTAAATATTTTCCATGTGTTTATAAATATAAAATAAAGTAAGCTATATCATTAATAATTGAAGATTAAGTCGTGAGAAGTTGAAAAAAAACGAGTTATATTTTTAATATTTGGGAGACAATGGATCGGGGAGTCATGAGACAGTTTAAGCCAATTGTAAGATTTGCTTTACAGTGGTTAAATGTTTCATAATGACCGTGAAGCTTAAAGGTAAATCAAAGTAAAATTCAGACTTCTTATAGGCTAATAATAGGGGTTGTACAAAATAATATGGACACAAGGTAAAACATCATTAGCGAAGAGGAATAGTGGGCGAAAGCCGAATTTAACTGGCAGAAACAGACTAACATTAAAAGGAATTATGATCAGACAACATAAAACTTCCGTGACAAAAGAGACTGCAGAACGCAACACTCACTTGAGAAATACTGTTCGACAAAAACAGTGCTTCATAAAGCTAAAATTAATGGAAGGGCTGCAATTTCGAAACCCTTCATAACGGAAGCCAACGCAAAGCCACGAAAGAAGTGGTGCCACGATCATAAAACCTGGACACTGGATGACTGGAAGAATGTGGTATGGTCCGATGAATAATCGTTTACATTGTTTCCTACAACGGCCGGGTTTATTTATGGAGAAGCCTACGATCCGACCTGCCTGCTTCCTACAGCACGGGGGAGGTTCTGGCTATATCGTGGTATTCAGGTGGCCCGATCATCACCCTTACTGGCCGGATTTCTGCTAATGAATATCTCGACATCCTCAGACAGAAGAAAATATATCTGTCAATGGTGATCTAATACTTAAATTTAGTTAAATAATGATAACTTTTAATTAGTTAATAAATATGCAAAATGTTTTATAAGTCAGGGGGCAGTGATTGAGGTACGTTATATAAAGAACAGGGCCGCACACACCCAATTTTATTTTTTGTATCCACACACAAATTATTTCACGCCAGACCAAAGAGATTGTTCAAGTATCTAATCCTTAAAAATATAATTGACTGTTTCTATGTAGTTTTCTGTGATAATTAACTATAAACGAATAAAAATACAGCTAATTTGTCAGAAAACAATTTTAATTAATATTTACGTTACATCCATATTTGAGGACTTCATCAGGTAAATTATAAACGAATAACGTATTTAAAAGAAAATTTACAAGTAAGCCTTTAATTTCGTAATTTAACTTCTTATTTTGCAGAGATATAATTTTATTGAAATTAAATTAAATTTTTCTTAAAAATGTGATATAAAGAGTATCCAGAACATGCAAACTTGAGTATCTCCATTGGACAGCACTGAAGAAGAAAGTGAGTTTATTCCTACTGCTTATCCAGTCACTTTAGGTTTGTACTTATTGGAGCACCAAGATATTTTCCATGTATAGAGAAAGAGTATCTGATGAATAAATTACAGGAATGCTGGCAATGTTGTTCTAGATAAGATGTGGAGATCTTGATTGCTGGAAATTCCGTTTGATATAGACGTGGTCTTTGGAACGAAGTATGAAGTAGCTCTTAGCCTGATTGCTGCAAAAAAGATTGTTTTTGTACGTAAAACGGCATTCCAAAGGAACGGCAATAACCACGGTGAGAAATTACTTGTAATCTATCGACCATCTGGTGAAGAACGTGGCGCCTGTAGTTGATGTGTAAGGGCCAAGAAATAAATAAAAAAAACTTTCAGCCACAAAATGGTTTTATGGATTCTTTACATTACCGAAAAGTGTAATTTTGTTGTAACAACTCAATATGTTCTCTTTGCAGGTTGTCGGATAGTAGGTTTTATAAAAAAGTAACTAGACCGCATGAAGTATATTATTGTAGAAATAAACTGTATCAAAGAGTATTAAGAAAAATAACCAAGATCACGGATTATCCTGTCCAAAAAATAAGGCAAATAAAATAATGTATACACTTCATCCGATATTCTATTATTTATTTATTGACAAACCCTCCAACTCAACCACACAAACCTCACGATCCAACAATTCCACGACAATCCTCCTCCATCTCCACGCTTCCGTCGGCTCAAATGAAAACTCCCAATTGACCTCATCCTTCCCCCCTGAACATTCAGGCACATCCTAACCAACCTTACCGTCATGCCAGCAGACCACATCCTCATATCCTCCAATAATCAGTTCTCTGTCTTTCAACCCTCACCAACCAACGCCGTATGCCTCTCAGGTACATAAAAAAATCTAACCCATCTACTAAAGTAGGTTAATTAAATGGATTAACCTACCACCATGTTTATTATATATACTATTTTAATGTTGTATTCATTATTTTAATATTGTATATACCGGATCATTTAAGGACAAGCTGATAATATTTATGATAAAAGTTTTTTAAATTAATAAAAAAATCAAAACTAAAGCAATTCAGGGTCAAGTTGTGTTTGCTCCAGATCCAGCTTCTTGAACGGTGCCAGGTTTTTGCACCGAGTCTGAGAAGTCGCCCTCATCACACTTCAAATCAATGTTTGGAGGCTGCACTAATATTTGTCTTGTGCGTAAACACTCTAACACAGAACGCCAACCTCTTTTTTATTGCACCGACAGGAAGATATGCAGATTTTGTAAACAGCCCTTTGAGCGGTTCTGTTCCACAAAGGAGTTCAGTGAGAGGAAGTATGTTTGTTTAAATTTAACAATTAAAAACCTTAAGACTAATACTCCGATATAGAATACCTTCACATTCATCTAACGAGGGGGTTCATTGGTTTTTATAGAACTATGCAGAGTATATAATGTCTTACTTTTTTTTGCAATGTAGGGTGTAAACAACGATTTGAGGTTTGGCTATTACGTAACATAAATACAAATGTTCTTAAATCCGTTTATTGAACAATCTGTCTTCAATCAGGCAACGAGTACGCTTTATGTTTGTTTACATTGGCTCACAGGGAACATCACTGCTCATGCTCTCCTAACATTCATAATTATTTCACTATTTTATAAATTATCATTTTTAATCAAATATAGTTATTAAATTTAAATTATTGACAATTTTATAATCTTTAACCAAGCTCCAAATATTTATTTTAACGATAGCTTTTACTAATTGTAATTATAATTCTGCAAAATAAAACTACAGAATTTCCATTTGTCTAAATTTATTGACAAGTTTTTGCGCTTCTAAGTGTAATGTAGATAATAGTAAAATTCGGTTAAATATATTTTTTAAAATACCTGATCATTTTTTATTTTGTTTCTTAGAAGAGACTGTATTGTAGATTTTACTCTCAATGTTAACATGTTGTCATAACTAAATATCCCCGCAGAGTCAGACGCAGAATTTTTATTAAATATTGAAATATACTAAGTTTCGCCTGTCATTTGAGATTTCTTCAGTTATATTACAATGAAAATTACAATTGATTACATTAGGTAACATGGTATAATTTTAAAAAAATACTATACATGGTTTTAAACTGGAAAAAAATAAATTGTTCATGTAAATATATATGTCATGCACCAGTACTTAAATTTATCCAACAACTATTTTATTTATGTTTTTTGGAATTTAAAAAGCGAATTTTTTGAGACATTGGAATTATTAATTTTCCAAATTAAGACCACACGATTTTCTTTTGCTTCTGTTTTTAGCTTCATTGAATTATATTACTTTTAAATTTTATTACGGGATTAAATTTTTTTCTGCGTTTAGGTTCGCGATGATCTTTAAATGATATTTCTTTACATCAGTATAAACATTGTTGATCAAAATTACATTTTTTATTTTGTCATTTATATCTCCTTATAATATTATTTAATAATGGCGAACTATTTTTGATCACATTTTCTAATTTTCAAAAGTCATTTATTAAGCTTTCTTCATTTCAATTTACAGTCAACTAAAGCACTTTCATTTAAATTTATAGAAATTTTTTCAGTGAAATAAAGTTTTGATTTGAAATATTTTCTTTTACTTATATTTTAATTTTCTTCAGATTTATCTTTCTTTTATATTTCATTTTCAGATTTATGTTTCGTTTTATTCAAGGTTTCTGTGCAACTGAATTATACTTTAGTAACAGTTTCAATTTTGCCTAATTTTTTTCCACCAACAATCTATAATGGATTGTACCACGCGATTTGTGTCCAGTGTTTCCAAATGTTTGGATTGTATCTGTAATAAAGTATAATGAATGTGTTCTGTAAGAGCGTAAGGACACCGTGGAGCAGATTTGGATCTTGTTGACATGGTTAGAATTTAATGCTGAGCCGATGAATTATGTTTCTTTTGGTGTAGCACGTGGTTTCTCTCTCTCTCTCTCCCTCTGACTCTTAACATCGTGGGTGGTATTCTGTGGGCAGAAAACCGGAAACTCTCGGCTACTGTAATATTCTACCAGCCAATAGAATGAGCATAAATGTTAATGTAACCTCTACCTTTCTTGACACATTTTACTTACCAAACAATGAACACGACAAATTAAAGGTAATAGATATACTTTAGGACCGCCATTTATTTTTCAATTTGCAATACTGTATTGGGAAGATATGGTTTTGCAATACTTTATTAATTTTTATTGCAAGGTTTCCACAAAATTAACGAGGAGATAATTAATATTATTCTATTTTAATGATGATTTCAAATATATATATATGTATGAATCATCAATATAATTTTGTTGTGTAGTTCAAAGAACGACCACCATCAAGTGGTGTCATATTCCTTGAACACAAGATTTGTTACACAACTTTTGAGTAATGGAGGCGTTAAACCAGTAACCTCAAACGGGAAGTGTAATATGATTATTCCTTTTAGTTATGTTGTAAGTGTTCAACTGAAGTAGAAACATTAAAACGGCATACCCTTTAAGGAGGACGCCCCTCGACCGGGTCAGCCTCGATTTATAAGAAATGTTAAGGGAAACATGTTCTAGTGAGCGGTGCACACACACATATGAAAGAAACATATTTCTCCATATTATAATTGTTTATTGACTTTTAAAAAAATATTTTGTATACATGTATATATACCGTACTAATCTTAAGTTAGGTTGCTTACTAAGCCATGCAATTGAGATAATACTTAGAGCCCGACGAGAGACGGGAATCCATTGACTGAAATATTTTGTAAAGGAAGACTGACAAAAGAATTGTGCCACTTGTAAATCAAGAGCAACTGACACATCCCTTGCGACAATAACCAAGAAGGAACAGGACATGGAAAGGCTCTGAGTCAAATCGCCGAAGGAAAAGAAAATAATTGAGTCCGCTAGCCACCCTTTTCATGCCCGAAGATTCCGGGAGATCTAACCTGTACCTCCGAACCAATGGGCTTTAAAGAGAAGCTCACAAAAAACATTCAACTAATGACACGCATTTTTCAATCCCACCATTCAGACAATGGCGGAGAAAATTAATAAATAAGCCGGAACTGAGGGATTTTTGAACATTGATTATTTAGATATTTTTATAGAGAATTTCGCTTCGTTGAGAGTGTCGAGTTTGCAGTATTTCTGAGTATTGGTCAATTATCTGGAGGATTCCTTTCATCTACATGGCTAATTGTGGGCGTTCTAGACGAGTTGCTATTTCCGGCGACTGCAGCTGATAAAGGATGAGCTGGACCAATTCACGTTTTTCGCCCCTGGTTATTTTGAGTGTTAATTAAAAAATCGATGTCACCTTTGGTTTCTATGATAAAATTTTGCTCTCCGTTTAGTTTAGCAAGTAGCCGGCCCAAGTTTAAATAAATTATTTTTTATAATTTAATCTATCACGTATTAAGTGTTAAATTTTTAATTGATTAAAATTGTTTTTTCTTTTTTAATAAAAATTCAATTCATATTAATGATGAACAAACCCCCACCACGATGTTGATTGTTCTGAATTATATATTGCTGTAACCACTTAGTACATTGAAATATGTATACCTTTTATTCAATTTCAGTTGTTTCTCGTAGTAAAAAATATTTTGATTTAAGTAGCTATTTTATTGTATTACTGAATTCAATATTTGCAGTAAAAATTCTTTTTTTTATCAGTCAAAACAATTTTATACCTTGTTTCATCATATAAGTTTGCTATTCTCTAGTTTTGTATTTAATTTTTCGTTTTCTTAATTAGAAATTCTAATTTTCATTCTGTAACGCTTTTTTACGATTTCTCCATTTCTTAAACTCTTGTCAATGTTTCAGTTTCACGTCTCAGACACTTGCTTTTATTCTTCATCTTCAGTTCTTCCAACTCTTTAGGTTTCAATTTTGAAAATATTCACCTATTGAAATTAGATTTTCTTAACTAAAGCAATCAGATGTTTCCATTTGCCGTCATGCGAGTGCTTCTTTTCTTTAAGTTAATAAATAATTTTATTGTAGATATTGCTAGAGTCTACAACATACTTTTTCATGGAGCTGCATTCCAATTTTTGGATATTCTCCAGTTCGGATATAACTGGCTTTAATTTTTGAGTTATGACTTTCTCATATGTTTATATCGGGATGCTTTTTTTTGTTTCGCTATACCCAGCCAAAAGATTTGAGGATAACACAGAGCAAAAGCCTATGCTGAGTAGATCGTTATCAAAGCTGTGGAAGCTGTTCCCTGCAATGGACCCTACGTGATCTGAATCCCTTGGTTTATTGGTATTTCCCCACGCACAGTATGCGTAGCTCTACTAACATTTCCACAATCCTCCTTCCATTCCCCCCTGCGACCCGAATTTTATTTCCCAAATATATGTTGGGCGACACGGAACATGATGCTCGGATTACACGTTCACCACGTTTCAGCCTTCCTCACTCAGCAATGGTGCGTCGCTCGACTCGTATCAGAGCCTTACATTTTGATATTTAATCACTTATCTCATAATTTCATTCTTTCAGTGTTTGAAAGCTTTGTGTAAAAAGCGTATTCCATTAGTGATGACTCTGTCGTACTTGTTTACAAATGCAAATTTATCAATATCTTATGTTAGTCGACATATCCTTCAACTTTATTATAACAATAATATATTCCCTTTCACTGTTATCTCTTCATTGAGGATTTTGTGTAATATATCCTAATTGGTGACCTGCCCCTTACGGTGCTCAGGACCCGCTTCCAGATCCTATCTTGGACAATACGTCATGTAAAAAATATACGTTCCAAAATTGAACAATATAATTGATTACTCTTTTCTAAATACATATAGGTGATTCATTTAAAGTTATCGTAGAATTATTATAAAAACGGAAAACATATTCGTTCCCTCATTATTTCAACGAACTGTAGAAACCTTCAACCGAATTCTCCTAAAATAAATTTCCGATGGAAATAAAATAATATAATGGAATATTAACATGTTTGAAAATGACGTAGATTAAAAAATTACTTTCAAATAATGTTAATCTTATGGAGTGTCAGGGATTAGAACGTAAAATCTACATCCTCATTTCATTTAATGTGTTATCTCAGGATTAACTATTTAAATAATTATAATTATCTGACGTTTTAATTTTCTAATAAATGAATCAGTCAAAAGACAGAAAAATATATTCAAAAAAAGTTTCGCATTGAATTTAGGATTTCATCAGGTATATGTTGGAGTATTATTAATAATTTGTATTAGTTATCATGCTCTGAAAAATTAATATTATATAAATAAAGTTATTTTTAACAGTAACTGAAGTGAGAGACGCAACAACCCGGGGCTGACTTGCCTGGCTACAAAGAAACGTGAGTTAGGAAAAATCACACTAAGATATTTAAAATACATTGCAATTTAACATAAAAGTACATCAGTTTCTTGAAAACGGCATAGCTATCATAATTTCTGATTTCGATTTTTACAAAAAAAGAAAAAAAAACTACCACACCGAAACCTGACGATTTTTTCCTTACTCAATCATTATTTAAGCTATTTTAAACCTATAGGTATATCCTTCCACCAGTATGAATTTTTGCGTTTCGATTAATCTCAGTTGGCATAGTTTCATTATGGTTCATATAGAAGAAATTTTAAAAACATTAATATTTTGTAATCAAGTTTTTATATATCAGCAGTGGCGTTTAATTTCAAATAAATTTTAAAATTATAACGAGCCGAATCTAAAGAATTTTTTTTCTCAACTTGATGTTTCTTGTAAACGTATGTCCAGCATTCAGATAACAACGAGATGTGAACAACTAATTTCGACATCGATTATAATCATCCATAATACAAATTATATGAAATGAATTACTCATAATTATTTCTATAATTTTTGGCAGATATAAATTGAAATTGTCAGAGAATGCAAATCTTTTCTGAGTTATGGCCAAGTTGTATATAAAGTGTTTTAATCCCGCGTACCTTCTTTAATAATTAATTATTTCTCTTGTAATTGAGTTCTACTGAATGGAAATGAATAATGTTTTATTTATTCATAGAATTATTTTGTTGGTCTATATTGCGAAAAAGGTTGGAATTCAATAAAATATCGTAACGAGTGTCTTATGGAATCAATAAATATTACTGATTTATTTGTTATAAATTCAGGTAATTGGAATTTATAGTAATATTATTCAATTAGATCTGCTGTGTTTTAATTACATGTGTATCATTTTGCTATATATATTGAATATTATCCTTTGGTTTGCGTTTCAGACGGTTGTATTGGGCAATTGGAAACTGCTTGTATCTGAAACATTAGCAGTAACTCTCTACGAATGGCTTTGTGCTCCATTAGGCAGTTTGGTTCGTCCCCAAATGGATCCCACAGAGAATCACAAATACTAGCTGAATGTCTGCCATGCATGTCTGTATTAAACAACTGACCATTATCTCGTTGTAAGCCACAGGAATTCATACACAAATCACAATGTGAAACGCGTGGTAATAAATAGAAAAAAAATTGAGATCATGGAACCGAACTGATCCTTGTCACGTCACGCGTGTTCTGTGACAACGATTCATGGCTGAGGGGAAACGTTATTAATATGCTGATATAAATTACTATGACATAATAAGACCACTCTGCCTTAATTGTTGCATTGCTATTCATATTTTCATTATAATTTATAATACAGTTAATTGCTTGCGGTTTTTGGTTTTGGTATCTATTGTTGTACAATAGTTGATTGTAAACTTATTATTAAACTAGCTATGCCCGCGACATCATTCGCACGGAAATAATTCTTTTTACTTTGCCCTAAAAACGAACCAACAGGCACAGAAATTTTGATAAAGTTGAATCAATTGAATATATAAAACTACGGTATCATTTACTTATGATCGCTTAACGGAAAACCTTATAATTTGCAGTTGGTCTTGAACAGGTTCCGCTTTCACACGTTTCGGAGCCAATAAAAAATAGCAATTACTAAATATTAAAATTTAACGGAAGCAACCAAAAAAAACAATTTACGTATGCATCGTATCGACGATCCAAATAAGTTTATTATTTCTCAGTGCGTTAGCCCTCTGCCAACAATAGGTTAGTTACGGCACGAATCCTACTGCAACAATAGATGGAATGTGAATACTCGCCCTCCTCTAATGCGCAATATAATGGAAACTATAGTCGTCTGAGGCGAAGTGGTTGCGACGAATCCGCATGAAAGTACCATTTTTGAGTATTCATTGTTACAAAACTGAAGCAAATAAGAACATCCTGACTTTTATTCCCGCAGAACTTTTCGCACTGAATTAGAAACACACAATTTTGCCGGAGATAAATTCTGTTTGTGTTCCAAAAAAATTGCAAGATAGTGTCTGATAAAATCTGAAGCGAAAACTTGGCGCATTTTCGAACACATTACTTTTCAACCAATAAGGAAAGGAATTTTCGACTGTCTTAACATATTTTGGAGCTATTTTTCTTAATTAAAATTTTTAGTAAGTTCAAAGATGGTACCAAACACAAAATAGTCAAAAATCACCAATTTTCCTTCCGAAATTCCTTAAACGGCCTCTTTGAATTTTACTTCTTCTCATACTATAAAAATATTCACCATTTTGGGACCTCGTCATTTTAAGCTTAAAACATCTGGTTGAAGGTAACGAAAAATCATATCTTATACATATACAGTAGCTTAGTCACAAACTTCATAAATCATGAATATTAAGAAGATATTCCTGTTTAAGAATGAAAATACAGTGAGTGACCAAAATATTATGACCACCTAACGGCGTCACAGTGTTGCTGTAAAGGGCGAGATAGAAGTGAATTATCAATTGTAATGTGTTGTTTGGGAAGACATGGGCAAAAGACGTGACATAATTGAGGTTGAACATGGAATGATCATAGGCGCTCGAAGCAACGGAACCAGTATCAGCAAAACGGCTGCACTAGTGAAGTCTTCAAGAGCAGTAGTTATTAATGTCTACAGAGAGCGAACTATCAAGCAATAAAACGGGTCTCAAAGTCAGGCTTATGGTCGTCACAGACTACTGAATGTTCAAGCTGATTTGTCAGAGTTGTCCAGTGCAACTGAAGAGCAACAGTGAGGAGAATCTTAATGAAGGACTAACAGTGAACGTCTCTGAACGAATTGCTCGTCACTTATTATACCGGATTATACCTATGGAAGCTGACAACCTGCTCGAAAGCCTCTACTGTCTGCTTGAACAAGAGTAGACGTCTTCAGTTCGCAGGATTGGACTGGAAAATGGTAATGTGGTCTGATGAATCGTGATTTAAAATGCAACATGCAGAAGACAGGGTTCGAATATAGAGGAAACAACCCGAAGGCATGAAGCCCAAGTGCATTTCTACAACACTTCAAGCTGGTGGCGGCAATATCATGGTTTGGGGGATGTTTTCTTGACATTTTATGGGTCCTTTGATTCCTGTGAAAGAATGCATGAATGTCCAAGGGCATTAAAGTATTATCACAGATCAAGTACATACAGTTATGTTAATGGTGTTCACTGCCAGTGATGGATACTTCCAGCGATATTTTTCGTCCTCAGATGGTTCGATGAACATGACGGAGACTTTTCATGGTCCGTTAGCTTGCACAATCGCCATATCTTAATCCAATCGATAATTTTTTGGAAGAGATCGAACAGGCCATCAGGCAGTTGGATCCAGAACCATCTAATCTTAAGGAATTGGAAAATGCAGTTAACGAGATATGATATCAAATTCCTCCTACCACCTACTAATATCTCATAGAATCCATGCCCAGACGAATTCAAGCAGTATTACGAGTGAAAGGTAGCCAAACATTGTGTTGAGGGGAGGTCATAACAATCTGGCCACTTAGTGTATATAAACATTGATGATCCATCATCTCATCTCACAGAGTGAAGAATGAAATGGTTCAAGTCTTCTGCGAGTTATCGGCGATCAAATTTTCACACCAGAAGGTATGGAGTAACGTTTCTTTTTGCTTCAAAGAATTTGATCGAAGATGAAAAAATAGCACAATAGTAGCGTTTTAAATATGGCTGGGCAGTAGCTGGTACAAGGGAGAGTCAACATTTTTTGCCTGATTCCAACCACATTCAAGTTGACAAATGATATTTAAAACATTCTAACATTTTTCAATTGCACACTTAGTAAGCACTCTAATTTAAGAAGTTATTTCAAGAAAATTTGATTCTACACATACAATTTTATAAATCTCTTCCGAAATACTATTTATAGGAAACTGATTTCTCATTTAGATTAATACTTTTGCTCCAATTATAATATTATTTTCCACTGTTCATTGTAATATTACTACTAAATTAGTAAAAGTAATGCAATGCTTTCAGATGTTTCATTACTTAAGGTTCCCTTGTAGAAAAACTGTGGAGCTTATATTTCCATCCAGGATAGTACAGGGAAAATTAAAAAGTCATAAACCAGACAAGTTTTTAATTGTTTCTGTTTGTTGGTGACTTTAAGGAGAAGATGGTGAGTGAGCTGTTGGTCCGCTAACGAGCTCCTGAGATGCTCTACAAACATTTCCAAGATTAAAGGAGCATTGCGATGTTTATCTTTAATTATACGCCAGACCTAAGTTTCGCATGGGCCTCCTCGTCTAAGATTGATTGCACGCTTGAGTGTGCCGCGAATACGATTTTATCTGATGAAAGACCCTTCGGACAGTTTTTATTGCGGCTGCTGCATTAAAGATTCTCCTCCTCCTCCTCCTCCTCCTCCATGGCGGCTCCGGGAACAACAAAGTGGAACAGGGACAGACGTCTTTGCATTCAACAAGAATTCGGACATGCCATCCCTTTCCCAACTCTTAAATTCAAAGCAGGAATTACGGTTAGTGGAAAATTGACCTCATTTTCTCATCTCTTGAAGCACAAATACTGTTCATCTACCCAATGCTAACTCGGGACTCGTAAAATAAATTAAATAAATCATCATCTAAATTTATGTTAATTTGAAGATTAGGTCGAAATAATTTTTCTGTTTTATTCAGTCACGTTTCATGTATCGATAAATTCGTATCCTTGCCTAGTATGATAAATAAAACGACTATTATATCATACATTAAATACAAAAAAATAATTAAAAGAGAATTGAAGCTTAGCCAAAGGCCATAGATGTAAATTAACAAGTTCAGCATGGAAAAATCTCGACCGGACCCGGGAATCGAATTGAAATTCATGCACCTTAGATAAATTTAAACAATGTCCTAGAGTTATGCTGTGAATGAGTGTGATTATTAAACTGTAGATCAGCCTGAGATTTAGGTTTACAAGGTGGATGGATCTCGGCGTCGGACTGGTCTGTCTCAGTGGTTAGAGTGACTGATCGGTGCTGAGTCCCATCCACATTTCTCTGTTCCGATCTTCTAAAAACAAAAAATATTAATAATTTATTATCAACAACTTTTATTCGCTTTAAATTATTGAAATATTACCCCTGTTCTTCAAACCCTTCTGATGACATTTAAGATAGAAAAAAATGTTTGTTATTACATAGATGTTTTAGAAGAAGAAAAAAATTGCTTTAATTTGTAAATTTGTGATTTGAGATATTGTATATTTATTTCATTCACTAGTTATGACAAAATATATTGTTATTATTCTGTATTCATCTCAGTTTTAAATTTTTATATACATTTGTAATTGAAATTGGGAATTTTTGCATAGATATTTTTTTACCTCATTCATTATTAATTAGTATGCTAAATAATCATATTATGTATAATAATTAAAAATAAATAATAATATATGAATAATTTTAGTGTGATTGAGAAATTTGGAATTTAATCTCATAAATAAATAAATTTTTTAATCAACTTCACGAGAGTAAAAATGCACAGAAACTCCGTTGATAGAAACAGTTAACAAAACATTGTTTGAATATAATGGTCGTTATTATTATTTTATTAATAAAAACAAAGGTACAGTAAAATATTATTTATAGTTTTCCTGTTGCTTTCTTTAAATAGTTCAATTTCGTAGTTGTGCTGAAAAGTGGTTACGTTTTTAAAGACGGAATTATTTTTAGGAATATTTAGTGAATAATTACTAGATTTTAGTTTAACTGCTTCTTTAAAACAAATTTTTGGGACTACATTCTTCAGTGTGATAACTGAATATGCCTTATGTACATTTTATTCTTCTTTTGTAAATTATATAATAGTAAGCAAGTTATGTTGGTAATTAATTACACTGAGAACAAAGTTCATTGTGTTTAAGTATGAAGCTTAATAAATAAAGGTCAACATTGTTTTCTGAGAAACACCCGACGCATTAACCGCTGCATGTTGGGAACCCACCGATGTTTAAATAACTTATTGACGATTTTGATACATATAAAAATCATTCTGCGTACACAGTGGAGCCCTGGCCGATAGTCGTAAAGAAAAGGAAGCAGCGTAATGAACCAGAAACTGTGGCAGTAAAACATCGATCTCAAAAGCTGTGAGAAAAAATGGGAAATAATTCCTCGAATACAGAGATCTAAAAAAAATTAAAGAATACGAACACAACAAAAAGATCCTTGTTAGCCCGTAAAAATAGAACACCTAGGAGATCGTTGGTGCTTTTGAAAACAAGTAGAGCAAAGAACGCGCTCTAGTTTATTTCGGTACATTAAATGATTTGTGGTCCGGTGAACCTTCATCGGACGTTGGAATTTGATCCGGGAACGACGAGCGTGAATTCCAGGGTTCATGGATCGACGTATGACGCCGTCGTAAAAGGACCATGAACCTGTGTACGACAGGTCTGGTGTTATTTCGCTAAATTATCAAAATTTTTGGCAAACTTAGTTCCTTGAGAAGGGACTTTGATTATATAAAACAAATAAATTCTTTAATATAGACAGGACGATATATACAATGACATGCAGCCTGGTGCAAGGAAAAGGAAGGGCAAATTTTAAACTCTGGATAAAACTATTACGAAAATAACCTGAAGAAGGTACAAATAAGTACCGGAATGTTGCTTTTTTCTTCTTTGGAAACTGTAAAAAATAAAGTCCGAAAGTGGGCGGAAATTTTACTTATTATTACAAAATAAAACGTGAAAATACAACTCCCAATCAAACATTTATGGTTGATTTTCAAAATATTTCATTATACTGCGAAAACTACCCTAGGATCTTGCATAAATTTCTGTCATCATGTATGGCTTATTCCTAAAATTAAATTTATTTAAAATAAGTACGAAGAAAAAATGATTTCAGGTTGCAAATGTATGACAATTCTGTTTTAAAATTTTCTGCTTTCAAATATATGACGTCATTATATATAGACGAAATTAGAGCTGCAGAGTATTGATAACATCTACGCTTTTGTAGTGTTTTTATGATTTTACGTAATTATCCTCGAAAAGATATAGCGAGGGGTGTTGTAGCACATAATGTAAAATCTTTCAGTTGAGTTCCAGTGATCCTCAGTTCATTTTTGTGTAAACGTAGGCATAATAGAGAAAAATATTTTACATAAGTAAATAGGACGTTATTAATTGTAAGGTTATGAATGAGCATTCATCAAAATTTTATTTTAAAAATAACACTATTTGACATGTTAATAATTAACATTTTTACTTACAAGTAAATTAATGATCATCAGAAGAAGAATCAGGTTACTCAGTAGTCAATTGGAATCTGTACAGATATCTGATGATAAAGTTCCATTAAGTTGGAATCATTCACAATGGAAGATGCATCATGAAAGCGACATAAATCTAGTAAAATGGAATGGTGGTTAAATATGCAAATTGGCTCAAGTATTCAATTTTCCTCAGCTGACACATCTGAAAACGTTATTCCATTTGCAGTAGCGAGATTCTCTTGCTTCATGAGTGATTTGGTTGTCAGGTCTCTGGGACGCAGACAAATTATGGCTGTTCTTCGGTTGACCTTGTAGTCTTCTGGTAGCTTCCTGTGCTCTAAAACTGTTATAAGGAATTCAATCTGTTTTGGAATCAGAAACGTCATCATTGACGAGGCTGAAAAAAAAGAGACGTTCACAAATTAGTTTGTAGTCGTCTGCCTGACTGTTTTTCACATGAAGTTTTAATTATTATTTTCATTAATTTAGTGAAAAAATATAAATTTTTAATATTTCCATGGATTTTTATTTTTAATAATATCAAATTATATATTTTTAAAAAGTGATATATATTCTCAAATCAGTTTGGTTAATCGTAGCTATAAGGCGCCGCATGTGATGAGCACTGACTTATGAAGAATTTTTACGTATATTCTATCTATTTTTACCAAAGTAAATAATAAATTAAAGTCACAAATTATTTAGCGCTAAACAGACCAAATAAATGGATCATCTATTTTATGCGGCTGATACAAGCACGGCCAAGTACAGGTAAACAATTCGAGGAAGAAGCTATCGTTTTCAGATAGCTAGGTTCCCGGAAAACACCTTTGCTCCTGCAGACCACCAACCGGCAAACATTTAAAACATTTGGCTGGGGATGCTGAGGCCAGTTTCCACCAATTAGGGGAGCTGTAATAAAAAAGAAAGAGGTGAGAGGAGCTAGGCAAAAAATTTTCAGTAAGTAAGTAACGACATTCATGGCTGTGTCTGGCTGGAGAAAGGGTCAGTGGAAGAGTGACTACAGAAGCAGAAGACCGCGTGGCAGAAAGAACCGGATGTTGCTCCAATTCCTTGGCAGCGATCTTTAATGGTAAGTTTCTTTCCTGAGACTGTTGCAACGATAAGTTTTAATTTCTGTCTTTTTATTCAAAATACTTTCTTTTTCAATTTACAGCCTAAAACACTGTAACCTTCGGGGATAGAGTAACATATTGAGTAGCCGGAAATATGTTATAAACTTAGACTATTTCTTTTGTAAATATATATATTAATTTTTAATAAATGTATGTTGTAAAAATTTAATTTAAATGAACACGTGGTGGGTTACAATGTGATTCCCATTTTACATAAAAACAAACGACTTTTTTTAGATCTTTCTCTGCCTTAATATTTTTTCCAAAAATATATTTTCTACGTTTTCAAGTGACAAAGCCATACAACATGTCTTTAGCAACATTGTTATTTCGCATTAATTATTATCTGAGTTAATGCTCGAAGTTGAGTGAATAAAAAAATTTATGAAATAAGACTTTTTGAGACATCCGACCGACGAGAAAAATAGACAAGACGGTGCGTTAAGGTGACCAAAACTTGAGCAGAAAGATAGGCAGTTGTTAGAAAAGGGCAGGAAGCAGGATAGCAGAAAACTGTAATGAGACTGAAAATATATGAAAAACATAATGTGCTGGAAGAGAACAGGTCCTGAATTAAAGTCATCAACATGGTAGCTCAAGTGGAAAGTGAAGGCCATCAAAGAGTCTCATTAAAGCCTCCAATCCGGAACTCTTCATGCATTTCGCAGGTGAAGTGTAATATAGGTGAAGATATAGTTAATGTCGTTTGGGGGCTACGTTATTAAATGAGCACGAGGAACGAGGTGGTTCTCATTTGAAGTGTTTTTTGCAAGGTACAGATGAACTACGAGTATTAAGACTGTTATTACCGACAAGAAATACATCTGAGAAATTGAAAATAAAAACCAATATATATAACCAAAAAAGTTATGTGATGTAGAGAGATCTTAATTTCTAAAATTTTCAAAAACTTATGTAGTTATAAAATATCGTTTTTAAGTTTTGTTTAAAGATTTTTATAACAAAATAATTAGCTACTGTACCATCAATTAACTTAAACAGCCAGATTTATAAATTACCATTTTTCAGAAGAATCCGATTGTTGACAATATTGAGGATAAAGCTGAAAATTGTCTCACCATAAATTTCAGAGTGATATTTTTCACTAAATCCATATCCCCTTTAATTTATTCCTACGCCGCATAGTTTTAGATTTGGAATGAATAATTTAGGAATGGATAAAGTAAAGAAGAAATGAACAGTTTCAACACAAAATAATTGACCTTTTGAATGATTATGATTTTGTATTTATTTTTAAATTTTCAATAGTTATAAAAATATAGTAATTTATAATATTAATTATGTGGACTGTAAAGTCTCCTATTATATTATAAGGGAATTATAAGTTTTATTTTGGTTGTATCGAAACGAGAAAGAGAAATATTGTAGAGCAGAAGAAATACCAACTACAAAGCTCAGTCAAAAAAGGTTATGAAACGGAATTAAAGTATCAGGATTGAAGCTAATCTCTACCAGATAGATCTGGAAAGTAATGTTCTGTTTTTTTTTCTGAACAATTATCGGTGATTGCTGTAAAAAATCAGCCGTAGTAAATTAGAATAAATAATATGGCAATTGATGCTAATAATGGCACCAATTATTTTAACAGTAGCAAGGATTATTCAGCTAATAATCACATTGTTTATTAATTATTTAAATAATGTTACTGTCATTCCTCTAAATTCGTTTTTGTTTGGTTTTTTCGTCTTCTACGGTTACGGAAAACATTTCTCACTAGGAAAAGAAAAAGATTTATAATTTTTGAAAGTCAATACAACCTCATTATAACTTTATATTAGTTTATAATTTGTACTTATCAAATGATTGCAATTTTTAGAATGTAAAATGTCAAATCAATTAAGTAATTTATTTCCCAAATCAACAATTTATAAAATCTTTTGAACTTTTATTATGTATCAGGTGAAGAATACGCAAAATTAGAAATTCAAACGTGTCATTTGTTTTCATTAAAAAAATTAATTAATTAATTAAATGTTTTCTGACTTATTGACTGTTTCATTTATGTTGCTGACTTTTAAATATTTAAGAAAAATATTATGTAAGCAATACTGTTTTCCTTAGGATGTTGCGTTATATGCGACGCATTGAATTTTTGCTGTTTCCCCTCTCATTGAGGTGAACGTCCCGACGTCTGCTTTGTGAGGAGAGGCGCCGCATTCGTCACCATAAAGACCGGCGCCAGAGCCAAGCACCAAAGAGATAATAACATTCCAACTACGCGGGATCAATCGTCAAGTTCTGCCTCTGTAGTAACTAATACGTATATAGCGTCCCTTTGCCATAAGGCGAAACGCCATAAAGTTACCGCAAGTTTGTGGAAGTCCTTGATTCCACTCATGCTGAAGTCATCAATTTTGATTAAACAAGGTACTTTGTGGGCATTTTAGTGTCTGGGTACAATCGGAGACAACAAATAATCTGGAAATAAGAATAAATTAGAATATATAATAGAACAAATAATGAATAAATTATTGTTGGCCGCTGTATAATTAAATATTCACTTACTTTACACAAAACAGCTTTTGTTTTCTGAAACTTTCATTGTGAATGTCCAGTGCAATAGAAAAGAAACGACTATACTTTTGAATTTTGAGAAATAATTTGGGGCAGTATCAAAATTAAATTAAAGCTACGGTACATTAAGTATTAACGAGAAGAGTTATCTGAAAGAAGTTTCATTTCAAAATGTAGAAGATTAATTTGGCAAACACAATATCAGTGATAGATCCAGGAGGGAGGGGGAAGTTAATAGGAAGAATTGTCCCGCTCCTTCCCCTCCCCCCCTTAGCACAGAATTGTACTTTTTCAAAAAATTAATGAATTTTGTGGGTAACTGACATTATTAAAATGTGAATTTGTACATCACCGCTCTGCTGGAAATTAATTGACTTTGGATATTGGTGCATCTTGTGGTTTCTCGTCAGCTGCGGTCACCGGAATCAAGTACTCGTTGTTTCGTGGAAACACAATCAGCCATTCGTAGATGAAGAGAACCCTCCGAATCATCAGCTAGGATGGTAACGCTGCAGGTTCGATATAAGAACCACGAAATGAATTTATGCCCGAAGAAGTACGAAAAATTTCTCAAAAATCTACAAACGAAAAATAAGGAACTGGGGGTTATTTTGGTTACATTCAGAATTTTTCTATCAACTTTGCTCCGCCTTCGTCTGTTTGGCGGGGTGTTTGAAGGTGGGTCCTTTTTTAGCAAATGGAGTAATCCTTGCTTATTTCTTAAGTCAAGTCGTTACACGGCGGTGCAGGTCAGTCGTCCAGTCTGCGAAAGTGTCCTGGAATCTTCGGGCGTGAAAAGGGTGGCTACCAGGACCCTTTCCATATTTTGTTCTTTCTTGATTATTGTCGCAAGGGATACCTTCTTTTTATATTCGCGGAGTGTGCACGTGTAGTTTCTCTTCATTCACAAGTATCAAACTCAGGAAGATAGCCAGGCTTTGTCACAAATTTTAGGCGTGCAAGGGCTGCCCTATATCATATGTATAATCTAAATTGGATGTTAAAATTGAACAATCACGTCCATTATTGCTCTGTCGTTGACTTGGTAAACAATCCAATCCGCCACTTAAGATTAATACGATTTATATAATTATCCATATTATAATTGCTTTTATTATTTTTGTCTTTCTTTTAGGTGTGGGTGCAAATGCACACCACAGACCTTCTTTTCACAGACAAACCTTACAAAATAGAGAAAACTATTTAAAAAATTTAGGTATGCATATTACACAAATGGCTTTCAACGTATCTGTTTTCGGAAAACAATTGTTATATTGTTTGGGATTTTTTCGTGATGGTCATTCTAATTACGTAATAAAAGACGCTGGAGTGACACTGATTGTCAACGACCCTTCCGAAGGACGTCCAAATCCCAACATTTTTTCTTATAAAACAGAATTCTGAACTTCTTTTACTGATGCTGGTTTCTCATTTTAGATTGTGACTTCTGAGAGATCATCATTGATACTACAGTGGTCTGCCTGTAATATGGGATCATAGAAACTCGTGCTCTTCACAAATCTGTACAACGGTATCCAATAACAATTTTAGAAGGTGACAGGGTCTTTTGATATGATTTAGCCCCAATTATTCATTACTGTGAAATAAATCTTTATTCAAAAATAATTATCATTTATTAAATAAGTAATAAAAGTGCCAGATATAAAATAATTAATCCAACTCTTTTAATATCAGTCTATTTTAATATTACACGAAATAAATATAAATTTTACTAAACTGCCCTCATCCCCCAAGGTACTTTTCTCTATCCTCTACAAAGGCTTTCATATTGTCTTTGGGTAATATTAAAGAAAAAGGGAAACATTATTTAGATGAGGGTTCTTAGGTCTTAGCGCTATGAAAAATCTCAACTTTTATATTAGGTTCAAGAGATCAAACGGGAAAGCCGACAGGGAAAGTGAAATAACTTCGCAATTAGGTCGACATAATTAGGTGGAGGTTTGGTACTGTTTGATATATTAAGGGAGGGGCACATGTTGCAGGTTAAACAAGAAACACTGAATGTACCACGACAGCTATTCTTTAATTTTATTTGTGGATTACTTTAGCGTTAAGGTAATTACTCTTATACGTCGGCAGCTGCATCGAGTAATAATAAGCTTTCACTGTTAAATGAACGCGGCTGTGACATTCTGCTTACAAAAGCTGAACGCTAATCAAATGACAGGTGAGACTCATGTTAGTTGGTCTGCACACGGAATACACAAGCGTACCAAGTGGTAATACCGGCTTTTCTTTGTTCACAGTCTTCAGCATTAACTCCCGAAGTCCTAATATGACGCCGTGCTTAGTTACGTGGATGATTTATGGGAGGAAACGGAGTGGGATTCCCGATATAGAAATAGCAGAGACTAGTTGTCTTGAAGGTTGTGATCAATAACAGTCAGTAATCAGCCATTATTAGTTATATTATCCGGGATGTGACGAACAAATATAGTCTTATCAAAGGAGAATATATAATACGAAACCACGGAACGCGTTAAACGTAATGAAGAAATGCTGAAAAAAAAACTATATTTAAAAAACGGCTATTACCCAGGATCAGGCAGTTATAAGGACATGTGCAGTTATGTGAATAATTAAGTAATTGTACTCTAAGATTATATTATAGAAATGATGTAGCATATGGGAAACTTTCAAAACCGTCATTTATTACACTCATGATTAACTCATGGTTAATATATAAATATCTCGACCGAATCTAATCAAGAACCACCGTTTCTTACATCGTGTTAAAAATGTGTCCTTGGGTTCGATTACTGTTGAAATTATTTCAAAGAATGACCAAAAGTCATAAATGGAATAATTTTATTAGAATACGTTTCGTCCCCCAACTTAAAAGACCTCCTCAGTTCTTTCCACAAAAATTAATAAAAATTTTGAAAAATTTCATGTTGCTCTTGCATTGTCCACGGCTTAGTTCGCGCGAAAATAGTTCTTTTTATTATGCCCTAAAACTTAAAACAACAGGTACAGAATATTGATAAAGTTGAATTAATAGAATATATATAAAAAATACGGTATAATTTATTTATAATCGCTTCAGGGCAAACCTTATTACTCGCAGTTGGTTTTGAACAGGTCTCGCTTTCTCACGTTTAGGAGAAAATAAAAATGAGCCATTATTAAATATTAAAATTTACCTGACAAAAAAAATTTACTTATAGATCGTAACGACGATCCAAATACTTTTATTATTTCTCAGGCAGTTAGCCCTCTGTCAATAGTAGGTTAATTACGGCGGAAATCCCACTGCAACAATAGATGGAGTGAGAAAAATCGTCATCCCTCCACCCCTGCCAAAATTACACTTATAATAACACAGTAAGTGGGATGAATCGTATACGAGCGCCTAATTGGACATAAAACTCGTTTTTTTCGCCGTCATGGGTTTAGGGTGAGAGAAACTATGAAGTCTGACAGTGTATCTCAAAGGAATGACAGGAAGTCCTCGATAGACATCACTTTGTTTATCGTTACATATTATGTGTATTAGGCTTTACCGTCACATTATTTGGCCATCTTCTGAATAATTCTACAATTTTACAACTGTCAATATTTCATTTTGCGTATATTTGCTCTCAGAGGAAGAACTGCAATGGTACATTATATCTATAGTAACGAAAAAAAAACAAGTACTTGCGGAATTTGGCGGTACGCAATTAAAGGCAAGCTGCATGAAGATACAGGTTACAGATAGGGTTAATAAAACTCAGACACGACGACGCGTCGTGAAATTTGGTGACATCGGGTGGACACAAGAATTTTTATTGGACAGGATCGAGCCCCGCCACCGACGCAATATGAAATAAGAAAGTGGGGAAAAGTTATTAAAAACCCAAGAGAAAAGGATTTCGGAGCATTGAAGGAGGCTAAGTTTGAACATTGAGGAGGACCTGGAGTTTGAGATTGTTAAGAAGGTTGACAAATTATTAAGGACGTGATAATTAACTGCTACATTGCTTTATCCCGGAATTTGTTGGATACATAAAAATATAACTACAAAAGTAATTTGAAGCAGAAGGAAAGGCAGAAAAGATTAATTTAGCTTTGCGAACGGAAGAGCGGATAATGTCCAGACCGAAATCTAGTTCCTCGTGAAAGATTAGGACATCCGGGTCTTGTATCCCAATTACAGCAGACAAAGCAAAGCCTGTGGGTTGGCCGTCTATTCTCTAATTGCAGTGGGTATAAACAAGTCTCTGGAGGTGGCATTTGCATCTAGATGGTTTCTGCCGACAACCCTTACTGGGCGAGGGTGGAGCCCTACAGTTTAGTACGGAAATTGCTTTATCGGGGCGATACACATAACTTTGCAAACTATAATACGCTTCATTAGCGGAACCCACGTTCGGCTTCACTACATTTGGATACACGGAATCCAATCATCAATTTAAATATGAAGTACGCTTAACCGCTGAACTAAGAAGCTAAACACCAACTTCACACGTTCTTGTCTTTTAGCAACGGAAGAAGTATTTATGAATACTTTAATTTATCGTCATCTAATTTTTTTTTGCATTTTCTTAAATACGCACGCCATTTCAACTTACTCCACGTTGACGCGTAAATATAGTAGAAAGATTATTATTACAGATATTATGAAGCAAATTGATGCTGTTGCACTAAACTCACCATGAAAGGTTTTATAGTTATTTCTAGATCATTTTTCCGTTTATTCTTCTCTATTGAATATTTTTTTAACTTCTTCTACCTATACCTACTGTTATAAAGAAGAATGGCTCAATTTACGTATTTTTACTATTTACTTAAGTTATTGCCTCACCTTGGTGGAAGCCAATGGTAATAGAAGTTATTATAATTATATATTGGGAAAAATTATCATTTGTAGTAAAATATATTGTAACATGAAAAGTTACACGCAACAATGCGGGCCAGCTTGCGAGTTGCAATTGTCGCAACTCGGGCCAACAATGGAGTCTGGCGAGACTCGAGCAGTCGTCATGGGGTAGTAGAAGGAGAAGGATGTGTCGGCAGTTGCGGACGGAGAAAGACCACGCCCTGTAGTAATAATTTTTCTCATGTTCTGAAATGGATTAAAGCTATTAAAATCCACTTTTTTGGTATTTTTATTAAAAAATACCTGGCGCCCAAAAAGCATTTAAATCCTCGAATACGGAGGTACGCCGGATCTTCTACAATATATATTTATAATCACATAAATGAATTTAAAATCAAAGTAGACATATTTATTTATAAGAATAAAATTATAATATTGAAACTCGTAAAACCCAGAAAAAATAAAATGAATTAACATGAAAACGGCAGAGAATTAATAAATTGGCACTGAAACTCCTGTGGGGTGAACCAAAAAAATCAATTTTTTTTAGCAAATTGGACTGGCAACGTGAACTTTTAATTTAACATTATATGATAACATTCCAAAAACTTCAGTTCTCACTGCTATTTCCTCTGCTATTCTCGCTGGTCCTCTTCAACTCTACCTTTTTAAATATATATATTCGTCCTGCAATTGTCATGGCTATCACTGTTTAGGTAATACTCACGCCATATTCTGTTATACTAATGGTTTATTAATCAAAATATCTGATTCAGATAATTTCTTCAAGGAATTTTTCAAATTTTTAAATGAATGATTTTTAATTTATATAATAATGGTGAAATCCCTAGGCTTTATCAGTAACACCATTTAATGAACAAAAACTGTATATTAATTTTGATTTCAAATTTTTTATTCAATTTAGCGGAAGCTTTCGGCATATGCCATAGTCATCTACAAATTATTTGAAAAATTACAAAAAAATTATGTAATTTTTACAATATAAAAATAAACTGTACATACCCTCAGTTGTCAAATAATTTTGTACCTGAATCATTTTTTTATTTTTCAGGGAATTTTTAAACGACTGTTTTTTATTTTATTTAATAAATTGGTTAATTAAATGGTGTGACTGATAAAACCTAGGGATCTCACCATTATTATATAAATATCTGTTCAATTGCTCTGCATTTTCCGTAATTAATATATTTTTACATCCACGATTTCGTGTGTTGAAACAACATTACCTCATTTAAAGTCAGTCGTCTTTTTAAATGTCACTACCCCTAAAGTTAAAATTGCATAAGAAAAATATTATTAAGTTTTTCCCCATAACACATTTTTTTCATTCCTACTTGAGGCTGGTACATATGTGATCACGTACTACAGCACATGGATTAATTCGTATTTTTAAGAAATTTAAAATAATAGTATTTTAATATTGCGAATTCTCGTTTCTATTTAGAAGACTTCAGCATGCCTTGCCGTCTAAGACAACACATCTTGCCATGCCTTTGCTGTACTCACTGTGGCACACGATTCCTTTTAGAGATGAGAAATACGCATGCGCAGTATTCCGTTTCGACCCCTTTCAACCACCCATATAGCTCAATAAACCTCTCTTAGCTGTGCTGCGGAATCACGTAGCACGAGGAGAGATAGCCATGCACTACAAGGAAAACTGTTCATTAACCAGAAATATTAAAATGAAGTAGTTTATATTTTCAAAACAAAAATGATATTCTTTCATCTTGTGTAGAATTTAAAAATTATTTGAGACTATTTTAAAGGGAAATGAAACAGTTAAGGGGCAGAAATTCGAAGAGTTTCGTCATACTGTGAGACTACTGCAGGATCCTGCAAATGAAATTCCATCCTGTGTGTCTTATTCCAAAAATTAAAATTATTTATTGTAGTTACAAAGAAAAATTTTATGTTATAATTCTGTGCCAAATTCATCTGATTTTAAAAAATTAGACACTACTTCACGTTATGTTAGCAGAATTAGCATTTGCTGACACGATCTCCGTTGGAGTATTATTACTATCTTACGTAATTAACACCCAGAAAGCTATTGATAGGAATGATGTAGCACTTAACTTATAAAGCTGCTATTTTTAAATTTTTAATAATTGATTCCAAGACATTGCCATCAAACTTCAAACCGTTGATGAGAGGAAGATCTGACCAACAATGAGCGACCTGTGCAGAATGATGGTGAACCCCCCTCCATTCCACTTGAGCGGTTGTTAACCTCGTCACATTGAGATACGACTTAAATGACAAAGATCAGGATGGAAGAAATATACAGATACAGTAGAGCTTAAATAAGGCCATCGGCTTCCTTTAAAGCGACATCGATTTTTCCTGGAGCAACTAGTTTGGGATAATGTGTGCATGACACGTCTCTAAATAAGTTACGTTCAGGGGAAACGGATGGCGGGTGTACTGCATCTGTCGCGCAGTTAGAGTGTTAAATTTATTACAGCTCCATGCAGCATGTTTGCAATATTTCAAAGAGAGAGAGAGAGCGTGAGGGAGAGGGAGAGGGAGAGGAGGGGAGACTCTGACAGCGGTTTATAATTCTGTTTCAGCAGCGAACGTCCCCCTTTTCCCATCCCCCGAATTCGCCGACCGCTCTTCTCCTCTCCGCTGTACTTAATCGCGTCACTGCCAAACATTGGGTTAATATTGACCCCCCCAACCCCCCCAGCCCCCCGCATCCCACCTCACCCATTCCTAGGACCCCCACAGGGCCTCGGCCATAAATCACATTCTATAGCCGGATATAAATATTTATGGGCAATGGAGGGAGATTGACCTATTGCCATAAAGCGGGGAAGAAATTTTCAAAACCGCCCGTCGAAGAACAAAGATTTTTTCCACTGTAAATATAACTACGAATTATGAAATGCGTACCGATTTATGTCACCTTAAAGCTTGGACAAATCCGTTTCACTAGTGACTAAAATGGAAAGCATCCACCTATTGGACTGAACTATTACAAACATTACAGCTTAAACTGGATGAAAGATATTGTAACTTTTTAAGTTCTCAACACATATTTTGGTAGAATCCATGAATATGTTTTACTCACTATTTCAGCATATTCAATTAATAAATACCAACTGGGCTAAAGTAACAGGTTATACGACTTCACGATTGTGGCAAGTGAATTGTACTCAATTGTTGAAACTAGTGGAACATTTACGAATGCCGTTTATGATAAATTACCACCATAGAACCTAGTTATACAATATATCATTTGGAAAAATAATAAAGTCTGTATCAAATTAAAATTAGCTAATGGATATTAAAGTAGCCAATAAACAGATGTAACTCTCACTAGGCATTGAAAATAGTCAAGTTATATTTTCAATACCTGATGAAACCAACAAGGTTTGAACCATCGTTGCATGGTGTTTATTCACCTAATATTCTCAATGCGTTGACACCTTCATTACCTATTTGTTAATTCAACGACAAAATTATCTAATATGAAGTGTACTGTAATGAATTAAGGTGGAGTTGCCATTTTATTAACATCTGTGGCGATACTCAACACACTATGGTTGAAAACGTTCCTAGTGGTGATATTTATGCGGGATTAACACCCAAGTCCGACAGAAATAAACTGCAGCAAGACGTCATCAAGCGAGAAATCAGCGAGCCGGGTGTGAGAAAAGCTCAGTTTCGGGGATCACGGATTTTTATCTGCGCAGGAATTTCGTGGGTCGCTTCTCCCTCCACGAAGTATGAAGAAAACGCGGGGCTGGAGGTTAAGTGATTCACCATCCACCCCCATGGTGGGGGCATGAGCAGAGTCGACCTGGAGAGGAGAAGAGAGGGATTTTTGGAAGTTAGAAAAACAATCTGAGAAGGAGATGGAGAGTTGAAAGAGAATCTCAGAAGGAGGAGATCAGTTGGGAAAGAATCATGACATAGACAGCAATAAGTCAAGAAGGAACTTTGAAGTAGTAAGTGGAGATGAGTGAGAAAAGTTTGTTTTGAATATCGAGACAAACTCAGAGAAGACAGCGGAAGGTGAATTCCCATTCACGTAATTTTCTGGAGTCGACCAAGAAAACCTCTGGGGATGACCAATGTATTAGGTCGGTAAGACAGCTCGAGGACGCCATTATTAAATTGTGTAGGCACCAAACCGATTACAGAACTCTCGCTACCACATTTGCACGTTAGAGTACTGCAGGGGTCAATCATCAATCGGTGGAAGAAAACTGTAAATCACCAATCTGAATAATTTCCTTTTAAAGAGGAAAAGGTTCACTGTACAGATCTTTCCTCACTTGGTTTTGTCGTTAGGCATAACACTGATTAATTAATGAGGAACAAGTAGAAGAATTTGCTACCAGACGTTATTACACATTTGTCACTTTTAAAAGTAAAGCCTCTGTTGCAGTTTTTAAGCTGATATTTCACGCCTCACCTACTTCCTATCTGTTTACTCATCCATTTTCTAGTCTACATCTGTTTTTAGCATAATATTCTATATGTTTATCATAGATTTATCGTTGAACTCATCAGCCAGGACCCCATCACGTCAGTAGTAACTGGAAATCCGGAATGATTAAGTGACATTTTTCTTCAGATGGCAAATACATTTCTTTTGTCTAGAAGCTCCGTGGGTACGGAGTACATGTGGTGTGGTAGGTGGACTTGACTTATGCTCCTTTACTTCCATACTAAATGGCATCGTGGGACGTGGAATCACAAGAATACTTTGGTTTGATTGCCGAGTTCGGTGCTCATAATGACACAACTCTTGCATTGTGCTTCGTTCGGAGGACAACGCCCACATTCTACTACAACCAGTTGTCCGTGACATTACTGGCTCGTGAAGACAACCGAGGGCCAAAGCCAATAATTTGCCTACAGTGCAAACAATCAACGAATGGTGACACGTTAATGAATGGTCATTAGCATAGCTAAAATAACTCACACAAAGTGTGTCATTTGTTACAATTTCTACAACTGAAAATAGTTCACTTTTTATAAACTAATAAAATTAGGAAAAAAGAATACAGTTATTCCCTTAATTAGCTGAAATCTTCATTACACTTCACAGAATAAAATCAAGTAATACACTACACTTTACACTGTACAGGTTAATGATAAAAAAATAGCTATCAAAATATTGCTAAACATAACGAAATAAATTATACATGACGTGAAAAACACACACTCAAGATTTTAATTGAAAGTTGCTTCCTGAAAGTTACTTTGAAAAAACGCCGACAGGGACACCACCGACCGTAGTCCCTGCCGTAGATGTGGCTCAAGAAACAACTTGAAAGTGATAGCAGGTAATTAATCTTCCAACTGGACGACATCCCTATAGATTTAGACAATTGTGTACGAATTTACCTCACCTGGTGCTGTAATAGTGGCCACCACGGTGACTAGGCTTGACGCCCTGCGACATTTTATTGTGGGATTACATAAAAGATATCTCTACTACAAAACCTCGAAAAATACCATAAAATTGATAGAAATAATGATGGGATTTTAGATACTGAACAAAATTTATTAAATAGGATTTTATTAAAATTTTTATTATTAAAGAAATTCTAAACTCATAATGATACCTTAAAATTAAATTATATTTATAATAAATTGTCCTTTAGCATTTAATAAGTTATTTTTGGCATATATTTGAACAAACGTATAAACTTTGTTGTTCATTACAAAATTTAAGATGAAAATGTTACTATTAGATTATTATTTTGATAAATGATGTATTACACTTATTATTTTTAATTCTTTTATATATTATATTTAATTTTGAACGTATAATGAGTAAAAGAACTGATATCAGTGAGTTTTAAGAAGAATAAATTTGTAATAGACTAAATTCTTTTACCGCAGAAACAAAATAAACAGCCTATTTAACATACTGAAGCGTCGTCAAATTAAATAAAATGCTGTTAAATGTTTCTAAAATGATCATTGAATTTATCTTTATATAAAATAAAGTGTTAGAGCCCCAATATTAACTAAAACTTTTTATTTTGTATTTTATTATTAACTACTTATTTCTGAGATTAAAAAAGTAGTGTATTAATGTTAGACAACCCTGTACATTATTTCAATAATATATAAAAATTGAAATAATATTAAGTTGTGATTCTGAGAGAACTTCAAATGAGCCACCGCGTGTAAGCAGAACTTTAAATTATTCATCTATTCTTTGAAGCTGTGCGCACTCGGTTCCGTGTAACGATTTCCAGGAATATTTAATATACAATTTAAACTATTAGTTGCTAAGCAATTCTATTGTGATGCTGAATAATGACTCTACGTGGAGGACAATGACGTGTATACGTTGTTCTTTTGATCTTCCGTTGATAGAATGCCAACTTCAAAATCAGGCGGTTTAACGACGTGGCGTATAGAGTAAAAATTGTATACTCTGTTTTGTGATTCAAATTTCTCCTATATATTTAAGAAATATAAACTAAATTGTCTATTATTTCTTTAAGATTGAAGAACTAAAATTTGTACTGTGCGTGAAATATAAACTGTTATTATTTCAATTAATTTATACGCATAGCACAGCCCGAAATTATTGCCTTTTGTTTCTAACTTTGCATCATCCTCCCCTAATTTCCTGGTTGACCGGCAATCCTGGATTCAACGCAAATGCAGCTACAGGTGGAATGGGAAGCCGGCAGGCCTCTGACGTAGTTGTGGAAACGTGTCTCCACTTTCGTTTCCTCACGCACTTGGAGCTAGTTCGCCTCTCCTCTCAGATTCCTTGAAGGCAGCCAGTCCGACTTTCCGTTTCGCTAGGTCCTCTCTGAACTCTCACCTCCGACTCTATTTTTTCGAATGATCTTTAGAGGTAATTAAAAATAAATGTCCTAGGTCTGATTCTGTTTATACCTAACTTATTAATTGCTTTACGTTATTCTGAGCTAATTATAAATTCAAACCATCCCGTAAATTGTCTAATAAATATAACGTTATCAAATGAAGGCCAAAAATATCTTACGTTTCGTATATTTTACGAATTTACCTCTCGAATAAACAGCTTCATATGGCTTTCAATAAATAATGAGTGAGTAATAATTAGATGGCAACAATAATAGTTTATACATTTCCAAATATTACGAAATAAAATAGATTTGGAACAGTAATTTTATATTTGTTTTTTTTTACTTACACTTTACTCCATATGAATTTGTTTTATACGAAAATACACGGAGAAGTCTTCAGTTCATAACTGGTTTATGCGTTCAGCGGGTCACCGCCAGGATCTTATTCCCCTTTGCAGGAGGAATATATAGCTCATGCATAATGCAATGTACTCAGTACGAAAAGACAGAGAGATTTAGAGATCACGATCGAGTGGAATTTATTCTCGTGACCGTAATGAGTGGACGGAGGCTGGAGGAGAACGCATTGTAAAACGATTTTACGGCTGTGTATTTCACAGTCTTTAGCACCGAGGCTTTGCTTGTCGTTTTATCGGCTGCTAAGCACTGAGGATTGAACGTTAAAAGGAATCTCTTCATTCGCATCGTTACGGTCCCCTGAGAGCTTCCTTTCACAGAGTCGTAAACCTCAGGTCAAACTCAAACTCAGATTTGCCTCTCGATACGTTTGAAGGAAACGTATTCGGAGTTGTCACGCCACAATAAACTTCCTGTAAAACTGTAAAGGAAGGCCATTTTCTTAAGAGCATGCATTTTGCGTGTGGCCGTATTCAATTTCATCTCTGCTTCCAACAAATTCGCATAAAAATATGGCAAGTACACAGCCAAGGCAAACGATTGGACGTTGGTCTGTAAAGTATCCATATAAGACACACTAACATTATACACCATATTTTAAAACTACAGCAGATAGAATGGATTTAAGTAAGTACTGCTATCTCATGCATAGAACAATATTTTATTTACCCAAATTACTTATATTCCTTATTAAATAAGAAACAAAATTAATAATATGTCTTATGAGGTTTAAGTTCCTGTAAGGGAGACTAATAAATTGTAATTTATTCTTACTAGAATCGTTATACGAAATGCATACGAATATCGCTAATTTATAGCTACAATGATGACGTAATATTGACGTCACATTTTCAATCGAATATCGCGCTTCAGAAATTTTAACATTATTACATATTTTACCTGATCCAGTTATTCTTGTTTGAGACTTAATTTGTTTATGATATAAATAAATGTTTGATCACTATACAAAATCTAATACTGAAAATTCGATTATGCGTGTGTGTCGAATAATACTTTACAGACGGATTATTTGAAATTAAATATATTCCTCCTCCAAAGATTATTTCCCAAATTACTTTTTTGCTTCCAAGTTCCATTCCCAACTGATCAATTTCTGCCTTTCCACCTCTTCAGGTCAACTTCTTGTGATTCCCACCATGAGGTGGATGGCGGATCACGTGAGCCCCAGCCCCAATCAAATATCAAATGGCCCGCTGATGTAAATACTATGTGGAGGGAGATACATCCTTCAAAATTCCCGGTGTCGATGATCTGGGGTCAGCTAAATGTTTCTTAATCCGCAAAACTGTGAATTTAACACGCTTCGAGTCTCTCTTCGGCGCCTTACTGTCGGCTATGCTTGTTGATGCCGACTGAGTGTCTCCAGTGGGGAATTTCTCAGCCACTGATCAAGTAAAATGGCAATTGCCACATACACGCATTTACAGGTTCATGTCTAAATTTTACAGGGTCGAGGATAGAGTTCAACCCTCGTTTACGTTGGTTTGGTTGGACATACTGTGTTTTTTGCGCCAGAACTCATTTATGGTCTTGTTACCGTCGGTAGTTGCAGATGTGGTCGACCTTCGGGTGTGAACTTCATTTTTCACCTAGGCCCAATTGACACAATTCTCCATCGACCTTCTTCCGGGGTCTTCCGTTCTGCCATTGTCTCAGTTTCCTTCCAAATTACTTTGCCACTCCAATTCCGCCCAACGTGGCTTATTCAAATTATCCTCCCCTCTCGCCAAAAAGCTTTTGATAATCTGTTTCGGGTGTCTGTTCTCATATTTTTGGAATGCGTTAAGTATTGTCTGGTGGCAGGAAACATCCAGCCTATCTCCTAATACCCCTGGAACCTGCATTCCTGAGCTATGAATAATGGTCTACGGTAATTAACAATAATGATTTGGATGTGTGTAGTGTTGTGATGGTTTAGGGCCTATGTATAACTGAGGAGCATTAGCGAGTCGTGTGTCATTTGCTTAGAGTTTTTTTTAGATAAATTGGTAGTGTAAAGGCAATACTGAAAGCATTGGCGTTATGAAATAAATTACTTTCTCTTCAGGATATGTTGTAGGTTAAGAAACTCGTCGGTAAAAGGCAAGAGTTAGTAGATATAGGGCTTCGTAAAAAGACGTTGCCTTAGTCTGTAATCCCGTTCGTAATAATATAATGTTTCCAACAATGACAGTAACCGTGAGTAGGCAGTCTTGAAGGGGAATTTCCTCTTAAAAAGACAATACTCCGCTCCTTCTTCTCCTTTCCCTACTGCGCATGTATGATGCCATGCTATAACTCACGAACTATACAAAGATCTTGACATAGTTCCAACAGTGTATTCATTCAATTGTTGTTCAGATAACGTTCTCGTTGTATCCAATAATGTTAGCTGAAAAAAGAAATATATAAAGAATGGTCATGACAAAGCCTGAAAGAGATCGTATCGTACAACTGAAGCCGCGATTCCCATGTCCCAGTTGTGAAATACGTTAGGCACCGAACTTCTCTCTTCATCTGTTCCCAGGGGCATTCCGACCATGTGGCACGATTTATTTGCGCAGAGGGTATGAGTACAATGCGGGTGGCAATGAAATTATTCTGGCGCTCGTTGTCGAAGGCATGAGTCACTGGCTGGTGGCCGACCATTAAATAGCTTAAGTGTCATTAACGTCCTGAGCAAGGCACCCTCAAAATGTTTGGGGGTGCGAATTCAATTAACGTCTTCCTGCGGTGAAGCGTATTACTCCGCACCAGTCATAATAACACGTGGCAATATCTGACAAAAGGGTCATCATCCATCTGTAAGGCTTCAACCCCCTTGGCATATATCAAACTGTTCACTTTCCTAGATTAAACGCTAAATTACCAATTATTGATCGGTTAACTTAAATTTATGAATCATAAAACTTTTCCTCCTAAAATTGTTGGAAACCACTTGTCGCCTCCTACCAGAATTATTTTTTGGTATTTTGTTATAGGCTTCAGTGTAATGCAATTACATTACAATATTCAATTACAGATATATCTTATAACGTGCTTAAAATATAATTTTAATATATTTTTTTTCAAATTTCAACCATCAGGCGTATGGGATCCATAATTCTTTTAGCAAGACCAGTAATGTGATTAAAATTAGAATGTTTATTTTCAGCCTTTGATAACTTCAGAATTAATGAATTGCAAATATCTACGTGCTGATGGCGTAGAAAGGTGTTTTTCAACCTATCCAAGAAAAAGGATATATTCGGGGAGAATTAAAGGTAATTTGAGGCTTGGCTGACCTCATTGACACAAGTGTCAGAGGGCATCGTGTCTTGAGTATCAGACGAGTTTTAGGACTGAATACCACAACAACCACATGGCAAATGAATAGAGTTGGAAATATTTGCTATAGGTAACCCTGGAAAGAGAAAAGTGAAATGCTGTGTAAGCTGATGAAGAGGCGGAGCCTACGAAAAGAGGAAATTCTGCGAGGCTTCTGTTAGCATATTGATCGAATATCCTTTGAGGATTTGCGAAGATGCTTCTTACAGCAGAAAGTTGATTACGTATCCTTAGCAAGGTTTGCTTCGGAGCGAGAAAAAGTCGGCACAGCCTTTAGGGGGAAATGGCTTACGGAAGTGGCGCGTCTTGCGGAAGTCAGCGCCGGGGCTATTTCTGGAGGCTGTGATTGCAGGAAGTTAGGGGACTCTGCGGAGAACATCTTCCCTACATATACGCAACTTCTCCATAAGCGTCAAAACCACATAACATTATTGGCCTCAGAAAGCGAACAAACCGAATAGGATTCCGAAAGAGACCAAAAAAACGTCAAATATTTTATTAATTTAATTCAATTGAGATATTTTACTAGCTAGGTGTCGGGAAATGGCCGGGATTCATTTATATTATCTCTCAACACGTGATTAAACCACAGTGAAAATATACGTTTTCACGACCCCTTCTTTATTAGAACTGAATTTCATCACAACTACCGTGATGCCTCAGCTTCTTATTCGAGTCAAAAAACCTCCTAGTTTCTAAAACTTAAAAAAAAGTCTTAAAAATGACTCACTATCAATCCCACTAATCGCGAGAAATATTTTATTCCCATGCAAATGTCTGCTGTTTCTGTACTACAAATGTTATGTATCCTCCACCCATCCACCAGAAACTGTAGTAGTGTCTTACTGTCTTAGCTTCCTTTCGGGTCGTAAAGAACACGTGTAGAAAATTTGTTCGAGATTGCTCCACGCGTTTAGCTTTTGTATGCTGCGCACACACATACACAAAAATACACCGATACAGTCAATTATATTTAGAAGGAGGAGATAATTGAACCATCTCTTCGGTCTGATTACGGTGAAATAATGTGTTCATCTACTTATCTCCGAAAAATAAATTTGAGTGTGTTAAGCCCTGCTACATATAAAACATTTTGCATACATATAAACTAATGAGCAGTATCATTACTTATGATTATATAGCTCTTAAACGTAAATGGCATAATACTTATTAATTGTTTTTTCGTGGCCGTCGCCGCGCGACAAACGATTCACAAAAAAAATCCGTCTGGGGCGCAAGAATCGCAACCCTCAATCATTTTCATTGCATCTTATAAAATATTTTGCGTTATTATTAACTAATTTAAAAGTATTATTACTTAAATAAAATGTTAGTTAAATTTGCGCTTTCTTTCCAGCTTAACAGAAAGTAAATCTTTTCGTTTGACAGGCTTGAAACGTGAGGTCATCATTTAACTTGTTACAAGTTCTATATGTTTTTAGGGTAGGAAACTTTTTGGCATAAAAAAGGGGAATGAAGATACCTAAATATTCAAGAGATCGACAGAAACCTTCTGCCCGGTGATTGAGGAAAACCAGTTTTCCTCCTTGACAATGTTTATATTGAAGCTGATAATTTTTCATAAAATAGTAGACATCTGATGAACTTGTACTTTCTTCTTGTACCTGCTTTCAGAATATGACCATAACTGTTCCTCTTTTCAACTACAAAGGTACACTGACTATTTAATTGCTCAATTCTTCGTCTCACCTACTTCCTCTGCTACCTATTCCCCTTCAAACACTGCTCGCCTCTCTGCTTCCTCGTCTTTTCAACGTCTGATCCACACTGATTGATTTTTCGCCTTCTCACCTCCCAGCTGTACTCTTCGTTTCCCCAACTCCAAAACGCCACCCCACGTGACGTGTCTCCACCAATATTTTTTTCATATGTCGCCAAACGCGGGATTTTTGCGCTGACCCAATGAAGGGTGAGCTTATTGGGAAAATTTTCAGAGTTAACCCGTCCCTACTTCGAAAACAACTCTTGGACATGCAGGCAGACTCGAATTCTACGCCACACTTTGCACCTGTCTGTCTTTCTCTGACTATTCTTTCTTAATTCATATCGTTGAAATATAAAAAACGTGTGAATTAAAATTAGGGAGATGTCCTGCTGTGGTATAATGTTAGAACTAAGAACAAAAAATTTTGAGAAACACATTTCTCAATCTTTTTTTATTGCTTGAAAGGTATATACTTGTATTGAGGTAAATGATTGAATGACGTGATAATTAAAATTAGTTGAGACCTGAAAAAAATAAAAAGCGGGAGACCGGTTCCAGTTAAATAATTTTTTATAGAGGAAAAAACATGTATCCTGTTCCAGAAATATTCCTGTCGACGTAATATATAATTACCAACTCTTCAAGAATTCCGGAGACTGCTGGTTACATTGAAAGTATTTAATATTTATCGTTGTCTGAAAGTGTGTTGGAACAGGTTATAATGTTGTTTTACCTTCGTACACGTTACAAAGGTCACCGTGACAACTCAATATTTTTTAATTAATAATATGAGTTATATAATTTATTATTGTTCTAGTAATTAGATACTAAAAATGTTTAGAATATAAAACTGATATTGACAAAGCGCCGAAAGCTTTTAAACATAAAAAAAATGGTGTGGGGAAATATACCTTTTTTATGTGGCGGTCAAAAATATGCGGCAATATAATTAAGAAATTGATTTACTTTTTAAACTATACTAACCGCTAATTGGGCTACCTTAGACGGGCCACTGTAAAACACGTCTCCATTCAGTTTATGTTCCAGCTAGAGTTATATATGTCTACAGAATGCTTTCTCATTGGTCTGCTGACCTAATTAAGAAGGATTTTGTATTACGCTGTTGACAGCTAAATCCTGACTTAATTGAATATTAAACAGAAACGAATTCAAATTGAATTTTTTTGCCTGTGCTAAGTCTTGGCTTTTCAGGATAGTCAGGAAAGTGTACTAAGCGATCCATGTATTACCCCTAGAAGGTTTATTCCCTAAAATTTTATTTTTCCGAGGTCATATACTTCTACGTTTATAATTATTCCAGTACGCACAGATGTGCGTTTGGTAACGACTATTTTAATGATAGCCATATCTATATTGTTTATAGGAGTGTTAATTGCTGGAATGTCTGGAGAATTACATTTTTTAATTTTTATTCAACAGCAGGAATGCCAACAAAACGTTTTCGAGAGTGTGTGAGACAGAGAGCGAGAACCAGGGCAAGGCAGCCACTCCTCTGAAACCGGAAATTAAAAATGAAGCAAGCTTTATAAGTTAATTATTTAGCGTAATTTTGCTACGCAAAGTTAGATTAAGTCGGTAATTTCCGAGATTAAACTCTCGGTTCCCGACAGACAAAACTCGACCGAATAATCCTCTTATAAAATAATACTTTCACTCGAAATCCCTGCAGTGATATGTGTTTATATCCTTTAATTAAACACGCGTAGGGAACGAGAAATTGCTTCTGGAAATTAAAAATTTTTGCCCTCCTTTTCGAATTTGTCGCAAGGGGCGGGAGGCGTTAATACGAATTATTCTTTATTTCGTTTTCCGGCGAGGGTCATGTGGAGGAATCGATTCCAGTTACGGACGTTCAGGTTCGGTGCTGTGTTATTGGTTTCGACGTCAATCATGGCCAGGAAATTAAAGAATTAAGCCCTTCGCTCAGTTACGCCGCTGAATACTCAGCAGAAATCATCGTAGGTTTCAATTTCGTAAGAAATAATGCTGGTATATTTATCTTTTAAAAAAGTGGAGCTCAATATTCAGTAATTGATTTATATCAATGCATTTGAGAAATACATTTAATTGAATTACAAAGATGAATATTTAACGTTTTTTCACGACTGCAAAATACTTAACGGTATTATTTAATTTAAATGACTGGAAATTTTTGCCCTCGATTGTATTATCATTTCGTAACACGTTTATTTTTTGGTTAACAGGCTACATGAGGGTGATCCTGAAACAGGCAACTCCCCTTTAATAGCATAGGAAGGGAATTGAAAAGGGGGGATGCGGAAGGTAGAGCAAGGTAGCCTAGCAAGGGTTAACTAGGGCCCCCGGGCTATGGTTTAAGGATCCTACCCGGTGTTTCACCTAAAGAGATGCAGGGAAAACCCTAGAAAACCTGCATCAGGTAGGTCGGGCATTGGGTACTATTCTCACGCCCTTCCGAATGACGGGAGACGAGTTTGCTGTGGGGACGCAGCATTCCCTTCTCCGTGTCTCCACCAGTTTCAGGAGGCAGTTGGCCGACTGATCCAATGGGATCAGCGAACAGCTCTTGCCATATGCCCAAGGTCTTCGACCCCGGTACATATACCTCCTAAAATAGGTGAAGGTGTCTCGGCATATGAGAACTTTGATAAAAAAAATACCCAGAGAGAGTGCGAGGCATTCCCGACATGATCAGGTGAGCCCCGCAGTCACTCTGGGCTGAAGCGTCTGCGAGAAAACTCCCGCAGCGCTCCATGATTTTGTAACACGTTTTTTTGGTGGTAACAGGCTTCCTGAGGGTGATCCTGAAACAGGCAACTCCCCTTTAATAGCATAGGAAGGGAATTGAAATGTTTCTAATACATAAATATATATAATCAAGTTTCATGGAACAACCGCGACAGCAGTCGTATAGGTCTACGCCCCACAAACAAAAAGTATCTCTGGACGTTTATGTAGATTTTTCGTACGAAATATTTCCTTCTAAAACTTGTGGAGACACGGAGAAGGGAATGCTGCGACCCCACAGCAAACTTTACTCCCGTCATTCGGGAGAGATAATAGTAGGCCTGCCTGATGCAGGTTTTCTAGGGTTTTCCCAGTATCTCTTTTATGTGAATCACCGGGTAGAATCCTTAAACTACTTCCTCCCTTTACAATTCTCTTCCTACGTTAGCTTCTTACCAAAGAAAAGATTTATCAGAAACGCAGCAATTTTTACCAACGGCAATGTCGTGATTGCCCTTAAAAGCATCTCTTATCCAAATTTGGCAAAGAATTGTCTGATTTTAGCCTGTCAAATATTATATGTTAAACGTTAACAATAACTTAAACAGCGTTTAATAATAATATTAAAAATAGTACCGTATCTGGATGCTTTAGTTTCTAAGAGATAGATTTGGATTATCTTCCGTCCCTTACCCGCGTCTCTGTAAAATGATCGCAGACGATCCGCCTTCTAAATTGCACAGGACTATAATTATTATTAGTCTGTTCACACTTTTCCATAATTGGATACCTTTATCAGCAGCTTAAAGGCTACATATTTATTATTGTCTTACTTGTTTGGTTTTCTCGCCTTTTCCTTACTTCTAGTTTCTGTACTGTGGTCGTCAACCTCAACAGTTTAAATTTTACTTGTTTTAAAGTGAAAACCTGAATAGAAATATTTTAACTCGGAAACGTGCGAAATTCCTAGATACTAATCGTTTTATTGCTAAGAATTTCTGAAAATTAAGACTGTAACATTCCTCTCATTTGTTTCAGTTTCTTACGAACCCAACTCCAAACCTATGTTGGGATGGTTCAGTCTTTTCGTGGTCCATCAGCATCGAGAACCAGTTCTTATCTCCGTATTTGGCCAGGGATCTGACAGAACATTACTTTTCGTAAGACATTCGCAGTATCCAGTTTCACGGGCAACAGATCCGATCCGAGTCCTCGAGAGGTCGCTTCTGCTCCATGGCATCCTTCTTCTAATCACGAGACCAACTGGACACAGAACCAACAGATTATATCACTCATCCACAACTCCTGATACCTTAGCCTTATCATCAAAGCAACGTAAAACTAAAAAAATGTTGTAATTTGCATCAGAACAAGATTTCTGAACACAAACAGAACTTTCAGAGGAAACACGCAGTTATAGTTGTCTATGTGTATAAAATTATTTAATGTCAAAGGAAGAAGAAATGCTTCAATTGGTACTCAAGTAATGAGCGTATAGCTAAATTTATAAGAAAGACAAGAACGGAAAAATATCGACTGGACCCAGAACTCGAACCCAGGACCTTCCGCTTTCCGGGCGGGTACTCTACCACTGAGCTAGTCCCGTAAACCAGAGCTAGGCTCACCTACAATTTACTAATCACATTCTTCACAACCTAATTTCTAGGAATTCAGCGAAGAATGGACAGTGTGCAAATTGATCAAAGGTGCATGGAATTCAAGTCAATTGAAGCTCAAGAAAAGTGTGTATAGCAAAATTATAAGAAAGACAATGGAAAAATGTCCCGAGTTCGAGTCCTGGGTCCGGTAGACGTTTTTCCATTCTTGTTTGATATGTAACCAAGAAGATGCTGATGAAGTGACATTTATTTAAGAGGATTTTGCTCTTTAAAACAATAAGTATGATAAAGTCAAGTCTACTGTCATAGCTAAGGATTCAGGCTGGAAGTTGTGAAGCAACTATTATTATTATTATAAGGATGTACGGGCAACAGAAACTCTGTAAAATACATTGTATGAATAATACGAAATCTGGAACTTTCAAGAAAACACAGTAAAAATAATAATAATATTATAAGGATATTGTAAAATTTTTATTATTGAAAATTACTTTGAATGTATGACTTAAACTGATTGAATTAATTAATGTTTAAATCAGTCCAAAAAAGACAAAAAAAAGTAAAATATAAACAACTATATGATCTGGAGCGAAACATGTAGTTCTATTAAATTATTTTGGTTTTGTTTTACTAAATGTCTGTAATTATTTAATTGAACTGCTATCAATTCATTTTATTCTGACTTATTCATCGAAAAATATAAATTACTGTGATTGGTTTTAAGTTTGAATATGCTGTTAAAATGTAGAGATTATTGAGTTAAAACCCGAGGGATATATTTACATCTTCATTAATAAATATTGTTTAATAGTTCCGTAAAAATATTTTTCAAGGCGTTTTCGGTAAAAAGTGTCATAATCTTCCATGTAGGGAAAAAATTAAAGAAAAATTTTCACTAACAAACCCATGTAATTTGTTTAACTAACTAACTAAATAATATTTAATAATGAAGATGTGAAATTATTGAAACTGATAAAAATCTGAGAGAATGTAATTACATAAAAATGATTCTGACTTTATTGGCTGATTCATTCGTAATCATTCATAAGCAAAAATATCGATTATTTCTTGATTCTGTTCGTAATTATATTCAATATACATACGATCCCTCTTTTAATTCATATGCATTCTTTCCCAACTCTTTAATTATTGTTATGTTCACTTTTTAATAAACCAGAATAAAATCAACACACGCTGGAGAAATGAAATATCACGGTTCGAAAAATAATTTCACGGTAAGCTTCTAAGGAATTCATCTCGTATCTTGTGAGAGACTTGACATTTGGAAAAGGCAGCTCTCCCTCTTCTGGCATTTTCACACGAAGTTGCGAATCGTGTTTTGCTGGTGTGTGATCCATTACGATACACGATAAATTTCACGGGGTGTCAGGCACAAGGGCAGGTGTCAAGCGTCTAAACTTGAAGACAAATCACCGCTTGCGATAACACACATCAAATTTACATTTGTTTCGCAGCCAGCCTTTTAGTCATATCCCTGGCGTTTTCTCGATATTCCGCACTAAACTGTAAGCATAGATAGGTTCAGTTGGCATGAAACTAGACTATTGCGGGTGAATAGACGTACGGGAAAACGTCCTCGGGTTCTTGTACTACAAATGCACTGAAGAGATCCAATGAATATTAAATGCGCAGATAAAGCAAACGTTGAGAATGTTTGTGGCAAACATGGACGAGAAAAGAAACCTTGGGGCATTTGCCCGGAATACGAAGCAAATTATTGCTGCATATATATTACCAGTAAACAACATTGCAGAAAATAAAACACTCGCGAAGATCAAACAGACAACGAAGAATGAGGTCCAACTAATATCAATTGTACTAGGGTAAATTAATGATATTATACTCTAATGCATCTGTGGAGACGTGACATCATAATAATTTATTTATTGTGTAACAACCTCTTTTTCCATGTCGCGTTAAATATTATAGATGTTAGCCCGGTCTAACTTTCGGCGTGGCAATGAACATCATTCCTCTTCACTGTGACGAGTTTCATACCTACAACTTAAGTTGCGCATTCGTATAACAATTCATGGAACTGGTGACGTTATAGACCACATATAGTTAAGTCGTAACAATTGTATCAATTCGGTTGGTTATGTGCCACTTCCTTCCCCCTGGTGGACAATATGAGTTGTATATAGTCCCGAGATTCTCGCTCATGGAGAGGATTTTCTTGTTTTCAATTAGCGGCCGTCGTGCTGCCTCCCCGTCAAACGGGATATTTATCTATTCAATGTGGACCACACTCCAAGGGGCGAGTCCCAGATGCTTGCTGACGGCTGACACCTACTAGCGTTGCCGTTCGCCGTTGCACGTGGAAAGCAGCTTCTGAGGCCAACGAGAGTGGATTCGGCAGGATTTATGTTTCCGCTTGCCGTTGTGTGGTGAAGCAGAGCTGTCGGACATATATTTTCTTCGTTTCTTTAAATAGACAATTGTTTGGGACAACGTGTCATCTGTTTTCTTAAATCAAGACTTAAATTCTTCATTATAATAACCTGTTTATACGTATCTACGTCAGTTATATTGATGGAAAACCACGGTAAGGAATTGGAGCTCCCTCCAAAGAAAAGCTCCCAGCACAATTACTTCGTATCACAATGAAGCCGCGCCACTAACATTTTATAGTCTGTTTGAACTTGGAAAACTCTTTTTATTTTTCGCTAATACAAAATTATTCATCACGGGAAGCTTAAAAATTGCACATCTTGTTTGAACTGCTTGTTTTCACTTAACTTACAAATACATTTTAATATTTCACATCACAATTTTATGAACAAACAAATTAATTTTTTTCCTCTTTTAAAAAGCTATGCGGAATTCGCTACGTGACAGAGCGGTGACTTCAGGAAATTACAAGACTGATGTTTGCTCGTAGGAGAGACTTTCAGTCGCCATCACAAAGCTATGCAGTCACCAACTTCAAAGTAACAACACTTAGCAACACTAATGTATTTTGCTGTAGAAGTGAAGATTTGTACACGAAAGAAAAATGTGATTTGAGAGCAGCAAAAAAAATAGAATCAGGTGGGCAAGGTTTGTGAAGGCAGAGTTTTGTTGAGAAGGAAACCGATGTGTAAATGCCACACTTTCATGTGTGGATGTTGGTAAATCAGGGCTGAGTTAGCTTGCGCAGTAGATGTATAACGGCAAATCCGACTATCCGAGAATTATCTCTGGTTTTCCACTACTGATGGTGGATTTAGATTCAGCTTTACTGCCATGAAAGCCAGAGATGTTTATCGAAACTTTGAGAATTGCACTGCCACAACGCGAATCTATTTCTTCTCCAGTCCTCCGTTGCGTGAGTTGGATCAGGTAAGAAATCTACATTCGCACTAAAATCAATAGCCGACGTTGAATATTATTCGAATGACTCCTAATGTATGTTCAAATAGAGCATCTCACGTTTTGGTTGGATGGAAAAGAAAAGTTCATCATCTCCCTGTGATGTCCCCGCATCACTGAGCTCTGTCAATCAATATGGCAGTGTAGGGGGAATAGCTCTGTGATTGGACGACGTTGCCGGGGGAAACTGATGCAATTAGGATGCTGCAGATCGTGAATGAAGTTACGTGTCATCCGAGGGGAAGACGGAGGGCGACGTAATAAGCCGCAAAGAAATGCACCCCAGTCGAGGAGAACTCCTCCACATCCAATTCGTTTCACTCAAGAACATATCCAGAGGATTTTCTCGTTCATTCTCAAGCTATGTGGGCCTACAACCAATTCTTGCGTAAATATAAGATAATGCTGTCTTGATATATCTGGTAAGTGCCACACTAGAATTTGTTTCATTTCATTTCAAGGATATTAGAAAAAAGACGAGCGTGGAATCAAGGTTGATCATCTTGCGATTCCGTTTGTCAGATCAGCGGAGAAGAAGAACCAAAAATATTTTCTTGGAAATGGAACAAACGTACCAGTACACAGCTCACATGTGCGATTTTACTGAGCTAGGAAAGCTGTTTAGTGATTATAATTCCCCCTCCCCCTTCCAAATTTCATACTGTAGATGTCGACTTTATTTTACTAGTGAGAAAAAAAAACAGAATTAAATCAACAACGTCCACGAATATTCCTTCAGAAATAAAGTGGGTTGTCTACTGTGTGACGACCCACCAGATATCGGGCAGGTAATACCAGTCTTTATTATAGCTCCAGAAAAAATGGAAACTGTTCAGTAACTTACTTATAATGATAGAAAATTCGCTACTGGTTTGGAAATCCCTTGAGAAATTCTTACTTGCATCAATAAAATTGACAGTATTAGTAAAACTGAAAAATTATAATTTTTCTCCAATTAAGATAATTAAAATACATAACATAATAACCTAAATTAATAATAAAATGTAATATACGATACTGATTGTTAAGATCACAACAATAGTTTTATAGGCCAATTTTGAAACAGAAGATGAAATTATAAAAATATCACAGAGGCGTCAACCAAAAACCAACACATTCGTCATTTTGTGCCGGAAAGGAGTTTAATATTACTAAAATATTGCATACGTCTCCATTTAACAATGTTCCATGTAAATCCATTTCTTTGTGAAAAGCCACTGATTATGGATCTGTACATCATTTAGCCTAATTATATAAAATTATTATTGTAAAGATATTGCAAATGGAAAAGCATAGCCTGAAATAAATTCACATCATACATAAATCTAGACGACTTGGATATAAATTCTCTAATATATGTATATATAAATATAAATCAACATACGAAAATTTCAGGTTTAATAACAAATGTTTGCAGATAAACGTTTCTAAATCTACTATTCTTTTTTCGATACATAGCAAAACAAGGAGTGATAATATTTCCGTATGAATTCTATAATTTAAATAATATTTTGATTCATTAAATAAAAAGACGTCCAATATGTCAGCATATAATTTTATTGCTATTTAAAATTTTAAAACATTTTATCTATTAATTAGTCAATATTTAATTAATATAAATGCGACGTTTCGTCTCCTTTTCCAGACTTCATCAGGGATAAAATTTAGCGTCTCGTAAGGGAGAAGAAACGTCGCATTTACATTAATTAAATAGCAACAAAATGATATGTCAACTTATTGGCCGTCTTTTTATTGATTGTATACTTATAGTCCGAAAACTATGTTTTGAATATTTTGATTCTACTCATCTTAGAATTAACTACTAGATATTAATTATCTAGATATTCTAAATATTTCAAGAAATTTTCTGACTAAAATATTAACCTTTGATTATGATCTCATCCTCATGTTTACCTTATGACGTCACAAATGAGGGACGAAACATAGTGATACATACTTTAACAGCAACGATTACATTGTTAACAACCAAATATTTTTTAATACTTTGGTGATAATATTTATTTATTACGTCACTATAATCAGATGAATATCAATAAATAATTAAATGGGTTTAAAATTATAACGTTGTATTGAACCCGACTGGTATAAAACATGGGCTATTCAATTACATTTAAATTAATTTTGTGAAAGATAGTTAATATAAACATTACCTGCGCAAGTTATCTCTCTGTTGTAAATTAAATTTATATATTCAAAACAAAACTTCAAATAAAATAGGACACTTCATTTGCTTTAAACTGAAATGTAATAGCTTGAAATTACTATTTTGTAAGTTTGCTTAATTAAAAACATTGTAATGATATGGATTTAATAGCTTTAACGCTTTATCCAGTCATACAAAGAGTTCAGTAGAGTGAAACACAAAGGTAAACTTTTATGTGAAATATTGAAATATTCTAAATTAAGGGGGGGGACATAATTTCGAGCACGCTCAAACTGCTAATAACAATTTCTGTGAATAATTGCTAAAATATTGAATAAATGAGGTGTAAATAGATAGAAAAAGAGAGAAAGAAAGTGATTGAGGTTTGTTTGTTAGTTTTTTTAGAATTTACTTACGGGTAAATGAATATTAGGAGACCGTTGCCAAAAATGTTCCTATGGAGTGCGGCGTTATATGAGTGCGAAACGTATACGATAGGAGTTGCAGAAAGGAAAATAATAGAAGCCTTTAAAATATGGTGGAAATACAGAAAATCAGATCGGTGGATAGAATCTCTAACGAGGAAGTTCTAAACAATAGAGGAAGAGCCAACAATTTGGAGGACGTTCACTAAGAAAAGGGATAAATTAATAAGTCAGGTTTTGAGACACGAGGGTCTTGTAAAATTAGCATTAGAGGGAAGTGTGTAAGGTAAGAACAGAAGAGGGAGACCAGGGATGGAATACCATAAGGAGATAACGGAGAAAGTGAGATGTGGTAGCTATGTAGGAATGAAAAGGCTTGCATAGGAAAGGTTAGCTGGAGGATTGCAACAGACTAGTCTTAGGTCTGAATACCACAACAATATCAACTTCAAAAATTTTAGAAACGTTTTTCAATTCTGGAATTGAGTTTTTTTTTGCAGTTTCCAAAGTATATTTCTCTCTTTAACTTTTATATACTCTTAAATTAATTGCCAAATCTTGTTATAATTAAGCCATTTCATTAAAGGGAAGAAATCTAGATATCTTAACGAGGTTTTAATTTTAGACACTGTGTTTTATTTTGGACCAGACATGCTTAGACTCTATTGCGTAAGCAAGTTTAGGCAGCACAGTTTGATCCTTGATATCTTTATAGGCTTTGGGACAAAAGTTCCGATCGTATCGACTGTGCATGCAAGAAATTCCTCGGCCAATCTCATATAACAGTGTCATTACAGGCATCCTACAGATTGCTTATCCATTTTGGGCGAGGTTATAACTCGGGAGTTATCGCCGTTGACCGAGCTTAAAGCCTTTCTGTCACGACAAGTAATTATTGTCATTCAGCTGCGCACGAGCACACGCGACGTTCAATGTCGAAAGTTCTGTTCATATCAGGAATCGTCAGCTCACTTTGCATGAAACTCTCATTTGCATACATTAATGCTAGAATAAATGCATGATTCTTGGAGCACGTTGTCCTTTCTTAGAGTGATTGTGTGTTCCTCGACTTTTGGGTTTCCTTTCCAGGATTTCCTGATTCCCTAATGCATCATATACGATTATTAACCCTTCGTGTTTTCAAGGAAGACTGGACTTGAGCGTATATGAGAGTGGAATACTGTCGGTTGGAAGGCCAAAAACAGAGATGAGCGAATTGGGCGGACTCACTTGGAGCGTGAAATTGAGGGAATTTATGGTCCTCTGATTAGTTGTGGGAAGAGAGAAGAAAAGGAGAGAAAGGCGGCAGTTTAGAGGATAACTCCAAACAGTACCCTAATTATCCTGCTGCCCACGCCATATCCTACCATCATCTCTGTTATACAACAAGAATATCAACACTTTCATGCTAATATCACACCAACTCAACTCACACCGTCTTCAGCTGAATATCAGCCGACTAACCCTATTAGCATGCATTTCATTTTGGAAAAATACACAATTTTTTGAATCAATTAGTCTCTAATTACTGAGTGTCCGTCGCTTCTTTCCTACATCAATTCGTTTTTCTTTTGTTATAAATAGAGAGGAGTACCTAATAATTATTTAATATTATCCCACATTCGTCGTCAATTGTAATAAACAGAGAGGTGAGCTACTAATTTATTATTAATTATTATTTAAGTCATCATATTCAATTATTGGGAAAATTATATATTTTGTAGGAGAAACAAATAATGACAGAAATGAATTATAATCAAAAGTAGACATTTATTTAAACAAGAGTAAAAAATTATGTAATAAAACTCGTAAAATCCAGAAGAAAACAAAATGTATTTACATAAAACGGTAGAGCATTAACGATTGTATTTTGAGACTCTTTAATAACAGGTCACATGTGGGGTGAACAAAAAGAAGCAAAGTTTCTATGGCAAATTGGTCTGGCAATGTGAACCTTTTGAAATTATATGTCAACGAGACCGACAAAAGACTGCAGCTTTATTCTCGGGTGTCGGCGGAACGGTTTGCTGTGGGTTGACAAATTTGAAAGCGTCTCTCGTTGACAGCGTCAACGCTGCATGGCTGACACCCTACGGCGGAATAGTGGAACTTCTACAAAAAAAATTCTACATCTGTTCAGAATTAAAGAGCTAAACTCTGCTATTGCCAGCGGCCCGCAGCATTTTTTAAAAATCTATCTGCTCCCAACTTCTCTCCATTTCGCCTCGTATGGCCCCCAAAAAAAGGATATTTTACTTACAATAACCACTAATTGTTTTGCGAAATAGACATAAAAATTGTATAACGTATTTCAATATCTCACATAAACGTTTATAATTGAAACGAAATTAGCATCTATTCAAATACATTTTCTCCCAAGTATAATAATTGGAGAATGATCAGAAAAACTTGACGTTTATTTTAGGGGTTTCATATTAAATTAAACCGTTTGACTGAACAAATGTTTTGAAAATTGCGTTATTAGAGTCTGAACACCGTTACTCTTATACTACATTTAGCTTTGCATGATTTAACCACATATCTTGATATATTGTTGCAATAATTTTTTAATATTAATAGCGAAATGTTAATAACGTTAAGAAAAACCTTTCAGCCGGACAACAGCCTGAAGAGATTACAAATAAGTACCGAAATGAACGGAATTTAAAGAATGAATAATGATTAATAATTTAAAAAATTGAATTATAGAAAGTGCCTGCTAAAATGAGTTATCAAAAATACATCTTAGGTTCACTGGTAGCTGATTTCATTTATTTATTTTAGTTTTAAAAAATTCTAAGTAGCAGAGAATCCAAATGCATCTAAGGAAAAGTATCCGGAGTTATATTGCGGTTATAAAAATCCCGTAGACTAACTGTGTGAAAGATAATAAGTAGTTTCTCTTCCCATTTTCATTACGTGTGAAGAGCAAACGTTCTGGATGACAGTAGTGCGTTCTGTGAAGCCATAAAAGTAGCGAACTGCTGTGAACGTCCTCAGGGGAAGAGAGAGAGAGAGAGAAGGACAAGAGGGTGGGCAGATCAATAGCTTTTATATTGCGTGCCTTTACCATATAACAGCCAATTCAGTTCTGTAGTGAGGAAACTTGCAGGGAATGTCTCAGAGATATCACTTCCCAGTTATAGACTTGCCGAGTTTGCACGTTTTCTATCAAGGCTTCCGATTTTATCCTCAACTACCGTGCTTTGATTCGCAATACATCCAACTACAAAACGTAAATGACATCTAGAAGTTTAATTAAAGAAAAAGTTCATATTGTCGTGCAATACATAAAATAAATGATACAGGACCCAACATGGGACCCTGCGGAACTCCAGAAGATTCATTATCCGTCCGTAATTCATATTGTACTATCTCTGTTTTTTTTTGTCTGAAATACAGAACAGTTTGTTTTCAGAATTTGTTGTTGAATGTACAAAAAGCGTGGCAAGATTCTTACTTATTTTTTATCGGAATTATTTTTTTTATAAAAAAGAACATAAGGACACAAGATTTTCAAGTTTCTGTTAATTTAAAATGAATGTCTCTTTTAAACTCACGCGAGTATAAAATTGTAATTCGTGGAAATTCCACCTTGACTTGTGTCTAGACGTTCCCAAAGCGCGTTCGGTTATTAATAAGCGCTGATTGTGCCGAGGGCAAGCAATTACAGTTCCCCGCAGCGAAGACGACTCCCAGCTGAGCAGCAACATCGCGGTCCAGCAAATTCAATTTGTAATGCGACATCCACGTAGTTAATTGACAGGTATTACCTTTATCGGCAAGACATGATAGTCAGGGAGTTGATTGCCCCGCGCCATGGTAATGGTACGGGACTCCCAACGTGCAAATGCTGAGTCAGGTACAGCTCAGATGAAATAAATGCTGATGGACCGTACGAGATTCGGATGTTTCTCGTCCCAGAAAATTTCGCATGGAAAAGAATGAATCACGTTTCTTGAACTCAACCAATTTATAATTTAGATGTTACATATACATTCACAAGTAATGCGAAGCCATTTCAACGACTGCCAGATTCGCTCCGAGTTCGTTCGTCATTTTCTTCTAAGTTCACCCTTAATATTATCTCTGCTCCACACAATATATGCTTATTGTGCTGATTTCTGTTTTAATCTTCTAACCTCTGGTCTCTTCCAATTCTATTCGCCAATTTTGATACAATTTCCACTGCGGTTGTGGTATAAAAATAAATGAAGTAAAATTTAAAAATTTTGGTGAAACAATCTGGTCAAGAGATCAGACGTCATGGATTGGGAAGCCTGACAGCGTACCTCCTTTGTAGTGCAGCGTCGCCTTCATATACATCCGGGTTCAAGCGCCGGTCCTCGTCAACTTCCAAGAGCAGAATGATGATTTCACACAGCCTCACCGCTGTGTGAAGAAGAAACGAAATCGATCTTCAACGATCGATTTTCTTTAGACCACGAAACCCCATTGGTTGAGGCAATCACGTGGTAATTAAATATTTCGTTGTCTTCTTGGGTCCCGGAGTTCCGCTGGAGCATGTTTACGGTAATTCCCAGGTGATATTCATGTGTGTCGAAATGCCATCCTTGGGGATTAGCGGCGGCATCAGGCCTCGACATGCTGACGCCAATCCACGCTAACTTATATTAAGAAATAATGAAATATCAACTATCGTGCTACGACAGTATTCCATAAGAAATCAGCTGGAAGGCCGACTTTCCGTGGAGGAGAGTTTTTAAATTTTTTCTTTAGATTACTAATATTTTATTTACATGTACTAAGTTAACGACCAAATTACAGACATAAAGTTATTATTTAAGTAAACCAACGTTTATTTTGGGACGTATTAAGCGAATTTCTTCAAATATTTAATTTTGAAGTATGTTAGTCGTAAATTATGTTGAACAAACATAAGCCAAAATGTTTTTAAAAAAATATACTGGACTGCCTCTAAGAGCAGCATCAACCGAAATGCTGAATTTGGTCGCTCTTATTCGATCAGATATGAACTATTCATTAAAATATAACTGACAATTTATACATTACCTTATTGTTACTTAGGATTTGATTTAGTCCGTCGGAGCTGATATTTGAGGCAGTGCAGTTTAGATTTTTATACATTTTGTCTTTCATATGTTCATTAAAATTTACAACTAAGTATTGCAAAATTAAAATTTGAAGAAATTACTATAATAATTTCAAAAGATGGTGACGAAAGGTCGGTTTTACTAAATTACAACTTTGCTAGTTTTGGTCGTTAATTCAATCAATTTAAATATTGTAAATAAACAGACGTTAAGAGATGTACTAATAATTATTTATTTATTTATTCCCATGCATGTCTATCTTCCTAAATATAAGGTTAACAACATAGGATTTACAATATATATAATTACAGTCAATATAAAATCCTGACACTTTTCAGGAAGCAAAATCATCACCTAATTGTAAAACAATATTTAACAATTTTTCCCCCGTCTTCATTCTTAAATCCAATTTTGTGCTTGTTTTGTTAAAACATCACTTCTTGAATGAAAATAATTAAATAAAACACAAATAAGGTCAAAAGTCAGAAATAAAATAATTTTATTTAAAAACGTTTCTTCCCCCAACTTTCGTGACCTTCTGAGATCTTTCTACAAAAAATTATGTAATTTAATATTATAGTTGATTATAAAAAACTAAATACATACAATTTATAATAATTTAATTGTAACTAGTTAAGGATGTATATTCAAATATTTATATTTAATTAGATAATTTTTTTGTAGAAAGATCTGAGGAGGTGCGTAAGTTGGGTGACGAAACGTTTTGAAACAGAATTTCTCACTTTTGGCCATTCTCTGTGTTTTATTAAAATAATAATCCAGATTAATTCAATTGCTTTATTTATGAAATCATTAAAAGTTTTTGATTGACTTCTGTTGTGCACGTTACGTTTATTGTTACAAAATTTTCCATTGTTATTTTGAACATTAACAATACGTTTATGAGTTATTGGTTGAGACTGTCATTTCGGCGTTTTTGCTTGTGCGACATGCACATAAAAATTCTCATCTTTTTTAATTTCTTGATTGCGTAATTAATTGTTCACATTTATAGGATTGCTACCTTATATTTAAATTTTTTTACTATTTCTAGTGTTAAAACCACCGAGAAGACCGGGATTAAGACTGTTGGAGGATCGATACGCTGACCACGTGTCACTCCAAATTCGGAATGTGTCATTCAAGATGACAGTACGCAGCCGACTCGGAAGGCCCAGGCCCTCAATGGGCTGTAGAGAAGAAGAAAAATAAAAAAAAGAGTTAAAACCACACCAGATGAAATTCCAAATTTATCTGTTCAATTAAAGTTTATATTAATTTTTTCTGCTTTTGTTGAAATCATTGATGAATTTTCAAATAATATCAGTTTTTTATTAAGGTTCTAAAATTTATTGCTTCAGTAAATCGTAGGTCAGACTGTGATCATGTACACACAGTTCTAATAATAGACAACTAGAGAAGTGTGGGTCTTAAAATTGAAATTATTGATTTTCTGTTGCAATATGCTTTGAAGATGGAAGATTTAGTGAGTGAGAAGGACGTAGCGTAAAGCAGCGTGCGATTCGTGGTATCACCCACATAATTCCAGTTAATTGGTCAATCTGATAAATCCTCCTCAGAAGCAGATCGACGTAGGTTCTGGCAAACATTACATTTCACCTGTCGTGACTCTGAACAATTCTTCCAAACTAAACCAGGGGTAGAAAGAGAAAGGGAGGGAAAGAGGGCGTATAACTGCCATTCAACATGCGAGCTCAGCTGACACACAAAAGAAATTTCTCATACGTAGACAGATAACTTTGTTCTTAGCTTTCTGTTGCGGAATGCTGGGATCAGATATCTTCAATCCAGAGAAAGGGAAATTTCATAAGTATTTATGTCGCTATTGAGAAGAGTTGGGAATTGAGGCGTTGCGGATATTTACAGCGAACTCAGCATCAGAGATTCCCTTTTTGCGATTTTTTGGGACATTAGAGAATAGGAAATGGATATTTTTCATCATAGATTCGTTTATTGTTCGTCTAAGAAATCAAAATGAAAGTTGCTCTCCAATCTTCTAAGAACGATACAGCTCCGGATGCGAAGGGCGTATTCTACGTCCACTCCCTACTTTATGGGTTCCTTCCAACTGTGCCCCCTGCGAAATCTACTACGGTACGAGGTTATTTCCACAAATACCGGACCTTATTTACACTCTTAGGGTACCGAAAGTATTTTATACTTTCCTACTATACCGGGAGTATTTTTGTCTCTTTATTTATTGCTTTCTTAAGACTCCGGTGCTATTTTTGACCCAATAAGTTCCAGGGAATATTTTTGACTTTTTAGAGTACCGGGGTTTTCTGAATGCATTGCTTTGTAACACTTTCTTTGCGTCTTTGTTTCATGTATTGACTTAAGCTACTACGGAAAGTCAGATTCCTCGTCGTACAGATCCAAGAAGTGACATTCACTTTGTTTATGTGTGTGCTTGTGTTTCTCAAAGAGTTTTATAGTGCTTTTGAGTGTCTGTTTATACTTTTTAAAGCAGTTATTTTATATTGTATCTTCTTCACTCTAGTTGCGTATTTTTGTTGCTTAATTGAACTTATTTTATTTTGGTCTTATAATTGTTTATTACTTGATGTAATATATGAGGTATTCTATATTCGCAACCGAGGATTAATGGAAATAACGATAAATAAATAAACTACTTCTTAAGGGTACTGGAAGTATTTCTGATTCTATTTCTTTCCAGGAGTATTTTAAACTCTCTTAAATTACCAGGAATAATTTATAATCTACTAATGATCGGGAGTGTTGTAGACTACCTCAAAGTATCCATATATTTAACTTTCTCACAGTAATGTTGTATTTTTGACTCTCTTTAATGTACCGTGAGTTCTTTATCAAAGTTCTCGTATGCCGAGACACCTTCACCTATTTTAGGAGGTATATGTACTGGGGTCAAAGACCTTGGGCATATGGCAAGAGTTGTCCGCTAATCCCATTGGATCAGTCGGCCAACTGCCTCCTGAAACTGGTGGAGACACGGAGAAGGGAATGCTGCGACCCCACAGCAGACTCGTCTCCCGTCATTCGCAAGGGCGTGAGAATAGTACCCAATGCCCGACCTACCTGATGCAGGTTTTCTAGGGTTTTCCCTGCATCTCTTTAGGTGAAACACCGGGTAGGATCCTTAAACCATAGCCGGGGGCCCTAGTTAACCCTTGGCTACCTTGCTCTACCTTCCGCATCCCCCCTTTTCAATTCCCTTCCTATGCTATTAAAGGGGAGTTGCCTGTTTCAGGATCACCCTCATGTAGCCTGTTAAGTATCTGTCTTTATTTAAGTTACCAATAGACTTCTTGACTCGATTCATCATTCCGGTTATAATTAAATTAAAATTCCGCCAGTTTAGGTAGGGTAGGAGACGTGAAAGGATAAACGTTAAAAATAAATGACAACGCGACACATGTTAAATCATATATTGACCAATTTGGAATCAATTACTTTAATAAATAAAAACCGTGGAAATGCCAGCTAATTTTATTGAGTCTACTTTCTATCTACTTATCATCTATTTACAAAATTACAAATGATTCCGCCGATCTTAATTCTTTGAGGACTTGCAAATTGTTCACATTTTACAGTTCTATTGTATGGTAATTTGACGTAATTATTAGCTTCACATTGCTGTCTGAGGGTTGTAATCGTATTTATTTGCTGTTAACTCAACGTGTATTTTAAGAGGGTTGGAACCTTCCAGACCATATACTTTCTATAATTATTAAGAAAAAAAATTATCTGTAATTTCCGTGAGTAATAATGGTCTCAACAGGGAGTGTGATTAAGGAAATTGGCACTCGAGCTCGTGCTTCATGTTCCAACGTCACTTTTGAGACGGAAAGCTCTCACTCATAATTTCGTGAGGTTCCTTACGCCGCGCCTCATTAATATTAACGAGGATTTTAAAATTTAAATCTACATACGCAGCTCAGTTAGAAGCCTTCTGTTTACCTTAATCTGAACGCGAGGTTTTTCTTCCCTCGAGGCTACTACGATCGCTCAGTTCATTAGGAATACTCGAGGCTCTTGCAATTAAAACAGACCTCCGCGCTGTTTTAAACTTCTTGCGGCGATAAAAAGAATCCCTGCCGTTTAAATTTGTATTTACGCTCGACTAACGTAGAAAAGAAGCCTCGTGAAACATGTAAAATTATAGTTGCAATGAATAAAATATGTTCTTTTTCACCGGGAAAATATCAGCCTGGTGTTTCTCGTGTTTTTAATAGAGATATACACGCTAAATTAAAATACGTAAAATATCTAAGTTAAAATGAAATGTTTTCCGTCTTTCGTGCCTTTTTATTGTCCTCTTCGCTCAATTAAACAAAAATAATTCTGAATAATGAATCTTTGTGTGGCGCGCAAAAGAAGCGTGTAATATCCGGAACGAAGGAATTTTTAAAGGTATGTATGCTAAATTTAAATCCTGTTACGCGCATTTTAGAGACCGACAATCAGCGGGAAGTCTACTTCGGTAAAGGGGTTTAACGAAATCACTGACGGGTTTATCGCCCTTGTTAATAATTCCCCTATATAGTCCGCAAAAGAAACTGGATAAGTATATCTGAAATTTTTGTTTTGCAAGAAGTAGGACGGCGGAATAACCTAATTGTCAGTTCAAGGTGGTAACCATGGAATTAAAATGATTGGACAATCATGGAGATCTATAGACAAAATAACTTTTCATTAGGAATGTAGAAGATATAAATGAAACAGTTACAGTTCCTTAAATTGCACAGAGTCACAAACGCACGTATCTGGTAAAATACTAGTTTTTTAACAGTGCGATTATGGATTTTAACGTTTTATCTTGTAATGGTCCAACGCGGTACGAGGTCAAAGAGAGTCAGTCGGCTAGAACTGCGGAGCGAAGGACTCTTTTTACGGCTCCGCTCCGAGGAGTCGGACTGGGTAAAACGACTTCTCTCCGCATCGCTCAGCTTTCCAGCGAACGAGATTACAGCTCTATGAAGCTGTTGGCGCTTAAGTCTGAACACTCGCCGCTCCGCATTTATATCTAAATTTACATTTTTTGATTATGATTTATTTTCCGATAATTTTAAGAAGATTTTAGTACTATAGTTTAACAGGTCCCCCTTATAACATTTAAACTGTAATTAATCATACATTCGGTCATTCTTCGATTTAACAAAAGTGGTTACCATTTTATATCTTTTGTTTGTTTCTCTTGAATTTCGATTTTCGGTACAAATTCTAAAACTAATACAAAATAAATTATTTACCAATCAAGACAAACGTTTCACTGAAACTTAAGTATTGCTTTATAACTGTAAGTTTTGTTGTTTTTAGACGACATACCTTACATTTAGAAAGCCTGAAGGTTTTATAAAGCGGTCTGTTATTACGCTGTCCACAGTTCATGGAACGAAAGACTCAGATAAGATTATCTGCTCCCCCACATTGTAATGAGTGGTCCTTTCTTATCTCTGATTGCTTTGGGGAAGGGTTCTTTACCCTCTACTATGCATTCTATCTAGGTACAATACTTTCTAACCTACGAAACTATGGCGACAATTATGACCGTCCTTTAATGCTAATGACGGTGATTATGAAGATTGAAAGCGAGATTATTACCAGTGCACTTTCTCACTAACATGCGAGGTTTTTCTCTGACTGGATACGACGCAGGTTGAATAAGCAGAAAAAAAACTTTTTCGTTTCATATACTCTTTCTTAAAATATATGGGGAATTTAGATGACATGTCCTATATTGAAAAGTTATGATTTGTCGTCTTTAAAAATTATTTAAAATAAATTTTTAATTTAGTTCCACAATGTGTCATAGACAACGTAACGACGAGATTAATGGACAAGAATGCGTATAAGGATATTAACAATTTGGTCAAGCGTAATCTTTATGATATAACTGACGAGATAATTTGAATATCTTATCTACCAGATTAACAACCATAGCATGTTTTCTAGGAAAAGTGATGGTTAGACACGTGATCAAGTGGATTAATTATACCAATTAGTAATTTCCTTGGTGTTGTTCTGGATGACAGGCTGTGGGAAATCATTATTCAGCTTACAATCAGCCAATAAATGTTATTTGATGCACTGTCAGCAAGTACTCTAATTAATTCAGCACGGAAACCCAATCGGATTCTATAGTTTCCATTTAATCCAATGCTATTTCTGATGGTTGCAGAACGAACGTTGGCACATAATCCTATTCTAGATATTGATTGCGTGGTGTTGACGAGATGTTAGCAAATAATTAGACATTCAGGTCGATAAGGAAATATGTTTGAGATTCGTATTCCAGATACGTTTCAGATCTGCGAGATAGTCGTTAGTTGCCGTTCCGAACAGGAACAGGCGATGACAACGGTATTTATCTGAAACGAAATTAAGTTTGTTTACAAGCAATCAACTAAGACGTCGTTACTTATGAATAAATATTCTCTACAAAATATATCTTGAGTTAATGAAAAAATGAAATTGATTACACATTAAAATATAGTAACTCATGAATACATTAGAAAACATTACGGTATGACAGGTCTTGGCAGGAAACCAAAATTTCATCTCCTTAAGTGCTCTCCTCTAACAAATATTGTCTCTAATCATTTATTTAAAAAAAACTTCCAAGAGGAATTAAATTAGAGGTAATAGCAGTATTTCCTGATGAAATATTTCTCTAGTCTGAGAAAATTTAATTACGTTCACCTTTTTGACACTAGATGTATGGTCGATAGATTTTTTTTCCAGGTTCCACGGAGGGATGTTAAAGAATCAGTTTGCTTCCATATGGTGAAATATTGCTTTAGTTTTAGGTTCAGATTTAGGACTTCGCTTGGGGTTTTCCGTGTGTACCCATGATACTATATTTTTTTGAATGATGAACGAAATATTGTTTTTTTAATCACTTTTCTGGAATTATTCTTGCTGTGGTAATGAGGCCTAAGACTGGTATTTAGTCTTTTCTGATACATATAAAGGTCGACAAATGTGAATGCGGGTTCATAAATATATAAATAAAAAAGCCAAAGTTGCTGTGTTCACTGTTAACATGCTTACACTGTAAGAGATCAGTGGCACGATATTGAAATTCATCGTGTCTCTGCCAAAACAGTGTGACTGGGGAATAAAATTTGAAAGAGGTAAAGCTGCTCGAATGTGATAGGGATATCACTTAGCGGGGGACAGAATTTTCACCCCCCCAAAAAAAGAATAATGAATAGCTTTTACGGTTTTGTGGCATAATTGTCCTGAGTTCTCGTGTTAAATGTTGGCGTTACTTAGAGGAATAACGTTTTGAAAGCTACAATAAAAGTGTCGTCAGTCATAAGTGAAGTACTTATTGTGTTTGTGGATATCGTGCTTGGAACTGACAAGTGTTATGAGGGAGCCAGACCAGGCGCGCCTGTATTTCGTAACTCTCGGGAGACAGCCAGGCCAGGATTTATGTCAGAGAATTAGCATAGAATGTCCTCCGCACAGCTAGATGTGCTGTAATTGACAATGCTTGTCTGCCCACTTAATTCCCTTGCTAGAAGAACCTGGTTGGCTTGAACAAACCACCACAGCCCATAACCGTCAACTACTTCAGCTGTGACAAGCTACAACGCGTAGGAATTCCAATCTAAATGATATATTCGGAAACACGCGAAACCTCTTACACAGGGGCAAATATTACTTCTACGGTCAACATCCACGATCTAATTTAACGATAATAAATTTTACCTATTTCTGTGCTTGTGTATGTATATTGTAAATGATCAGGGGGTTGTATTTAAATTATTTAATAAAATTACTTGCGCTTTAAGATATAATAATTTTATTTATAAAAAAAACAATTACTTTAAGGGGTCCTGCGCACTATTACAAACATGTACATTAATTAAAGCGGACGATTTTTAAATATCAGAGGGTTAATTACTTATTGGAGTAACCGCGTGCAGCAGAGATTTTCGTTTTTTCTTGACGAACCTGTTTTATCTTCCTTCGTATCTCGATGTAGGTACTAGACGAACGGAACTTCGTCATGTTGGATCACTCTCTAGCTTCCGACTTCCTCCTTCTTTCAGGTTGAATTGTAAATTTGCCCTCTGTCGGTGGAAAGTGCGATGGACCTGGTACTGCTGGTGATTGAGAAAAACTCAATTTTTCCCCCTTCCTCACTCTGGCCTACCTTGTTCTCACTTCTGTCTCACTAAAGAGCAACAAATCTCACCTCCCTTTCAACTCTTGTTTCACTCTCCAGCGTCCTCCTCCCTTTCAACGTCCGTTCCACTCTCCAGCTTTCTCCTCCCTTCCACGTCCTGATCAACCCCTCCTCTGCCTCCTCGCCTTCTCAACGTCTTGAACAACTCTAACTAATTTTCCGTCTTCTCGCCTCCCAGCTAAACTCGTATATTCCCCTTCTCCTGGGGAATACGCTGTCCCACGTGATGTTTGTTCCGTCAATTCTCATGAGTCCTTCGTCCAGCGCGGGATATTTTCCATGACAAAGAGAACAGTGTCCTTCGGAAATTTTGAAGGGTGAACGTTCCTTCAGCAAAAACAAGCCTAATCTTATAAAACTTGCCTGTCGCCGAGCCAGAATGTCCGTGCTAAACCTTTAGAACATTCAAAAATTCAAAATTCGAATAAAATAAATAAAAGTGTCTTAATCGAATCAAGAACCTTAAATAAGCACAGTAACTTTTAAAAAGTCTGAAAAGAGGTATTATATCAAGGAAGAAATTATCGATTTTACTAACCGGCAAAAATGATTATTCGCACGAAAATATCTCCGTAACCTCCTAAGTATTAGTGTCGTGACTGTAAATAAATATAAGACGTATATTATGAAATTTTAATTGTATATTATAAATAGGAAAATGTAAAATGAGGTAAATAAGTATGAGACGTATATAATAAAATAAAATATAGTAAATAGAACATAATAGGATAAAAATAAAATAAGGACAATATTGTAAATGGTAATTATTATTAAAACATTAGAATATAATATATACGATATAACAAATCTTAAAGTGGAATATTTTTTATAAAGAAAAGAATTTAGCGGAATAATCCTACACGTAAATAAAGTTGAAAGAGAATAGATAAAATGGTTTTAGATGGTAAAAATGATTGAATTTACATGTACACCAATAAGTGATGTGAGAAATAATATAAGTTGACAAGTACGAATGAACGTATTATGAATGTATATGTTTTATATATTTTTTATATATGAGGTAAACAATGACATGGATGCATCTACTTTAGATTGTGAAATTTCTTGTATTGTATAACACTGACTTTAAGATTCAAAATAAGATTCTTTGTAATAAAATTGTATGTGTATGTTATGTAGATGGATATGGCGAAAAAATAAAGAAGTAAGCTCCAAAAATTGTTTTGAATAAAGCCTGTAAATTTAAAAAAGGGTTTTATTTTGTTTTATGTTCTTTTTTAAACTTTGTTTATAGTCGCGCCAAGTTCTGAGCACAATTACATCCATGTAGAGGTATTAAAAATAAGACAAACGTCCAAGCCAATGCCAAGATTTGAACCCGGGATCTCTGTGATTGCAAGGCAGCGACGCTAGCCACTAGACCACAGAAGTCAAAACTAAATTACCTAGAACTTGGCGCGACTATAAACAAAAATTAAAAAAGAACATAAAGGAAAATAAAACCCTTTTTTTAAATTTACGTGTTGATTTTCATCTGATTACGCGATATACAAAACATTAATCTCTTTGGCATTAGTTTTCAACTGATTAGCTAATATATGAAACATACGTTTGTGTAATTATAGATGCAGAAGTTACTTGAAGAGATGAACGGATATTAAATACACTGATGTACCTTACCAAAATTTTTTTCTTAATAATTTAAGCTAGGATGTTTTAACAGCCGAACAAATAAAAAGATTATTTAAGTAATCCAGTAGGTAATTTACTGGGGAAGTTTGTAAAAAGTATTTCCAGGATTCGCGCCGTAGAAGCTGTAGCAGTATATACCAGGAATTCCTCGTGTAAAAAGACTAAACCAAGTCTATTAAACCACCGCTTACGGCCAAACGTAATTAAACGTAAGAGAAAGCAAATGTTGAATAAACTCGTTACGGCATGATAAAATCCCGTGTCTTAGATTTATCTCCCGGTTTGGGGAGGGAGAGAGAGGGGGAGGCGGATTATTTCTCCCTAATGAGTGAAAGCAAATCTTGTGAGTTTGCTCAGATAATGGAGGCTGGTTTGTGCTTGAAGAAATAGTTGCAGGTTTCGCTTATCTTCTTTATACGTATTTACAAATCCTTATTAGCTTGTTTTCTCTCGTACCAGGCTTGAAAAAAAACTGTTAGTAGACTTTTACTTAATAAAATGTTGCAGTTAAGCGTAAAACGTATTTCTTGACACCCAATTGAAGTCCATTCGAAATTGAACGTTGTTATCTAGTGTTGGAAACCAGTCTGTGGCATGAGTTTGGAATTTAGTGAAAGAAATGTCTACGGCACGTTCAGAGATATAAATGCAGCGAGGTTGGGAGGCGGGCAACGTTCAATTTCAAATAGTCTCAACAATATTTTCTTGCATGCCACAAAAGCATACGTCTAATTTACAAAAAGGGTGGTCCATTCCAACTTTTTTAATAAACAAGGCTTGAACAGCTAAATGGCCTCAATTGCATGCCTAGTTTGTTTTAATGAAGTCTTAAATATCACAGTATTAACAAGATTACAGATATTGTGTTTCAGTCGGATGGTCTCTGACCATGACAGTAATGTAAATGAACTATCGTGACGCATTGCTGGTCAGGTTCATAGTCCGGGTGACAATTTTGCGACTTCATCCCTCCACTAAGCTGTATTCCTCAGCCAAAAGGCGTTCATAGTCTGAATTCATGGCTGACATTTCGAGTACGTTGAATCGCCCTTGTTTTGTGGCAGCCCAACTCTCTGGGAATATTAATATAATAGAAATTCCTGTACCGTGCCCAAGTTCAATTTTTCAACTAGTGTGAGACCTTGTGTTACATGCGGAAGATCATGATTACGATAGCTGAGCTACTGGAAAGTTTCCAGATTCACGCAATGTGTTAAAAGCTCGGGTCAACACACTGCAACGATGATCTACGCAGCCATTAATTATAAACCCCTGCTACTTTCCTCTCTTTTGTGCGAGATTCGTGACACCCACAGTATCTCTACAGCCCTCTGGACTGGTCTTGAACGCACCATCCGCATCTCACTTCTTCTTCCTATTAAATTGGGTTAAAATTTATTGCGTTTAATTACCAACCGATTTGGGGAATCTCTTCCTGACGGACGAAGCGAGTAGCGTAATTCAATTAAAATGAAATCATTATAATCTAAATTTTCAGATTAACAAAACCTGTTAGGCATCGTTAACCTTCATTGTGTGACTTCAGACAGTAGAGCATTAAATAATAACTATGGTGGTTTGTCTCACATCTGTGTCATTGACATTGTAACCCATACGAAATTTTGCGAGTTTTAAGTGTAAATATCGTAAAAAAAAATCAAAATAGGATTGAGAAATACCACGTGGTTGCCTTAGACAATGGGGTTCCGTGGTTCGAAGAAAAATCAATGATCAAAGATCGATTTTGAGGCTTTTGCACACTGCAGTGAGGTTGTGTGAAATCATTCAGCCCTCATAACTTGAAGGAGACGGACGGGAACCGATGCTTGGTCCCGGATGCATATGAAGAAGGCCAAAAGTCGACGTCTAAGAAGACGGAGACGCTGGCGGAGAGGCGACGCCACACTACAAAGGAGGTACGCTGTCAGGTTTCCAATCCTAGACGTCTAATGAGGTTATTTTCCAATATGCTCACAACAATATTGATGTTATAAAAATTCCTGTGTAGTAAAAATGGACTGGTTTATATTCACTAAACTTTTTATCATTCATAAATATTATAATTTTGACAACAAGATATTATACCGTCCTCCTCATATTACCTTTATCATTTACAAAACAATTTGGATACGCGTTTTCTATAAAACACGAAGTATCACCGCAGATATAACTCACTTGAATTTTTCAAAATTATTCATCCCCTTTGCAATTTAATAGTTTGACATCCAACATTAATAAGTTTAAAATATAAAAAGCGTCTGTACTAGTTTAAAATTAATAAAGAATTACTTCGGTGAATAAATACCACTGATCGATCCAGCACGTCTAGTTTCTATGTTAAAAATAGTGACAACCCCAGAATAAAAAACCAAAAATGTCCTGCCACTGGCTTTCGGCCACTGGGGCCATAATCACCTGTTCTGGAAAATATTATAAGTGGCCCCAGTGGCCAAAAGATTTTAATTGATGTGACGTAGTAAAATGAATAAATTATACAATTATAAATAGTGACAACTTTCTGAGCGACACGCGGGACAACTCCAGAGACGCACAAAAGTATTTGGTATTTAATCTCTTAATTTTGTATGTTAAATTCCTACTTCATTATTAATACGTGTTAACTGAATGACTTCAGTTTGTTCACAGGTGATGATTCTTATAGTCTGTTTGTTTTCTCGCAATGTTCCTCGTATTTACATAGGTATAAGATAGACAAAAATAATTGTGCTGTTTAGATTTTGAGGCCTGGAAAGCACTTAAGTATATTTAGGCGGGAAATAGTATTAATAATAAATTAATTTTGTCGTGGATATCTTTACGATTGTGTTAACCGAGATACTTACTGCTGCTCTGTTAAAAAATTAGCGTAATGCTGGTCTGGAATTTTATGAAGAACTCGCACTTCGTAAGAGCTTTCCTGAAGATGCTGACTACAAAATGCCATTTAAAACTTACCAGAATATCGGTCGAATGATTATACCATATCTCGTCATTAAATAAGTTTAGTGTACATTATCATCTAAAAAGCATGCTCAATCTTCAATCTGCAATAGAAAAACCCGTTTATGTCAAAATCGGATATAAAAGGCGTAAGGAAAAAACAAGTTTTTTTCGCAGGTTGCATTATTTGTCACTAGGTGACTACACAAATTTTGATTATCTATTACTGATGTTATTTGTAAATATGTATATACTCTTTTTAAAATATAATATAACGTTATGGAAGTGTTATGCTGCTGCTAATTCGATGGAACACGCAGCTTACGAAACTTCATCCAGGTTCATATTTCTTAAAAGTGAGTTTGAGAGATGCGCTTAAAATGTGGCGCAAAAATAGTAAGTACATAATAAATTGCCACGAACATCTCTCAAAATACAAAAACTTATGAAGTTTCTAATAGCACAGCTGAAATGGACTTGTTGGTGAATCACTCACTAAACGCGACAGAGCTATTATAATTAAATGGCTGCTTCCTCTTATCAAATTTTGATCGGTTCGATACTGCATTTCAAACTTAATTAAAACGTAAATAGCGTATAGACAACAAAACAAATGACCCAGTCACAGTTCTACCACGCGAAGCAATTAACTAAAATTTAACGAGCGATGCTGTTTCCCCGTTTTCTACATTTCAAATTACGAATCTAAAACGAGGTACATTGAATACAATTAACTCGCAACATGCAGCACGTGAAACATTTCATCAACCCCGTTCTCCCTTTGTTTGAGTTTGAAATAATATTTTTATTTTCAACTAAAATATGGGGAATTGATTGTTAATTTGATTAGAGATATTATAATTATAAAAATATTTTTTGTACAAAATGGATCACTGAAAGGTTTAAGACAAAATTTCGCTTATTGTTGTTCATCATTTAGACGACGTGGCGTTAGGAGTTACTTCAATCTCCTTTCTCCACCGGTTTTGTAAACACAATTCCTAGTAACGAGTCCTTACGTGTAAAGTGTTTATGGTCTGTAACGAAGTGGACAATAGCTCATATTGTATTATGAAATAAAAGATCCTTAATTTTCTATGCTGTTAAGATATATTGACATCTTTGAAAAGAGCTTCTGAGCCGCGTCAGTAAGCTTATGTAATATTCATCATTTAAATATCTTAAGACTTAATGTAGATGATTTTTAAACTTTTTTCACACAGAGATGTGAATTTGATTTATTAATTTTTAAATTAGATTATTGATTTAAAGATTGATCTTTGTGCGTCACTTGAAAAGTGACGCTTCCTTTATTTATAACATTAAACTTATTAGCAAATAAAATGAGCAAGTTACTATTTTTTTAATTTACTTACTGTTAATTATTATCAGTGTGTACAGGAGAGCCTCCACAGCATAAAGTGTAATATCTTCCTTGTCAAAACGTTTCGTATTCAGTCTCTCTCTTTTTTTGCCAAAGTTTTGCGTTGTGTATATCAGCAAAAAGATGTATTAACAAGAAATAAATCATATCAGTTCAAGTTACGTACGCAAGTATCTCATTTTAACCACACGGAAATACAGTTCTAATTCGCAACATAAAATACTTACTACGAATTTGTTCCTCTGCAAAACTGGGACCTGGATGGAGGAAAATCGCTTCATACTGACATCCCTAAAATGTTGATTATTTGATTAAGCAGTCAGAATTCTTATCTCACGTGACCAAAGGAGCAAATACGACGCTTCGTCTCGCTTTTGAGGCTTCCTCATGAATAATACTTTTTATTTAAAACATACATACATTTGGGAAGTCAGCCAAATCCATAATAAACAGTTCATTTTTAATAAATTCAAGTCTTGGTTGCCTTTCGTAACAATCTGCCCATATTGCGTGTGTATAAATTTTAGAGAGAAAGAATCCTCATTCCCGGAAATAAACTTCACAAGTCCTTGTGATCAAAAAGTTGCTCATATTCGTTAAATAAAAAATTGCGTGTGCTATGTAATTCTAACGATTTTACATATATAGTACGTCAGCAGTGAGTTGCCTATTCTGTCCCATATTTAAAACTAGAATTGTTAGTTAGACTGATTTCATTAATTCACATAATCCTTATGAGTTTCACATCCAGTGTGTCGATGAATTTGCCTATGGCTGTATTTTAAGGCGAGGCAGACAAGAATGAAACATACACAAACAAAATCACTTATAATAATAAAATAAGCATTTCATTATAACTTTTGGCACCTACCGTGGGGCTACTACATTTATTCAAAATTTAAAAAGTGCATTTTCATAATGACATAAAATTATTTTTATTGCATTTTTAATAGTCAAATGAACAAACTCATTACTGAAACAAGTTTTTATTAATATAAATACGTTGGATTATTTTTATAATAAAAAATTGTTAATAGCAGGTTGAGTACAGAATATTAAATCATTATAACATCATTACGAGCTTTGTAATGATCTCACTGCATATGGTCGCTGTATCGCTCTGACATTTCTCTTCGGGTTCTTTATTTCTTTCAAATATCTTTGCCTATTACCTGGGAAGTAATGTAGAGTATGAAAGAACGCGGACGTTCTGATCTTTTTTTTGTCTAATTTTTATAAATGAAAATATAATTTCGTTACAGCTGAAAAAATCCTGCTAAATAAACCTCGCGAACGTGTGGTTAATACTCAGCCACACGAAGCAAATATCTCTTGCCTTGCTGATATTCACGTAAAATTGTTTATTTTATTGTATCAATTCGTAAATTTTTATAGTTGCATTTTCCTTTTATATTTTACAAACAATGTTAATGGAAAAGAATGTGTGGCTGAATCTTTACACACGTTCGCGAGGTTTATTTTGCAGGATTTTTCAGCTGTAACGAAATTATCTTTTTATTTTTCCTTTGTCCTTCAACGTCGTTAAGGTTCGGAGGTTCCCCCGCGTCTCTAAGTGTCCTGCGCTTTTTTTTTCCGGCTGTCCGTGTACCTCCACGTGTTGCGATAACATCGTATCGATCGGCAACACCTCGGATAGGAGCCACGCGAAGCTTACCCCTACCCCTACCCTACCTGTCCAACCCTGCCCACAGGATTTATCAGCATTAATAGCTGCTGAGCTTGCGATTCCTTTCACTCACCTCGAATTTTGTGGACACTTTCAAGCAACAACCAAGCGTCCATTCAAGGTAACATTAAATCGAAAACTTCTCCTAGTCTCCGCCTAGAGAGACGTAGAAACGTTTACTTTAAATTGCTATATTGACGTTATTCTATACCCTTAATGTTCTTTTGCGGGTTTACAGGGTCATAACGATGGCTTCGGCCTTACTGCTGCAGTTATTGAACGCGCATTACATAATTAACAGCCGCAGAATTTCAACGAAATAATACCCTAGTACTCCTATACATTTATGAAAGCTTCAAATAATTTCCGCCATTTTTCCCACAAGCAAAGAGGTTTTATCACAATAAGAAGGCATGAATTCGACTCCGGGGGAAGCTCAACCTTTCATTCGTCGATATTTTCATATAGATTACAAAACTATAAGCTTACTATTAATCAATGAATGGAGAATGGCGGATCCAGGGGACTTTCGTCTTTTCGTCATGTATTTGTTTCATACATTATTAGTCAAATCGAGTTTTAAGGTAAGAGTTTAAATCAATTTATACGTAATGTATCGTTTCTTTGTTGAAGAAACAAAAATTGATTAAATTATACTGAACAATACGACGGTCGTTGTTTTATTGGCATAATCTCTACCTGATCAATCTTTTAATTATTGATCCATAAAATTAATAAATCATACGGATATGAAATCCCTCACGCAGGCGAAGAATTATCCTTTACAGTACAATATAAATTTGTATTTTCGGATAACTGAGCAAAGGAATTGCGTACGCGATGTTCAATCAAATTACGTAACGCTAATTAGTGTTAAATAAAACTTAATCTTGTGGTATTCAGTCCTAAGAATGGTCTGATGCTAAGGTATCGTTTCATTTCCGCATAACTACCACATCCTCCCTACTAAAAAACATAAGCGTAAGGTGAGAAACCGTTAACAAAAATGTGGAAGGAATTATAGTCAAAATATGTGGCTGTGCCAACCTGTGAAGTCACTATGCAGAGACAGAATACTAGGGAATGTGAAGCATTTAATTCTCCACAATATGCCGTCTGTTGGGTGTTAATTAATCCTATCCTGTAAAGTACGAACACATGGAAGGATAACCTTAAATAATATTAAAGATATTTTTAATTCATAAGTTTGAAGATTTCTGTTTTATTTAAACCGTCTTTTAACATGACATATATTCACTGACGAACGAACCCGATTCAAGCTTAATGAAATACCAAAGGGTGGTATAAACCTTGCGGTAAGACGTTTCAATCATTATAATTTAATAGATTTATTGTCTTTTGCAAAAGACTGTCAGAATAATTTAAGAGAGATTCTTACGTTATGAGCATTAAAATTTTTGTGCATTAAGTTTAAGTCTGATGAAATAGTTAAAACATAAACGATTTTGCAAAATATTATTATCTCATTTTTCATACATTGTAACACAAATTCCCACGGTTGGAAATCTAATAATTCAGGATTCTAATGAAAATAAAATTTCAAATTACAACGGTAATGTAATTATAAGAAAAGAATACGATAGGACAGAAATATTTACTTCACGCTAAAATTGTAAATGTTAACATATTTTTATTTTTAAATTTAAATGAATGTTGATTACTTTTTAACGTATGGGCTTTGTATTGTTATGAGACGAAGCCTATTTGTATTATGATTGTATCAGCTCGTGTACTATGGGAAGGTGAGCGAGCAACAAGAGGCACGTGTAATGTCTCTGCGGAGACGGAGAGATTAATTCATCGCGCGTGGTATATTGAATAAACTTTTAGATAACAATGGTGTCCCCAGCATACAAGGATGGCGTATCTCGGAGACAATCGGCATTGTCTGAAGGGGGGGAAAACCGTCGAAGCCACGAAATATGGCCGAGCCAATTAACGAGCTAGGACAAGGACTAATGAATGGCTCACGACTCGACTCGACCTGTCTGTGTACACTTCATGGCGGCGGTGAATAAAGAACCACGACCAAATGCACCGAAGTTGGGAGCTTCTCTTCATCGGCTGATACTCAAATGTCAAGCCTGTGTTGCAAAGTTTACACGTAAACATATTACAACTATATTACTTTATTACTGTTGCTGATTACCTGGATGAAAATATTGTTCACAATTCTCAGCATTACCCGTTAAATACCTCTTGGAATTTTTAAATATTAAGATTTTAGATTTATTGTTGTTTCCATTAATCCTCGATTGAGGAAATAGGATACGTCATACATTAAAGATTAAAAATGAACAAAATAAAGTACATAATTAAAGACAAATAATCTTAAAATAAATTAATAAAAGAAAATGTATATAGACAAAAGTCAATATAAACACAACACGGACACACACTGGGAAACACAAACAAGCACACACTGAGGAACACGCAATGGAGTTTTAACTACTTGGACCAGGAAACTGTCCTTCCCTCTGTCGTAGCTCCAGGCAATACACGAAACAAACAAACAAAAGAGCAGAAAAAACTGAATATCAATTTTAAAGATATGTGGTATTTTACAAGTTGGCAGCAGCTCAGTCAACACTTTTTGCAGGAACCTTGATTTAAATACTAGAAGGACGATTAAGAAAATCCTGTACCGAGTAAAACAGCAGCGCCATTTAAAAGAATAGTTTTACTCTGCTTCACGAAGCTTTTGTAGGTACTATTTTTAACCTCTGGCGGAAGGCTGTTGTATAAAATTATCCCCGGGGGTATTGTGAATACTTTTCTGGTGTAGAGCAAGGCGATGCTTGTCCGACCTTAGAGCTGAACGATTTCTGGTCGCGTATTCATGAAACTCGCCATTTGTTTGAAACAAATTAGTGTTTCGCTTTACAAACTTTAATATTTCATAAATATATACGCTTGGTAAAGTAAGTATTTGAAAAATTTTGAAGAAAGGTTTGCAACTCGATCTAGAATTCGTGCTAGAAAGTATTCTAATTGCACGCTTTTGCAACTTAAATATTTCATTATTCCTGGAGCAGTTTCCCCAATTAGAGATGCCATAGCTCATAATTGAATGAAAATACGCGAAATAAACCATTTTGACGTACTTTTTGTCAACGTGTTGCATTAGTGTTCTCAGAGAATAACAAGCTGAACTTAGTTTTCCAGCAAGCAGATCTATATGGTCATTCTACTTTAATTTAGCGCCAATCAGAAGGCCGAGGAAAGGCTCAAGCATTAGCTGAGAAGTTGTCCACTGGTCTATTACTAGCATCAGCACTAAACTGAACTAACTTAGTCTTATCTAGGTTGAGGGATAATTTATTCGCGTTAAACCAAATATTTAGACCATTCAGAACGTTGTCTACTTTCTTAATCAGATTATCGAAGTTTTTATCTGCAATAATTATATTTGTATCATCCGCGTAGAGAATTAATTATGAATTTAGATTGGTGAATGAATGATCAAGAACACAGTAAACAGATGGGAGCTTTAAAAATACAAGAAAACGAGTTCATACTCGATTGCGTATTTTGGAGTTGTCACTTTCATCCCTTTTTCCTCTAGTTTCAAACTGTAAAAATTAATTATTTATATAATGCAGTATGAACTAGACGATTGTTCAGGACTCGGATCACATCAGCATCTAAAAAATCATGATACATAGAAAGTAGATGAAAAACATTCGTTGCAGAGAAGCTCAAGTACCATTTATCATCGCTTCAATTTTATACAAATTTTTTTGTCGTACAACATATTCTGAACTGAATGACTTCCTGCAGTATAGTTTCTTACTCTACCAAGTTGCCGTGACGAAGTTTCGTGTTAAAGCTCCCAATACAAAATCAGGTAAGTGAACTACTGCGTGTGCTAATGTGATACGACTTAACATTTGTCTCCAGTTATCTAATTATATGTCTACATAATTTTTTTCTTCAACGGGTTGGGAAGGTGCCTTGTTTTTTAAACAGATAAAAGTGTCTGTTTTTCAAGCCTGCAAGTCAGTATTGCTCAGATGAATTTAGACTTGCGGAGACGTCAAGAAAGACCTTGCAGCAGTTGGGAGTGGGAGGCTCGAGATAAATAGATAATGGAATAGCAGAACGAGATCTGCCATTCAAGCTATCTTTTCTCTTACGAAAGATCACAGTAGCTTTCGTCTTACATAGTAATTTTTTTTTGTAACATAAAACATTCACCGGATCATACAAAAGAAAGGAAAATTTAGCTTAATTTTAAAATATAAATTCATTAATTTAAAAACAAGGAAACTTTTAATTAATCCGCATTTTATAGAGTCGTTAATGCAGAAAATACAGGCTGCCCGTTAAGATCCATTATTGATAGAAGAGGTGGATTAATATATGAAACATCCATTTTTAAAAAATAAATCATAGGTTAATTTGAATAGTAACATTAACTTTGATGTCCATTATAGTTTTTGACGTAGTCCAAAGTAAGTAAACAAAATAATTTGTTCCACTAGGACATTTTTCAAGACCCTGTGTCGGAGGTAAAATTGTAATTTGTATAAAAAATGTAATTACTGATGTTGGAGCTTTTATATTGTTTTACAGAAAAATATGACTATGTAAGCAAAAAACTGCTGTCACTGGGACGCATTAACAAAAAGAATTGAATGACTTAGGACTTATGAAGTGTTTTTATTCGTATAAAGTATCTATTAGTATTTTAGTTGGATTATGTGTCAGTTTCTTAATTAGTTAATACCTCTCACACAGTTTGTTTTAATTCCATTTCACAATTTCAGCATCGATCTCTCTTTATTGAAGAAATCGTATATTTACTTCAAATTTTTCTATGACAATAATTTATAGTTACGGTTAATTCCCTTAATAAAAACACTCTTTCCCTCTAATTCTAATTTATATTAGATTTTATTACTGGGAATAGACTTTATATGGGATCTGTACGTATTTTATACCTAGTATCAAGCCATGTGGTGGGTGGAATTACGTCAGAAGTATTGATTGTACCAGTTATTCGTGCAGATCCATTTGTTGTTCTCCAGTGAAAGGCCATGCTGTCACTTTCTCTATACAGTCATTACGAATTGCTTTCGTTGTTTGTTGGAGGAAACGTCGGAGTATAAAAACATTTCTACTATAAAATGGAATTTCCTATATCATTTTTCATACATTTTAACACAAATTCCCACGGTTGAAAACCTAATAATTCAGGATTCTAATGAAAATAAAATTTCAAATTACAACGGTAATGTAATTATAAGAAAAGAATACGATAGGACAGAAATATTTAATTATTTACAAAATATTGTAAGTTAATGAGAAAGTAAATCGAGACTCATGAAATTTAATCCGCTTATTTTTGAAAACCAAAATTATTTCTATTAAGTAGAACTAAAACAATAAATAACACATCAAATGAAATCAAAAGTCTAATTATATAGTTAACTTGTGCTTGAACAGAAAAACAAGCATAATCGGACATTATATATAATTATTTGAGAATTATTTAATGTTAACAGGAGAAATTATAAGCGAGTGCCGATTTTTTAAAATTATATTTACATGGTACCTACTTTTGTATCTTTGTATATTAAATTTAATCACCAAACCATTATATACTCGTGTTTACATTTTGTATACTTAATGCCAAAGCTTATAAAATGAGGAATTTGAATTCTAAATCTTCATAAATACTTACATCTGTTTTATAACACATAAGAAACTATAAAAAGGGTTTTTATTTCAATAAGGGTTAAAAAGCGTTCAACTAACATGATTTTATTTAAACTTTTAACATTATTTTACTTGATTTTCCTTGTTTTATATGGTTGTGGTAGGAGTTAAATTTATATAATTTTTATAACTATTAAATGTTTGAAGCAGGATTTTGTCACGTTAGAAAATACTTACGAAAAATTTAAATCGAAAAAATATTATAGAATACGAATATTTACAATTATTATTACCTAAACTTTTTCTAACATAAAAACTATTACGTATATGATTAATAGTATACCTTAAATACAAAGAGTGAATAAAAGTGAAAAAAATGTTTATTTAAATATATATTATCATTTTTTAAATTATTTACTGGGTCGTCCTTAAAACTGAATCTTAACACGCGGCACTATTTAAGAATTATAAGAAAGAAAGTTTATTTTTAGGTGCCAATTGGGGATTTCCTCTTTTGTTATATTTATAGTTTTTTACAATTTTTAGTTTTTTCTAGTTTAATAGTTATAACAGAAATATGGATTATTCCTAATTTTCGATGAGAAATTCTTGTGTTTTAAAGTCTTATTTAATTCTTTTTACCAAAAATTTTTACTTTTGGTACTTCTTTGAGATAAAATTTACGTTAACGTTTATTAAAAAAAATTAGGACTTCTTAAATTGTAGTGCGATACTTGTATAGACGTATTTTCCATTATTCTAATCTCATTTTGTAAATAAATCTCCTTAAATGTTTACCTTTAACGTGGTTTACATATAATGTAATAAGGTAACCGTGTGTTTGAAATCAGTCTCAGATTATTAAATATTAATAACAAAATTTACTACGCTTAATTTTTTTTTAAATAAATTATAAAATGTTATTCGTAGCAGCATTCGGTAATAAATCATATTCATTTATATAGAAAAAGGAACAAAATGTATTGAAACTTTTTCAAAAATTAAAATTATAATACTAAACATCAAATAGCAAGGTATTATTCATGTATAAAACTACTAATGGTATTATTTATTTTTATTTAATAATTTTAGTATTTAAAATTGACTTCACATCTAATATACATATTTTTAGTGTGGTCTAGTGAAGGCATTGACTAAATTTTTTTCAAGTGTTGATGATACTTAACTGTGCCTGGACTTCACACAGGAACTGGTCAAAATTTTATGGAAATAATTTGACAAAATTTTAAAAATAACGGTCCTTATAGTCCAGGCTATCCTTTGAGAATTCTGTCTCACATACTGTCAAATTTTTAAACAATTTGCATCGTTGGTAAGTCGACTCTTTTTAATTGGTAAGTCAATAAAATTATAACGCCATAAGTTAATCGACGTGTACGTGACCATAGTAACTGTCGACTTTTTAGTATATTACAGCCAATTCATCAACCATAGACATCACATTATTAAAAAAAATTATAAATATATGCCAGTAAAATTAATGAAATATATAATTATATTTGTTATGCTGCTTGATTGTCCTTGCAAATGTTAATTTACATGTTAAAGTGTTATAACAAAAAATTAGTGTTTTCCATTGGCGAATTGGTATGTGGTTGATGTCTTTGCGTTTTAAAATTTTTTTATTTAATCATTTACTTCAATTCCTTAGGTCCTACTTGTTTGAGGCAGAATTTAGTTACGTTAAAATTTTATTAAGGAAAGATAGAAATCATTGAATATTACAGAACCCGGTGATTTAACGCTATTAGTAACTAAATAATACATTAAAAAATTATATTATAATTGTTTGGGGCAGTAATATTGAAAAAATTTGTTAAATAAAATATATATTTGTGAGCAATAGTTACTGAATCGTCGTTACGACTGCAACGTGATACATGGCTCTATTTCTGTAGTTTAATAAAAAGAATAGGGGGTCTATTGAAAAATAAAGTTGTGAAGGGAGACCGAAGTGGAAGAAAGTTTGATAAACTCTAAATTTAGATAAAGTTCAACAATAGTTAAACACATAGATTTTATCTGGCCTGTGGTCGTGAGAAAACGGCAGTAAAGGCAAAGAAGCTTTCAGAGACTTGTAGAAATCAGAGTAACGGCACGGGTCAGAACACTCCCACGGTATAGACCTACTAAATTCTGCCCATACCAGATAGTCGGCTGTCTCAGCTTTGCCATTCAACACAGTGATGTGAATAAGACTACCTTACACGATAGTCACAAACTAGTACATGGGCCATAATAATGTACATTCAATTATTAATTTAGACGCTTCATTAAAGTTTGATCACGGATTTTCATATAGATTATGTATCGAGAAATATAAAAATAAATCTATGATTTTTTTTATAAGGTATAGGATTTTTTAATGTAAAACTGTTACTTAATTTTAGCTGTGTGCCCGGCAATGCCCTGGTACAGTATTTAATTCAATACTAATGTGATTTACGTAGTTACTGGTTTTAAAAATAGTTTTAGAAAGTCTTATTAACTCTGGTCGCCTCTAAGCTCAAAACTGTGTTTTAAACAACTCTACAATTTTATTGAACTCAAAATCATAACACTAAAAATAAATATAAAATTCCCAATACATACATAACCAAGTGTATCGAAAATTATCACTTATGCAATTGATAAAAATTCTATTAAATTATAATGATTAAAAAACCTTACCTTTGGTTTTATAAGTTTGTTTTAATTGAAATGTGGTAAAATTTCCGTACTTAAGAAACTCTACAGTATTTTTTGTCATCCATGTGTTCGTATTTTGGTTTGAAATATTAAGTTTCAGTTCATAAAATTGGTTAAGAATCTAGTTAATTATTACTGCTAGGTTTAATGGTAGCAAAAGTTTGTGCTACCAAAACAATCCTGATTTGTCTTGCACCTTTACAGTCCTTCGAGATAGTCCTTAGATTTCATTTCCTTTCTACACTCCGAACCAGCGTCGATTGAAGAGTCAAGCCCAGATTCTACAACTTTGAGAAGCTGCAAAGGATCCCTACTTTTCTTGTTTACAGCTCCCTGAGGCGATCGTGAGAAGTGGTTGTTTCCTTCATCTGATAATACATAGACATATGCCCTGCCTCTCAAGGACATATTGAATACCTTTGTGCTGTAACTAAAAAATATTAAATTAAATAATTTCCGACCGATTTTTACAGACAGTTTTTATTTTTTATTTAATTTATTTAATAACATTTCGGCGCATATTCGCGCCTTCTTCAGGTTTATAATCTGTGAAATCCATATTTCAATTTGAAAATACTTATATATAGCACATACATTAAATATTTTTAAATAACATTAATTTTATATGTTCAATATTTCTAAAAATGTGCGTATTTAATTCAAATCAGTTTATTCTTTCAGAAACCAGCCAAAAACGTCAGAAACACTAAATTTGTTACACTTCTGCATCTGAGGAAGTTCAAAGAAATGGAATATTGCTTCTGAAATTTTGTCTGGTTTATTTATTCATTTACCATTGGTCTGTAGTTTGTATGTGAATATTATCTCACGGTCCCTAACTTTTTGGAACTGTCAGATTATAAACCTGGAAAGACTAAATTAATAAAAAATAAAAAATATTACACTTAATACGGACCGAGTTATTGTGCGATCCAAATGATAAAAGTCTGTTGTATCTTCAACAACAACAAAGTTAGTTTCTGATAATTTCTAGAGCGGAAGAACAAGAATTAGTATAGATTAGAAAAAAATCTGAAAACATATGCAAAAACAAGTTTATTTATAACCGTTAAGAATATACGAATATATTTCTATGTACATTGCTTGTTCCGCGTAAACTGGAACATCCCGCCGAATAATATTATGAATTAAAATTTCAGTTTTGAAATGTTCGCGGAAATTCATTAATCAACATTTTAAATAGCGTTTAAGCTCTCTCTTTGTCACAGTAATGGCTGCAGCAGTTTCCGCCGCAAAATGTGAAATGGGATTTCAGAAGGTGCTTGAAAACGAGCACGCTGGAGAGGGAGAGGCAGACAAAACTGTTTCCACCTCTTCCCCCTTAAACAATGGCTACTTTGGCGCACCTTCATTAACGGAGTAATTAATAACTGTAAACAAGCAGTGGTGCCAGAGAGGAACGTTGTCATGGAAACGCACCAGCGCGTCGCTTCACAGGAAGAAAGGATCAATCAGTGGGGTTCTCTGTACACACTGTGTGTCGCTATTCCCCTACCTTCACAGCACTATGCAACATTAATTATGTTTATTTAAAACCGAATAAATGTTACTTTTTTCTCTGATAGTACGTGGCTGGCTGACTGAATATTAAGCTAAAACTTTTACCCAAAATAATTATGTTTCATTACTCATAGATTTAAATTTAGACTATATGCATTAGTCCTTGGTTGAGGAAATAAGATACGTCATACACTAATTAAGTAACAAATAATTATAGAACCAAAATAAAAAAGATACAATTACCTACCAAAAATCATTAAATACGCAACTAAATAAACAAGACATAGTATAAAATAACAGAAAACACGACACTCCCACTAAAAAAGACATACACTCAGAAACACAAATAAAAAGCGTTTTATAAAAATATTATCCATCAGTAATTAATTGTATAATTTTTTCTAAGGAGCAGGAACTATTGCAAATTTCATATTGAGTAATTAAAATATACGTAAAAACTGTTAATAATTGTCTGCTTATTACTTATTCCAGCCCTTAAGATTAATTATTAAATATTTAGCCTTTCCAAACGGGAATTAATATCCAAATTAAGAAGTGCAATAGGTGAAGTAACAAATTAGAACATTATCACGTATCAACATTCAACCTATTTATTACACCAATCAACGTTCACCAAAGTAAGGGATTTATCCTAATAAATTCAGCATCATATTATTAAATTTGGCTGTTTTCAAAATGGACTTCAACTTTTTTACTTTATTCTTCTATCTATTCTTTTTTCTGCACACGTGAAATTCAACCATTTCCAGCAATTTCTTGAAGACCTGTTCGTTGAGAAATAATTTCTTCAGCATTTGTCGCTGTAATTTCCCACAGTAAATTTAAATACGTATACTTTTCGCTATTTTTAACGATTCTTTCGCCCAACGTTAACGCTTCGCTGTTCTTTTAGTGACAATTGCCATTATTATAATAATAGATACGACCTTATGTTAGCAGTCATTGACAAAATTTGAAGCAGGAGGAAAACAAAAATGTAGTTTACTTTACGAGAACCGTTTGACTAAGACGCAAAACGTGCATATCTGGAAATCGTGTGCTACAATGAGAATAGCTGAAGCGGGAGGGAGAGCGTTGGAAGTTTAAAGTCTTGGAAATCGAATTTGAAATATACACTCTTAAAATACTATTATTAGGAATGTTCTTAAAATTAAAAAATAAATAATTCTTCCTTGATTAATCAATGTGCTGTAAAACAGGAGCAAACTCGCCACGGATGATTACATAAAATTCTTTTCTTTAACTCGTTAGATAGTCATTAATACAAAATTTATTATATTACATACCTGATAAAGTTCAAAAGAGGGAACGAAACGTCTCTAAATTTTATATTAAATTTTTCTGACGTATATGACATTCTAATTATTTATTGTGATTTTAATTATTGAAAAGCTGATTTATATATACACGATTTATTACCTTTAATTTTTGTTTAAATGTAACTATTTCTTTTACCTGCTTAATTAATGGAGCTCTTGAAATTTGTGATTCTGAAATTAAATAATATGATATTTAGCAGACATTGAATGAAAGTGAAGTGTTGTTTTCCAAGTTCTTTGGGTGGAACTTCTACTGTTCCAGAAACATATCAGAGTAATTGATTTTGTTTACGAGTAACTCCTCCATTTATATTCCTGTACGTTTTCCCCAGAGCTATATTCATTAAAGTCTTCTTGGAAGTCTTGTTTGGTCAACGTCAAATACTTTACCAAGAACGATGATGCAGTGTTAGAAACATTTCCTTTGACAACGCTTATTTTATCCATGCCGTTGATTTACATCTTATTAGCAATAACTGTTTTTCATACCCTTCTTGTCCTTCGCCAATAAAATAGTTGTAATATGAACTTTTTATATTCGTTAACGTTTTCTTCGAATTATATGGTCTTTGTGAACTTCACCTTGTAATGAGTAATTATTTTAAATCCTCTGGTGGTTAGAAATCTGCGCAGTTGATGACTTCTACGTCCATCAGAAATATTTACTGCTATTTGAAGAGTGTCCCGATGCAACTAAATCATTAATGACCCCATATATATATATATATATGTATTCAATAGAATTACTTTGCTTTTAAATAGTTATGCAGTGAAGACCCTTCAAAATTTTTGACATATTCCTGTGTGAAATAATTTAATTAAATAAAAAACAGTCGTATTTATGAAATCGTTTTAAATTTTTAAAATTTCTTTCTTTTTACATATCAATTGGAAAAATCAGATTGTTGAAAACTTCTTATTTTAAAAAATGATCAATGTACGTATTTTTGATTTTGAAATTACTCTGTATTGTGATGTACAGTATAAAATCTTATTTATTAAATAATAAATAAAATATTGCAAAAAAATACAAAATTTGAGATGCCAACATAACGTTGCTGTAATATGTATGCTGTTTGAAATATATGTTAAAATAATTAAAAATATTATTTAATAAAATAAAAGCTTTCTGCAATGATGTTTCAATCACATTTTCAGTTACTCTTCAGCATGGGGGCAATAAACATGATTAATGATTCTTAATTATGTACATCAACTAAATAATAATGGGTGTTGTTAGTAATAAATACCATGAAATGAGTGAAAAAAAGTATGAAAAAACCATCAAGATAGGTGACTGACAAAAATAATTGGTACCCCTGTGTGTTTCCAGTTATCAAGAATTCGTATTGCACATTTGTATAGTTACTTGTCCTTTAGACAAATACTTAGGTGAAATGTTTGAGAGAGAAAAATGGAAATCCTTATTAATGCAATCGATCAATGATAATTCAGAATTATTTGTGGACTGTCGTCTACTAATCAGTGTCTACAAACCCTGTATTCTGTTGAGAGAAGAATCTGGTGGTCCAGACGTTGCGTGTGACACCTGAGATAAATTCAAAGTCCACTTGAAGCGATCCATCAGCAAGGCTCCATTAGCGTCCAAGCAACATCTGCCCTTCAGTCCCTCATAGATGATATCATTTTTCACATCTTCAGAGCCAGTACTATCTCTCTCACTCACTCTCTCTCTCTCTCTCACACACACACACATACACACAAACACTCTCTGAGTACGTGTTTGTGAAAGAAATTAGGGGAAGACCAGTAGGAAAAGGCAAGAAAATAACAATAATATATCAAATATCACCAGGTGATTCCAGGGCCATGGAAAAATTGTTGAAGGGATCGCTTGTGCAATTTATACCTAATTTATTTTTATTTTCGCGTCAGATATTAAATAGTTGCTGGATTTTAAAACCAAATAAAATATTGTGTGGTTGATTATTCACAGGTTAAAACAGTACTTCAATGAGCTTTAATAATAATGTAACGCGCGGAAACAGAAAAAAGTGATTTCAAGAAGTCTCTGAAATCTGTGTATTCTCCTATTATTACATTTGAGGAATGTTGTTCCGGGTTAAAACTTGAGAAAATAAAAATTTTAAATATGAACATTATTATCGGTGGATCTTAAGATATCTTCTGATGTCACGCCGCCAGAATCTGTAACCCCAACTTAGCTGACTCCGCAAACCTGATCCTGCCAGTATCCTGAGCTGACTACTTACATCTTAGACATCAATCGGTAAAGTCGGTACTTGCAATTTGTCGCAGGTGACAATTAGAGGGGAAACAAGAAGAACAAGCGTGCCTAAGTATGAAACCTGGGGAATATTGTAATGAAGTGTATTGTTGGGTGTTCTGGCGGATTTAAGCTGACGCGGACGTCATAATTTCATGGGCACTTTAAAACTGTCAAGCTCTGAAGAATGTGTGGGTCCGTACGTTGTCGTAGCGTATGAGAGAGGAACTTGATTTTTCTTGCCAGGGATTGCATTTGAGGATGAGCACATAATTTACTTCGGTCATTGTCGCGGACTGAAATATAAGCGCGTCAGTGATTGGGTCTAAATTTGCGACCTAGTTGAATTTCGAAAGTCCCATTGGCTTTAAAGTCTGGGTGGAAGATGTAAAAGCTTCGTAGAACAGACGCTTGAAAAAATCTAGGACTTGGAAATTTTCTGCCCGATCTACTTGAGTTGCGTCGACGCTGAAGATTCGACCATCCATCGCCATCGCCGTGCTTCAACCTTCTTCCAACCAGTTAGTCACATGTTCAAACCCGTGGAAGACATCCATAGTAAGAGATAAAAAATAGCTATATGCAAAGAGTGATTCCAACCCCTTTTAAAACTTTTGAAACTTCAAGTTTTTCACTTGTAATTCTCCCCATCGCAGCTCAGGATTCTCGTGGGATTGAGTAAAGACGTGACAGTGTTTAAAATTTAATCCAATCGCCCAATTTTGATTGCTTAACTTGAAAATTTATAATTTACTTAAAAAAATTTCTTTTTTCAATGTATTGTATTTTTTTTAAAGTCAATAAATTTGCTGTACTCAGTAATTTGATTTAAGCCAGTTCTTTTCTATTTCAAATATCCAATTTATTTACTTTAATTATATATGTCTTACCTTTCAATTAATTTATTTAAAGTATTAATACCATTTATGCATTAGAAAACGAAACTGACTGAGCATTGATTTATAATTATATTTTCAAGGAATTCATGTGAATTGGGAAATTTTGTCGATGAAAAAATAATTTATTTTCTTTGTTGTAAAAGTATTTATTCACGTGTGTCACACGAGTAAATGCATAATTGTACTCGTTTCGTTCAGTACATGCTTCCCTTTTTTACATTTTAGTGAAGAAACAGATAATAACCATATTAATAAATGCGCATGTGAAATTCTTTGAAGCCATCTTTCGAGGCCCGTAACAGTCGCAACTCCACTCCCATCACTTCATTTGCACACAATCGCATTTCGCCATGAATGGTATTCGTCTTATAATCTTCAAGGATTACGAATATTAATTTGTCGGTGGATTTGGCATTGGAAGAGACGTTTAGAAATATTAACAACCTTCAATTTGGTAGACACATAATATTACAGTGGAAAGGTTCCATCCATACGAAATATACAGGGTGAGCCCAAAGTCCATCACTGATTAAAGAAAGTTATTGCAATCTTTGGGAATATTAATGGAAAATTTAAGTCAATGCCAAGCTTTGTCCCATAAATGGAGGAATTTATAATTAACTAGTAAAGAAGGAGTGTAATTGACTACGAAATCACGGTTTTGAAGGAAAAATAACAACTCGTTTTGTGATTTCTTGAAAAGAAATCGCAAATTCCTGTTCAACGTGAGCTTTGGCGTTGTTACGTTCGCCATTTTCCATCCAAGGGGACAATTAATGGTATGAAAAGTTAAATGAAACTGGCAACGTTGGTGGCCTTCTCAGAAGTGACGGATCTGCCGAGAGTGAAGCAAATGTTAGCCTCGTTCCTCGTTTATATCAACTCAGTCCTTCAAAGCAACTCGTTGTACGTCACGTGGCCCGTGAGTATCGCAGACAGCAGTAGTTAAAAGTCTTTAATTGCACGGCTACAAAGAGAAAATTATTCAAGTCCTAGGAGATACTGCGAAAAGTTAAATTTGCAAATGAAATTCTCGACAGAATAGTTAACGTTAACGATTACTTACATCGAATTTATTCCTCAATTACGAACCAAGTCTGGCCGCCCAAAACATCCATAAAAGAAATTGAAAAAAAAAACAACAACAACATAAACTCTTTAGAATAATTTAATCTATATAGAATTAACACTTATTTGGAATTTATTAAAAATTTCAACTTAAAAATCCAATCGTTGGACTAAGAATTAAAATTTTTTATTCCAATTATTGCAGAACAAAATTGTTCTTTTATTGTAACATTTGAGTTTTGGAGTTCATTTCAGACGTTCTAGACTGAGATATAAGTTTCAAATTGAAGAATATAAATTGTAAAATAAATAAGCATATTAGCCAATAATCAAAAAAAAGTTTATTAATACATGTTTTCGACACGCATATTTTTTTTCTCCACAATTTAATAAAATGTAGAGAATAATAATTAACAAGGTAATTGTCAAATTGGTAAAGAATTAACAAACTAACATATGTTAGGGTGAAAGTGAAAATATTAATTTTTATGTTAGGGATAGGAACCCCATATTCGCTTGGTTGGTTAAATAAGGAATGGCGATCGATGAATCGAACTACGTGAAGGGAAATGAACACTTTTAAACACAGAGCACGTCAGATTTTCAACGTGAAGAAATAACTGGATATTGCATGGTAAATTTGACGACAGTTAACTTTTTAAAGAAGTCAGCGTTCCCGGAGGAAGTGGGGAAAAGATTGGGAAGGCGTTTTTATTTGTAGTACGTGCATGTGAGGGAGTTCCGTGTCTCAAGCAGATGTTCCGGAAGTGGGGTAACACAGCGGCTGTTTCTTCCCAGTTTGTCTGCTTAACCACGAACACGCTTATTTCAAACCCAAAATAATATGCCAGCTCAGGTCGCCCATGGCTGATCTGTTTTAATCCTTTATTTTACCTACTTAGTTTTCTTCTCTTAACATTAATAAAACTCTTTCTTTGTATTGAACAGATAATAAATCCAGAACCAAATATACACCAGCCGCAGGAAATGAAAAGTTATAATTTTTAGACGAAAATTCATTCATTAACTTGAACAACATTATTACATTTGAAATTTATATTTATCTGATATTTTAATATAACAAATTTAATAAGAAAGAAAATTTCATAAATTACATTTCCAGTGAAAGCATGCATATAAATAAACACAGAAGTGCCGACCAGAATTTGAAACTTCATCAGGTCCTAAACATGCATTAATAAGGAAAAGAGGACTATAATTAGGTAAGTATATAAATTACAAAATATTTATTCACCATTTCAATAAAGTTTTGTTTGAATTAATTTATTTAATTATTTGAAATTAACTACTTTCATATTTAAGCATTTTTAAAACACTTCCATTTTTTTTGGTTAACAGGTTACATGAGGGTGATCCTGAAACAGGCAACTCCCCTTTAATAGCATAGGAAGGGAATTGAAAAGGGGGGATGCGGAAGGTAGAGCAAGGTAGCCAAGGGTTAACTACGGCCCTCCGGGCTATGGTTTAAGGATCCTACCCGGTGTTTCACCTAAAGAGATGCAGTGAAAACCCTAGAAAACCTGCATCAGGTAGGTCGGGCATTGTGTACTATTCTCACGCCCTTCCGAATGACGGGAGACGAATCTGCTGTGGGGACGTAGCATTCCCTTCTCCGTGTCTCCACAAGCTTCAGGAGGCAGTTGGCCGACTGATCCAATGGGATTAGCGGACAACTCTTGCCATATGCCCAAGGTCTTTGACCCCAGTACATATACCTCCTAAAATAGGTGAAGGTGTCTCGGCATGTGAGAACTTTGATAAAAAGTACCCAGAGAGAGTGCGAGGCATTCCCGACATGATCAGGTGAGCCCCGCAGTCACTCTGGGGTTTATTCACCAAAACACTTCCGTTTCGCCTTTGTCCTTATATTCGTATTGCAGCACACAACGGAGCAAGTGTGAGAGTAGCAGAATATAAAAAAGTATTCACCATATTGAGTGGTTGATTTCCTTGTATTCTTCTGTTTGACGTCTCCAATTTACAATTCAGTCACATTCATATACTTTTCAATTATCATTCCTTCAACTTATGAAGAACGGGTTTCTACATACAGACATACAAGCAAAAAATTTTATTGCAAAGTGCATAAATAAATATGCAAAACACCAAAATAAACAAGTTACTAATTGACCGACAATATTCGATGAATTTGTTGTAGTTGTAGCCACAAACAAATATTCAATCAGTCCCGATTTATAATACGTAAAATGTAGCTTTTTGATTAAATTGAAATTGTGCCTATTTTACATATATTATTTAACATGAAACTACTTCTGTCAAGTATCATAGACGGAGTTTTCTCTTAAACAGGTTTGATGACGACTTTCGTCACTAATTTCACTTTTCCCAAAGTGAAAATACGCACTTCACCAATTGAAGTTGAAGGCGTATGTATATTCAGCTCAGGATACTGGCAGGATCAGGTTTACGGGCCTCGGGTAAGTTGCAGTAGAAGAACGTGAGTTGCATGTGAATTATGAAAAATACACATAAGAGATTACATTAGCATACACGTATACGCAAAAAAGTACTTTTGACTGAATATAATTATAAATAATTAATTCCTTGCTAAGTATTGATATACTCAATTATCATGATAGATATTAATTATTTACTACCAGTCCACATCACCGTAGAGATTACTCCTTGGAACCTGATCTTGATGGCCGAGAGTTCCTTATAAGATTAATAGAATTCGAATCCATAATTTTCAGAGAAACTAACTTCTGTTGCTATGATTATTAATCAAGATATTTAATATAATTATTTTACCCGTGATGAGTGTCACTATCAACTGCATAAGATTTTACTCACTTTGAAAATTCAGCAACTACTTAATATTAATTTTTATCAAATATAAAAATAATCTACGAATAAATTGCACAAGCGTTTCCCCGTACAGTATCTTTGCTGCCAAAGATGAGTTAACTCAGGCGGAAACTATTTCATAATTTTTTAAACATAAATTCTGTGACTCACAATTAACACTTTACAATATGGATAGAATGTTTTATACGCCGGAAATAAATAGTTAGAAATTTTGGGACAACTTATTTTATCGATGAAGATTTTGGCAATGCCATCCATCATTTTACTATTTTCGTAAAATTCCTTAAAATAAATTAATCAATTGTTTGAGGGTAATTATCAATTTTAATGAATTTTTATTTCCTGAATGAACCCTTCTTGAAATTGGTAGCTCAAAGAAAAGAGAGACTTTAAATTTAGGAATTATCTTCAACAATCCCTCCTCGCTTTTTGCTCCCAGTTGTTGGTTGGAAAGCGTTGCTGACATTTTGGATAATACACTAAGTTCAGTAGTCAGTGCTAATTGCAAGTGGACAGGTCTAAACAATATAGCAACATAAGTTAAACCATACAATATCAGTAGAACTAACATATCTCGATGAGTGGCTAACAATCCATTAAGACCACCTCTCACCAATTTTAACCTCTTAACTCCACTGATAATCGGAAATAAATGTTTTTGACCTTCATTGTTTAATTTTTTAAGAGTTTTGTTCGCGCTTTTCAACTTCATTTCCTACTTTTTGGCAGTCAAACAATCCTAGGCTCACATCCAGATGGTGTACCAACATTCTGTGCGTTCGATTCTGATGTCAGACGAATTTTGATAGATGAACATATTCATCGAATCTTTTCCGGCCGCAAAAGCTTGAAACTTCTGACGTAATTCACCTTCAGTGTTACAAGAATGAATGATCGTGAGTGCCATGGATTGGACAGGTCGGCGCCCTCCCAATTATCTTCCCTTCTTCAAGGGCACAGTGTGAAGAAGCAGCTGGTCAGTCTGTCTTCCTATCAAGGAGGGTGATCTCAGCCCACATCCCTACCTACACTGGAAATAATCTCTGAATTAACGGGCAAAAAATCTTAGGGAACTCTGGCCCCCTTCAGGCATGTTCCTTGACTGCCTCCAGCATGAGTTCCATCGATCCATCCTTCTGCTAATCGAAATGACAAAACGAATACTTTAAAAGTTATTTACTTTTCACCACTCCGTTATCGATCTGAAAATAAAAGTCAATTTTTCTTCTTTAGCGTAGAAAATCATATATTAAAGTCATGATGACTTTGACGAGATTCTTTTTTCTTTCACGTAACAGAATTGTCTTTAATTGGAGGAGCTGTGAACAAATAAAAATCATAATTGCCAAAATTGAAAGGGAATAATTTATGACGAGTAACCTTGCGTTTCTTGAACACTAAATGTTCGTTGACTGCATAATTAATAAGTGAATAGCTGTATTTAAGTGAAAATTGGATTACTAGAAACCTCATTAGAAAATGAAAAGGAATGGTGAATTCACAGAGAAATATTAAAAACAACAAATGTTTCAAAAGTGTTCCTAACAGGGACATAAAATAAATTAGTAGAATTAAGTGAAAATTGGATTACTAGAAACCTCATTAGAAAATGAAAAGGAATGGTGAATTCACAGAGAAATATTAAAAACAACAAATGTTTCAAAAGTGTTCCTAACAAGGACATAAAATAAATTAGTAGAATTAAGTGAAATTGGATTACTAGAAACCCCATTAGAAAATGAAAAGGAATGGTGAATTCACAGAGAAATATTAAAAACAAAAAATGTTTCAAAAGTGTTCCTAACAGGGACATAAAATAAACTAGTAAGATTAATTGAAAATTGGATTACTAGAAACCTCATTAGTAAATGAAAAGGAATGGTGAATTCACAGAGAGATATTAAAAACAAAAAATGTTTCAAAAGTGTTCCTGACAAGGACATAAAATAAATTATTAGAACACCAAGATAGAAAATAAAGAAGTAGTTCTTCATCGTACTTCCATACACTTAACATTAAAATATCTCTAGAATATCTCCTGAATCATTGCTGCCAAGGTATTTTTGCACCTTAACGTTTAGACTACGTTCACCTTCAGAAACCTACGTCACGTTTAAAAATAGAAATCGTTTTAATGTTGTTATAAGACGAGTTTGAAATATGTAAAGAACTTCTAAGTGCCCCTTTAGCCGTAACTTTTTTCGGTGTGTTCTGCGCATAATTATATTTGTGTGTGAATGAGATTTATACGTTAGTACTTCATTGAAAGTTTGAAATACGTAAAACAAAAGGCGATAAAGGTGCTAGAATAGACCGCGTGTCTCTTAACAAGGTACGTTTAAGTGTCGCCCAAGTCTGGAGCCTTGTTATTTACCGATCCGCCGAGCCGACGCATATAAATAGCCTCACAAATCTGCCTAACAAGTGCCGCCTCGAAAAGGTGCGTGATTAGCCAACAAAAAGAAGGAATGGAAGAAAAGAAAAGGCCTTCCTCCGCCACACGTGTGAAGTACGAAGAGAGCCACACGACAGAGCAAATATCATGCTTGTCGACCACTTTACAATGCGCCTCACTGGGGAAAATGGAAATAAAAACGGGGCGTCAACGAACTGCCATTGTATTCAGCTTAGCTGAATATGACCTGCACATGGACCAAAGAATCGGAACTATCACGTCTACTAGTTATTTAATATGATTCTGCAGAGAGCCAACGATTACTTCAAGGCAGTAGTTGTAATGAAATCATTTGTTAGTGTTTCTCCTAAACATTCATCTTTTTTTCCTCTTTGTATAAAACTTTTATCATACAGATTTTCAGTTTGGACAATATCTATGTGAGTATATACAATATAAAATAAAGAATACAAAAATAAAGTATAGTATATAATTTACATGTTTGCGTTGTTGTCACGCGATGTACAGCGCTGCAGCCGAACCGTCGCTAATATCAAGAACGATTCTTGCCTTTAATTGCCGATGACTGTAGGTTAATCAATTTAATTAACTAACTTTGGTAGATGGGTAAGGTTTTGCATTTCTAATACACTTCATATTGTATACGTAAAAAAATCAAGAATACGTCCACAGTGTAACTAAATCAAAATTTAAGTTATCATGCCATGTTAATAATCACTCTGGCTTGATGATGCTGTGTCTTCCATCTTTGTCCGGAAGGAAACAGAAAAACCGATGTCACTTTGCCCCAAAGACTTCACTAATGCTCAAGAGGTCCATTTCGGCCTGTCTTTGTGCCTTATGTAGCAGCACCCTGATTGAACAAGAACAGGAGTTGTAACCTTGTAGTTCTGTCCTGATGTCGGACCTCTGAGGAGAAAACAGTCATCGGCAATTAAAGGCAAGAATCGTTCTTGATGTTAGCGACGGTTCGGCTGCAGCGCTGTACATCGCGTGACAACAACCAACAAGTCGGGTAGTAAATTGTCACCATTTACCCAGATGAAAATAATAATGGATTAGCACTCCTAGTAAGTTCCAGAATAACGGCGGTGACTATGTGGAGAAGTAGTAAACTTAGGTGGTGTAAAGAAATGATTGATAACAAAATATTTAGAAAATATTGTTCTCTTATTTTTAAATATATATATATATATATCTCTGTTTATAGTATAGTATAGTATAGTATAGTATAGTATAGTATATGGTACGATGGCTGTTTTTAACTAAGCACCGATATATTTATATATATATATTATATACTATTTTTTTTTTAACTAAGCACCGATATATATATATATATATATATATATATATATCGGTGCTTAGTTTAAAAACAGCCATCGTACCATATACTTGCTATAAACAGAGAGTTATTGTACTAATCCTTTACCTGTAAGACAAGGATTAAATAAATTATTTTATTACATAAGAACCTTGTATACTGTTCATTGTTACTAATATTAACTTACATTATTTAATGTCCCAAAAATACACCGATAAATCTTTACTGATCATTTTATCCGATCATGGTATGAACATGATCTACAGGACCATAGAGTTTCCTAAATTTTCTTATAATTAGATAAACACATTTCGAGCGGGTGAATTAATTCCAGTTCACGAAGTTTTGACACGATTTATCGGGATATGACGCGTCACTTCCGGGCCGGAGACTGTGTTTACTTTCAGCTGCACGTCAATATTTATCTCGACTACCAAATATTTTAGGACCGCTGCACTATGTTTTTATACGGTTCTACAGCACAAGCCCACTTTACAATGCTTTATGAGATCGGTTCGGAACAAGCGGATGCCGTAAAGCCATCGAGCTTTATTTAATACGGAGCGACGGAGTCATTAACCGGGCTAATAAATTGCGCCAGACGCTAATGTTTTGCCTCAGCCGCTACGCGTCGGGGTATTTCACAAAAAGATGAAAAACTGGGATTGATGTGTTTTAAATTTAATATTGTGTAGTTAAAATTTCGTCTTTTACGAGCAAGGAGGCGAAAATTTGGAGCTTCCAGTAAAGAATATTATATTAGTTCTTATGGACAAGAACAACATGAAGTGGAAATAGGAAAAATCATTCTTTTTAGTGATATGGGAACCACTCACTCAGTATGATATATATATAATAAAAGAAAACGGCAACTGCCAGCGTCGAGCCAAGACGCAAGACAGCGGCGATCTATTCGCTGGTAATACGCGCGCGGACCCGCGCTCCAAATTGCAACAGCTTCGCGATCTCAATTGCGTAAAAAAGCAGTTACGTTGAGAGGGACTCGTACCCGTGACCAAAATTCTGCAGCCCAGCTCTATTCCCCTCAGCCATGCAGGTTCTGAAATGTGGCAATATTCTTAAATGACTGGATATTACAAAAAATGTGAAAATAGAACCTGAAAAGGTGTGAACATGTACCGAAACGTCGAATGAACTAAATAAAATCATTTAATTCTTTTTAATTTTATTGTTATATATTTCAGTAAACGTAAGTGCCTATATTTGAATTGTTGAAATTCAAAAGAAATTAATTAACGCAAAAAAAAATCAAGACGAAGATAACGTAAATAGGACCGAAATTTAATCCATCAATTCAGCGGCCGATTCAAATTACTTGGAACGAACGAGAGTAATATCATTTGATTGTTTTAAATTCATCGGTAAGAAGAGGAACGAGAAAACTAAAGGAATAACTTAATTCAAAACTATAAAAATTAGTGATTTTAATTTAGTGTTGTACAAGGATTATAGTTTTATAATGTAAATATGTTACCTGAAAGTTTGATTACAATTCCCGAAGACTAAATGGTGTAAAATAAGCTTTTTAGAGAAATATTTTATTTAAATTTGAACTAAACAGAAATAAAATAATTTTTCCGTGTTACCTGAAATGATTATGGCTAAAAATAAAAGCGTGGGGCGGCCGTTGTTTACATTTTTATAGTATAAAAAAATGGTTTCCAGGTAGCATTTATGTCTAGAAATGAAAGCGTGTTTTAAAAATGCTTTTCAGAGATTTTCCAAGAGCTCAATTTTCGCTGCAGGAGAAACTTTGTTCGTAAGTAATTGGAAAACAACGACAACATTCATTGACCGTGAGATGAAACGAACTCAGTTTTTCAATGAGCAACCTTTTGAGTTGGAGAAGGCCGCGTCGTTATGTATTCTTTTCCGCTTCAATCTGTGTCTCCTGTGAGAACATTCCACGAGTTTCCAATTAGCATACAATAAGAAAAGCTTCCTTCTAGAAATCTGCACGGAGTCGGTCAGAGGAATTACCTTAAAACGTCAAATAATACCGTTATAAGAGAAGATTTTTACTAATATTTCTAACGAATAATATATAATAAAATTGTTAACTGACATTTAAGTTCAAAAAAAATTTTAAGCGATAAGTTTTCACACTCAGAAGCAGTATTGAAGGGTTACAGTTGAAACAGTGTAAATAACGGTCGAGACAGAGAACCACTATTCAATCAACAGCCATTGTTCCGGTGGTGAATAATGTCATTTCAGTAGCGTCAAATCATAATTAAATCGTCGTCGATATCCATAGCTTCAATTCGTTCACATTTAATTACCAATGAACATGATAATTAAACCAGAAGTAAAGTAAATGAAGTAATAAGCGATCTCACTCTATGAAATTAAAACTACACAAATTATTTTTAAAAACCACCACGATGATTCAATATTGTAAGTGCAAAAACACGTACATATAAATTCACCTTTATTGTAAACTGAGTTCCTGGCTTTGTATGTCAAATGAATTATCTCTCGATCAACACATGATTTTTATAATTTGTTTTAACATAAACAAAATATTCAATAATTAATTATGTCAGCTTGTTCTACAATACAATGTGATAATTTTAGCCATGAACCAGATATTGAGCCAGATGTGAAGAACGTGCATAGATTCTCTGTTTTAAGATGTAGCCAAAATTAAATCTGGAGAACTTGTATTACACATCGATGAGGAGTATAGAATTTAACTTTTTCTTAAGTATATGACAAAGATTTTGTGTTTTTTCATATAAGAATCTTGTAGGTACTTAAAAACGCATAGGTATCTTAATTTTATCATTTACTTGTAACTGTTATATTGAAAAAAATGAAAAAAAAATAATTCCGTTAGAATTCATTAAATTATCTTCATGAGAACGAGCACAGCAAACCAATGTCTCGTACTTCTTCCCAGCCATTTAGCCCACGGGATTTGTAAGTTTGAAAGAAACATAAAGAAAATTTCTATAGTAACTGCAGCACATATCACAGCCGGGGTGAAATATTAGCGGACAGAAACAGACTTCCTGCAATACTAAGATCAATAACAAAGACAGACAGACTAAAGTTCTTGATTTACAGATTATTCCTGCTCTCACAAAATAAATGGAAAGTGAACCTTGACGTCGAATGACATAATTCAACAAATAAATGAGGGTTTTGTATATTAAATAATTAATTATAAGGATTTTATAAGAATATTGCAATTATTAGAATAAAAGAATGTTTTTCACTGTAATAATGCAAAACATAACATAATTCAACAAATAAATGAGGGTTTTGTATATTAAATAATTAATTATAAGGATTTTATAAGAATATTGCAATTATTAGAATAAAAGAATGTTTTTCACTGTAATAATGCAAAACATAACATAATTCAACAAATAAATGAGGGTTTTGTATCAATATAATATAAGTTTAAGATATTGCAATTAGATAAAGATGTTTTCATGTAGTATGCAAAACTAATTAACAATAATGAGGTTTGTATTAATATTATAAGATTTATAGAATTCAATTATTAGAATAAAAGAATGTTCTTAACTGTAATAATGCAAAAAAAATTAAGCAAAAAGCATATAAATTAAATCTATATTTTAGAATACTGGGAGGTAACAAAAACGTTGATGATACGACAAATAAAATGTTAATTTAATAACAGAAGAAATAGTGAGTATATGTTGGATACATAGCGGAAAAGGCAATGAGTTTTTGCGAATGCGGTATCGAGGCGTCTACCAGACCCAGTGAATTACGAAGGCACCCTATTCACGCTTGATACTAACCAAGTGGACGATAGTTATTTCAAACTTCCAAAAACAGATATGAGTAATGAAAACTTAAGGTCAATTTTAATCACAGATCAGAATGTAGTTAGGCTGGAATCCATCATTTTTCCTTTAATGTTTCTCACTTATCATATTTTCATCTTCAAGTTCCTCGTTTTCTCTATTAAAAAGTTGGGAGTAAGAGAACACACTTTTGTGGCAGTTCTTTAGTAATTCGATTCTGATTCTTTTTTCATATGAGAAGTTTGTTTGTAAGACTTCCTTTCGAACAAATCACCACTCCATAAAGTGTTCCATATCAGGAATGAAATAAGACGGTACAGCTTCCATCGCGCTCGGAAATGATTTCGACCTGCAGACGACATCTCTGAAAATTCCTTATGGTTCTTTGAAGTCGTCTCGCTCTTTCTTCCTTTCCCCTTGGTTTATGGAAGAAGTCTCCACCTCCTATTTCCTCAGCGTCGACATCCCCTACAAATCGACTCTTTCAAAGGGTGGCAATAATTTTGCTCTAAAGCAAAGCAAAAGGGAAAGAGGGGATTTTCTAATAACGCACTCCAAATCCGTGGATCGGTTTTGCAAAGCTAAAGGCACTTTGAATGCTTTACGAGTATGTATTCGTTGTTATTTCAAAGTGGATCCCGTAAAGCAGATTATTAATTTTAAGGAGCTTATAACGGCGCAATTCGAGAGACTAATTTAATGGAAAACAGGTCTTCACTGAATGGAGGAAGCAAACAAGTTGAGAGCTTTGAGCTTCCTAAATTACTGACAGGGAAAACTGTCACTGATCAAAAGAAACTCTTACTTAATCTTACAGAATAGGATTGCATTATTTGATATAAAATACGCTCAAGTAAGTGTGTCTGATAGACTACTGGTCGAGAAGGCTTAATGAGGTTCAGGAACAGCTGACTACGGAGTTGATCAAACACGCGTGTACTGAACTAAAAGGAAAATTGTTGACCACAGCTTAATAAAGAATCGAGGAACATAAAATAGCCATTTAGCGCAATGTATGAGATCTGGCCCACAATGTAGGAGAATACATCCTGAATTATTCTGGTTTTATGCAATCACAGACTAAGTATTTATTCATGATTTTATTGACTAATTAATTGATATTATTTTACACTGAAATTGGAAAGACTACATTGTTGTTGATTTCCCGTGCTAAAAACCTTTTTAAAATCGTCACTCCTATATCGTTTTATAGCACTACGGGGTCGACATTTGCCGAGAGACAATGGCGCTGACATTGGCTGTAAATTCACGCATCCCGAAGATAGAAGGACCGGGATTGGTAGGAAGTAAAAGCTACCAAGAAGGACACAGCTTCAATGAGGGGGAAGTGAATTGAAAGAACGCCGCTCTAAATTTCCTTTATCTGATTTATTAGTAAAAGAATTGTCATCATGAGATGCCAAAGGAACGTCTACTTTCAAGAAGATTTAGGAGACCGACGAGCATTTAATTCGGACCTCCGAAAAGGAGTCGTCCATCATGGCTTAACTTCCTTGCAGCTACAGCCGATCAACAATTCGCATTAACTGCGACAAACTGTAAGATTGTCTCTTTATATAACAGACACACACATTATGTGAAGTGGATTCACTCCGTAAAATGACACACAGTCAGGAAATCTTCAGCAAGATTCAAATCTTGGTTGTTAATCGTAACAATCTGCCCCTTTTATAAAATTAAACCCTGTAGATAAGATATTCACTTGTCCGAGAACTAATATTAACTATATTTGTGTTCAATAAAGATTTTTCTGTTGTGTAAAACCATTTGATACGTATAATAAATTAGTTAAAAGTAGAATCATTTAACAGTTAAAAAAATTTCCCACGTATTTTAAGGGCTAACTGTCTATTAAGCACTGTTTCTCTTTTCACATTTCAATTGAAGATGTCCTTAAAAGTAGTCCAGTATAGATTTTAAAACATTGTGACTTTTATTTGTTCATCTAATTTTACAACTAAATACGTCAAAATTGTAAGTTTTTTTTACTTTACCAATGAAACTGAAATTTTAATATTTTAATGTATCATTTTCATAAATTATGATTTAGATTTTGTAGTAACAATTGATGAAATTACCTGAAGAAGTCGTAAACATGTTGACGAAACGTATGTCTGTAATTCGTTTCTTAATTATTCATTTTAACTATTGTGGAAATGGGGGAAACAGACGTTAGTTTATATACTATTTAAAATAAAAGTGTTCATTTTCTTGGTTTCATTAAATAAGATATTACTTTTATAACGCAATCGTTTTCCTATTCATAGTGCCAGTAATTTTGCCTAATGACTGCCGCTTCATCAGCGGGACAGACAAGAAGCTTGTAAGAAAGATGCAGATCATTCAAAGATGGCTTTTCAGATACAAATAAATAATGACTCATCCTACACTAATAAATTTATGTATATATTGCCTAAAAGATTGTTAGATTACAAACTTGGTCGTCTCAACGTGAGTTTATTACATTCATAGTTGTGGTTTATTACAATCAGTTTATTAAATTAAACGAAAATTCCCTCCATATCCGTTGTATTTAAAAGAACCTTATTGAGGTCATTTTCAAAAAGTATGTTAGAGTATCGAAAGCGTAGAATTTTTGGTGACGCAATTTCCGTCAACAAAGATAAATTTTCGAGTCAAGGACCAACTCCTGCTGCAACTCGCACTCTAAAGTTATGGAAAAATCAATACATTTGCAAGCTAAAATGATTAAGATAAGTTCTCCTGGGATTTTTATAATGGCATAGGTTTTAACAAATTTGTGCGTTTCGGATTTCTTCATTCCTCTCTCTCCTCATCTTTTAATTATTTTTACAAATAAACTATTTACCTTCTATCCCATTGACTTAAGAAGTGATAAATTCATACAAGTAAGTATAATCACCCTATCAACTATTGAATAAATTGTTGTTCGTCTCTCTCTCTCTCTCTCTCTCTCTCTCTCTCTCTCTCTCTCTCTCTCTCTCTCTCTGTAAATGTGTTCGTGTGCATAGTCTATATATAACCGACCTTGTGTTTGTGTTGTGATAATGAGGAAACTATATGTTGGTGTTTGAGAATTATGGCGTTCAGCCAAGTTAAACTCGGTTAATTGGATGTACATTTCGGAGCTCTGAGTTCTTATACTAATTTTGAACGAGACACAGGTGCATACAGAGAGAGAGAGAGACAGATGGTAAAAGAGAGAAGGTGAGAGAGAGAGATAGAGAGAGAGACGAGGTCTTCTTGTTACCGACACGGAAATTACAAATTAATCAAGCCTAATGGGCATTTCAGCGGACTCACCCGCCCACTCCGAGGGACGTGACTTAGATATCTTGATTAGCCTCTCTTTCTCTCTCTCTCTCTCTTTCTCTATCTGGCTCTTGCTTCATCAGCTGACAACACAAACATGCCACAACAACACTTTCCACTCCACCGAATCAACAGGTGCGATAAATTGCATAGTTTTTATCCAAAGCCTCGACAAATCCTTGAACTATATAAAAAAATGAGACAAGATTTTCACTTTTTTTCCTATAAAATGGTTATTCACCAGGCCTAGGTAATGGCAGAAACTTTGTATTGTACCAATAAACGACCAAAAAGACTCTAAAGTACACTTCCTTAATTAGAATGAACCAATTGAGCAGAAACCCCAAAACGTTTTCTGTGACTGGGTAAGAGAAGAAAAGAAATTTACAGTTTAAGGAAACATGGATGGAAATTTTGGATTTTAAATCAGACAATAACTTTCCTTAACTCGTAATAGTTGTAAAATTGAAATTATTTTTTATACAAACATCTCTCTATCGAAATATTGTCATCACAACCGACTATCACACAATATTTTGAAATATAGTTTTTGACAATAATTTATTTATTAGAACACATAAATGAACGGTGCGTAATCCCATAATAATTAAAAATTTGTAAAGCAATACAATAAAAATATATTCCTACGACATTTAGTGACTTCATGAGTTGACATTAATCGTTAAAAAAATAGATATCAGACATTATTTATTAATTAAATCGGGAAATTTTCTTCAATGAAGTGGAATATTATCAGCTAGACAGATAAGTAATTAGGGTCATAAATGCTTTTAATGATTGCCTTAGGCCCAATACATTATCGTGGTTTTTCAACTCATAAAAATTGAAAAGCTATTGAACCAAAAACTAACGTTTTTCAATGAAACATTAATTTAAAAAATTTAATATATTTCACCACTGCATTATGAAGTTCCTGAGTATGTAACATATATAGTTAAGTACTGCTGGAAGGCCTAAAGGGAGAGGCGCAGGTTCTACGGTATGGAGATGAATGTTAAGTTCATTTATATAACGAGAAAGATGAATTTGTAACAATAATAACGACGTGTTGGGAATGTTAACAGATTTAAATAAATGGCGAGAAACCATGTTTTTCAGTTACTATTTTCTGGTATAATATAGAGTGATAATCTTGAACCTAATTTAGAGTTAACTATTTTTCAATGCCAAAAAAATATGTGTAAGTTTATTGAGACTGAAAATTATCATCTTATTTTTACTTTAACTACCCTATATTTTATATCAGACGCAGGAAATAAAAAGGAATAATTTTTATACATTTATTCTGGCGTAATACCAAGGCTATACATTTTATTTGATGAAGTATATTATTTATTAGCTGACGCAATAATAAGTATAGTAAATGAAATCTATAAAAAATCTGGAGAATTATATATATACATATATTTGGGAGTAAATGAAGGCTGATTGAAATGGAAGTGTCTTAGGGGTGGAAGTGCTTTCACTTGTCGGTCGAAACTCGATTCTGACTTTTACCTGCTTCTGCACTTCTCCGCCTCTACTAATCGCCTTACAATTTCCTCGACAGAAAGAGAGTCAGGTATTGCCTGTCCGAGTATAACACCTTTAAAAATACTGCGGAACAGAACCTGAAATACGGGAATAATTCCACTTCAAAAATATCTCAGTGACCGCAGAAGATTTGAGTGTTGTAAGGGAAATAAAAAAAAATTAATACAAATCGGTGGCACGAAACCAGTGAGTTACCAGGTTAGGCCAATCGTCGTAGATATAGTTTAGATTTATTGATGTAGACAATAGTTCTCGCCTGAGGAAATAGGATGCGTCATACAATACATCAAGCAAAAAATAATTATAAGACCAAAATAAAATAAGTTACAATCAAAAATTATTTAAAACGTAAGTAAAGTAAATAATTCTTAAACTTAAAACACGACACGCACACTAAAAATCACAAAAAACACACTCAGAAGCACAAACACGTGCATTAAAAACGGAAATATCACTTTCTGGAGCTGCACGACAAGGAATCTGACCTTCCATGGTAGTAGACGCTACACGGGAGTTTTCTCTACGTGTAAATCAATCAAGCGTAAAATAAAAATGAATAAGAATTATAATAATATTTTAATAGATTTTCCACATCTCTCGTTGAAATTTTCATCCATAAGTTTAGGTAAATGAAAGCAAGACAGATTCCCATAAATTTTATTAAAGAGAATATTTGGTAATGCCCACTACTTCCCATTTATTTTTCCCGTAAGTAAAAAAATTAAGTTATAAAGCTCCAAAAATATGGAAAATGTGGTTCATGAATAAAAAATTTGAAATCAATATTAATATATAGTTTTCATTCATTAAATGGTGTAACTGATAAAACCTAGGGATTTCACAATTGTCATATAACTTTTAAAAAATTAATCATTAAAATTTAAAAATTCCTTGAAGAAATTTAGTTACGTTTTCCTTTTCCCATTACATTTACTAAAACGAATAAGTTAACCACTTGTTAACTTTTTTTGAAAGGATTTTTGTCAGTTTGCTTGCGTCATAACGATCGTCGGCATTGTTAGTTAAAATTCCTGCAAGTCATCGACCCGCGTCGTACTGTATTGATTTATTAAATGTATATAGTATTCTCTCAGATCATCACGAATATAACTGAAGGTTTGTGAAATATGTAAACATTCTTCGGTACAAAGCGAACCATAGTCTGGTGAAAATTGGTTTGAAATAGAAATAATTGTTGTTTAGTATTATGATGAGAATTTATTAAATGTCATGAAGCTTGTAATCCCATAAATTCTATGTTTTATTTCCGGATTAATTTCCGAGTTATTTCCAACAATATTCGTCGATTTCGTTCCGCTTCACTTTGACTTTTAACCCGCCGTTTGAATACAGTAAACCATCTCATGGTCAATAATGGTGCCTTCAAGAGCATTGGTGAACGGAAGTATAGTATAGTAGTATAGTATAAAATCATATTCCATAAATCCTATAGAGAAGCACAAGCTTCAAGGATGTGGAACGAGTCAGAGATTTTACATAGGTTGCTTTATTAATATTAGAATATACTGTAACTATTCATTAATTTTTAACTTATAATAAGATTTTCTTAAGTTCTATACAGAAGACATACAATTTGTACCTTATATATAAAATTGATAAATATTTTTACATCCTATACTAAAAAATTAGTGTTCTAATAATGTTCTTACATAATTATAAATATCTACCCTATGATACATTCAGCTTCATAAATTCTTCAACAGAGTAGAAGGAGTGGCTTAGTAAGAACTTAGTTAGTTCATATTTGAACTTGTTTGGATTTATTTTTAATTGTTTAATGGAGGTGGGAAGTTTATTAAATATGCTAATAGCATTGTAATGTACACCCTTTTGTATTACGGTTAGAGACTTCCCTTCCTTCCTTCCTTCCTTGTGTAAATTGTTTTTACTTCTGGTATCAAAGTCATGTATTTCTGAGTTTAGTGTGAAGAGGTTACTGTTATTAATAACAAATAACATGAGTGATTGGCAAGTGAGTGTCAGTATTCCAGTTTTCTTGAAAAGTCCCCTACAAGATGTTTTTGGTGAGACCTGACATAATAATATTCTAACAGCCTTTTTTGAAGTGTAAATATTTTATCTATCCCCTGATGCATTGCCCCAGAATATTATACCATATGTCATTATAGAGTGGAAATATGCAAAATAAACTAATTTTCTTATGTTAGGATCACTACAACTTGACATAATTCTAAGAGCAAAGGTTGCCGAGCCTAATTTTCGTAGGAGAAGTTGCTTGAAACTAACTTTTTATAAATTAATGTGCTCGCATTTTAAAGTAAGGAAAAGTGAACGAATTAAAGTAATGGCCAAGAATGACGTGTAGCCTAGCATTCTTTAATTGCGGAATGTGGTTCAGTTGGCAGGTTACAAGAAGTATTCGTTCTGCTCAATTTAGCATTCTACTGGTGATACAGTTTCGCAGACCTCAGCATTACAGATGCGGTTTCGTGTGCCTGTTCCGTCTAATTTCCTAGTCTGCACATCAAAGACGTACACTACATACGATAATTAAATCAATTTGCAATGTGTATTCAAATTGTGACGTCACCCTAATTTGTAACCCTTGCTGTGTTTCTGTTGCAGCCGTATACGATCAAACCATTTGCGCAACAGCCTTGTTCCTACAAAATTATAAAGAGATTCTTTTTTTAGGATAAATACAACGAAATCAATTTTCCGTTGCTTTACATTACTTTTCAGATTAAAGAATTATGAAAGAACAGATTAAATATTCCATTAATCTCATATTAATTATTTTATTTGTTCCACAAAAAGAAAACCCTTCTTACTCCACAAAAAAACTAAATGGGTCAAAAATCGTTTAAAAATGGGGATATCACAAGATCAGCAAAATAAAATTAAATGTGTTTGAAATTCTTAAACATGCCACTTAACGACACCGAACTATGTTAAAATTTTCACTGGGAAACCAGTTTCGTTATAGGAAACCTTGGTTTTTGATTTGAAATCATTATTCATGAAAATTATTTCGCAGATTGCGCTTCCATCGAAAGAATGCACAGACGTTCATTCATTAGTTTACTGATAAGTAGTAACTACGTTTGGGGTTACCCAGGAACAACGACGTGGACGTAGTAGTTTTCTGTTGCCTTGAGGTGCTTTTTTATGAGTTTCTTGCCTCTCACAATTGATGTTGAAGGTTTTAGGTGCGTTCCCTTCCGTTTTTATTGTTCAATCACTTACATAATTCACTATTTCTTTAAAAAATAATTAAAATGCCGAGATCAATTGCACAAGGAAGTGAATAGAGATTAAAATACCAAATTAAAGAAACAAATAACAGGGAAAGTTAACAATAAGAATTAAATAAGGTACATCAAACACAATATATATTACAAGAAAATATTTTGTCATAAAAAGTAGGGTATATACAACAAATTTAATATATTTTAAAATATATAACGAGTCAAATAAATTAGACAATTAATATTCTCTAATTGATTAATGGATGGTGGATAATTGTTGGAATAGTACTGAATCCCTGTAACCATATGAGGTAGTGACTTCAATTGAAGTCAAAATAATTTGATGGATAATGAGAGAAGATAAAGGTAAATCTTACTGAGTTATATATATAGAACATATACAACTTTGAGATGACAACTGTAAAGTTGGTCATCCTGATATCTTTACTGTTATTTACTTATCTATTTCTCTCTCTGTATTCACTTGATAAGGTCTACCAATTGGTAGAAGAAACGTTGTGAAGTCAGATAAGTAACGGATATGTTGTCTGTTAGGTTTAAGGCTATTTCATATTAATTTTTAAACAGAATACTTTGGTTTCTGTTATTGGTTATAAACTGCATTTGTTTTGTAAAGTTAAAAACAGATGTTACTCGAATAAATTAATTTAATATTGCAAATTCTCTACCAAAAAGACGAAGATTTCGTAAACCTGAAAAAACAAATTGAAAGTTTCTGGGACACTGTGATTTATTTATTGTCATGTGTAATACAGGAATTATTCTTATAGTTTCGTATGGATGGCTTTTTACAATTTGATACGTCATTTACTTATTTTTATTGTATTCCCTTATGTTTTGTGTAACATCTTTTTTTTCATTAGTATTTTTCTCTGTGACGGGATCTTGAGCCTGAAAAAAAAGAATTTGATTAATTAAGTATCTAGTGAATGTAACAGAACTTCTTCGTGTGTTTTACAGAGTTCCAGATCGGACACCAGTAACACAGAAACTCATTCCTTCACAATGAGTGTCGGATTGGTTTGTTTTGATCCTCGCCTCTCATAAACCTGTTTCCCCGAAGCCGACGATTACAACAGACAGAACAGGCATTTGTGACTTGTAAATACGGTTATTCCGTATCAAATGCAAATGAGATCGTTTTAATTTTTCTCAAATTCCTGTCCGCGTGCGGTGTCTTAATTTGGATTGGTCAATGGCCGCCGTTTGTTTGTTCACTGGAGAGACACGGAGGGGCCATAACCGGTAAAACTAGCAGCCTCGAGGCTTCGTGATATATTACATCCGTATAATACCCGAATAAATTACCTATAGTTTATATGCCAAGCTAAAGGAGTGAATTTATAATTCGTATATCTTCTTCGCGGTACGAGACTCGCATTGAAGCCGCAGGATATTAGTAAATCACAAGGTTCAAAGTAAAATATTTTTGATTATTCCCCTGTGCTTCTCCACGTCCTTCTTTACAGGCACGACAGTAGATTTACATGCGGAAATGACGTTTTGTTTTCTGTGGGAGAAAAGAGAAGACGATGTTCTCATAATTTGTCTAACTGTAATTTTTGGTAATCAAATAATACAACAATATGATATGTGCATGATAAAACTTGAAGTCTAGTTTTAAAATTTGTTGGCAATTATGAGGAAATATTCTTATAAGTACATCCAGGAATTATATTCGCTGAGTAAAGAGGAAGATACGAAAATCGGGGAGAGAAGTGCAAAGGGAGAACAGGAGATATAAGGCAAGTCAGGGCGAAATGGGACGCTTAGTTTTTTGCACAATTATGGAAGAAAAAAATCACATCATAAAGGAATAAAATACTGCTTTATTCTATTATTTACTTATTATGATATCAATACAACTACAATTTTTTATTGTTTTTTTAAGAAAGCTTTTTGTTCAGGAGATTTAGCTACTCATGTGTTAACACGATGCGTATATTGAATAAGAATGAGAAAAACTTTATTTCCATAGAATTACATAAATGTAATATTGGAAAATATCAGGTTTATATAAATGCACAAAAAATAATTTGAAGTAGTCAGTATACAGTTTTATAATTGAATCGTCATACCTTTAACTTATATACTAATTTATTTGCTAAATACTCTTGAAAGTTCTTTCAAGCTGCTTGCCTTGCAGTTATTTGATACACAATGGCAGTTTATTTTAAAATAAAATTACCTTCAAAACTAGGTCATGCTCAGTTCTTTTAAATTAGTATGCACTCTAAAATAGTTTTGAAAATGTATATTATTTTTGCGAAATATTCGTTTAGATGAATCGGTTGTTTTCATACCAAATATAAATGTAATAATTTTTTTTGTGAGATTATAAGCCTGTCCATAAACGTAGAAGAAGCACATCCCCAAATTTCTATTCCGTAACTGAATTGGGGGTAGACAGGAGCTCACTTTAACTCCAATTTTTGAAAACGTAACTTTGTAGTGCAAAAGCAATTATGAAAACATTGGCGTTAGGAAATATCTTGCTGCCAGTTCCGAATATGTTATACCTCAAGTAATGTAGTAGATAATAAGTGCAGGATCTGTTTAACAGCTTTGACGCAGTCTCCATATCCCGTTTGCATGACTGCAATTAATGTTTTTAGCAATGCTAGTAACATTCCAACAGTTCGTCGAAGGGTAAGTTCCTCCTCAAACGACAATACTTCTCTCCTTTCCCTACAGCGCATGTAAACATGCCATGTAGAATCTCACCAACTGTACATTTACGGTTCCACACTCGGGTTAAGAATTTATGTAAGTACAAGTAATACAATAAAATTAAATTGAAGGAACATCTTAACTCCATTTGAGTTCTCTTTTCGTATGGTTGATCGCTTTTATCAAATTTTACTTTTACAAAGATATATATATATATATATATATATATATAATATGTTATTGTAAGCTTGTCAGCTGTGTTGAATATTTAATGTTATTTTTTTATTTTTACAATTATTCTACGGGTGTTGTAATTGTTCTATATCATATTCGAGTGCTCCGATATCTGACTCACATTATTATGTGCTTATTAAACTTGATTAGGATGACTAGGCAACTTTTAGTAGTTCAGGACAGGAACTTATTTACGTGTTCCTTTCACAGGTCTTAATGAGACTTTTATCCATTTACATACAATGAAGCTCATGGCGCCACGTGCAGTAATCTCTCATCTGAATTCATCGTTATGCACAAAACACTCCTGTCCTGTCGTGTTTTTTATTCAGGAGAAAAATATATATATTTCTCACCGTGTGAGAGCTTGCCAATTTGCAAAGTAGATGGCCGCGGGTGGTGAATGTAGATGTTTGTCTCCGGAAACGCTTTGAAAATATACTGAAGGACTGTATTAATTTTAAGCGTAAATGTTAAGTATAATAAAATGCTTTTGAGCCAAACAATAATTTTAAATGGAATTAATGATACTCATCTTCATCGGGTATATTGACAATTTATGGTATAGAGGAAAGTATTTTTAAAATATCCATTTCAATTGTCGCTTGTAAAAGGAGTAAACATTTATATGATTGAGATGAGCTGAGCGATGTCGCTTGCCAGGATGATGCATGGAAAGAATAACGACGCATGAAGTGGAAGGGAAGATAGTGAAACGCCCAGGTGGTGGCATGTTTCCTGGGAGAGACGTAGAATTTATTTAATAACAGATAATAATTATTCATTTACGAGTTCTATGATACTTAAGGCTGTGTGTCTTATGTAGAAACCCACAATACCCTGATAATTGAAATTTTCAATTTACGACGGACATTAATGAGACAAATTTATACATATAAATAAAAGCTGTATGCACGAGGGTGGTTCAATACGATGTGCCTCCTTTTTTCACCTCAAATCAGTTAGTTATGTGAAAGTTTTAAATTTAGCACGATTTTTCATTCTTCTCCAATCCACTGCAGTAACACTTAGCATTAAAGCAGCATCTTGCAAAATGGCTCATATTGACGTACGTGTTAGACAGCGTTCTGTGATTGAATTCTTAAATGCGGAAGGTGAAATACCCATTCGCGTTCATGAAAGGCTGAAAAAATGTGTATGGTGATGCAACAGTGGATGTCAGCACTGTTAAGCGATGGATTCTAAGATGTAACAAAGCTGGAGGCCAAACAAAGTTGGTTGATGAAAATCGAAGCGGCAGGTCGGTTACTGCAGTGACTCCATGCAACATTCGTCGAGTCGAAGAGCTGATTCTAGAGGACCGCCGGGTAACAACTAATGAATAGCGGATGTATGGCAATGCAAGATCACACACCAGTCGTCACACGACTGAAGAAGAGATTCTGAAAATTGGATTGTAAGTCCTGCGTCATCCACCATACAGGGCTGACCGAGCTCCATCAGACTTCCGTCTGTTCGGGTCACTAATGTAAGCTCATCGGGGGATTCACTTTGAAGATGAGGAGGTCGTGAAAATGCCTTTTTACAGCAGTGGAATACGTGTCCTTGTTAAAAGTTGGACAAAACCATGGGAAAATGAAAAGTAAAAATTTAATCATAAATGTTGTGGTTTTATGATGTGTAAATTGAATTAAACTTTCTTGACTAACAAAAGAAAAAATTGGAGGCATGACTTATTGAACCTCCCTTGTACATAAATTCTCAATTCCTACGAATACTGATACACTTATCCCAACCATCAACTAGTTGGAGTACCAAAGAACTGCAGCAAACACTCTCTTTTTGTGTTTGATCTGAATTACGTTGGTCAGTGTCTCAAAGTTTCTAAACAGGAAAGTTTTTTAATGTATGTTTCTATGGCCTCACACTATCTACAGCTCTCATCAACATCATTTCCAAATGGCCCAATCCCAGGACTTGGAAAGATTGAAGGGATATAATTTAGATTTTTTAAATATATTATGCAGACTTGACGGCATTGTTAAATACGTAGATAGCTGTTCATATTTTCAAAAATAAATAAAAATTAGGTTGTCTCTTGTTCATTGATTGTGTTTGCTACAGATATTGGACTTTATCAAAATAAAAGAATGTTATCAAATAAATAAGATGATCGCACTGACGGTTATGTGTCTGGTGTCGAGACTTGGGATACGGATAAAAAGAGTTGCAGTAACGTGAGAAATGGAACAACAGGTGGTCCACGAGACGGCATCGGGTTGCTGCTGGCTTCCGGAATCTCAGAGATGACACAGACAAGAAAAAGGCAAGGTTAATGAACCGACGACGATTTTACACAAGAAATAAGCGACGACGAGGATAGAAATAATTGCAAGCTATCATCATAGCTCGCGTTGTTTACGAGTGGAAATTACTTACGCAAATTTCTGTCCTTTTCAGAGACTTGTTAATAGCCAGTATTTATCTGTGTGAAACAAAGAAAACAGTAATATTAAAGTACAAGTGCTTCGGATTTATGATTCATTCGGACATTTAGTATAGATTTAGTAAAGGTCGTGGTCAAAATTACCAGATTTAAGACTCCCATTTTTTATTCAACGGGACCCGTAAAGTCTTCACATTACTGTGACATGGCTAAATGGGGAAAAATTAAACGATTTTACTCAGTTGTACAGTCATTAACTTTCTTCTTACAATAAATGTTTTGTATTTATCAAGCGAAAGTGATATATTCATCATTATGTTCTCCAGAGGTGTTTTGTGGTAATTTGTGACTATTATTTCACGGTAGTGTGTAATGCTATGTAAAGTTGAAAGCGGATAGAACCTGCAGCGATTAATAATCCTAACACACTAGTTCCCCGGTCGTGTGGGAGGAAAGCTCAAAACTGCGTAAGGTCTGGTGAGAAATGATTGACCTGTTGCTGGAAGTGGGAAAAAGGACAGAGGATTTTGAGGCGGCTGTGGCGTCAGTATATTTATATTGCAATGAACAAGTACCGCATTCAAAATTAATTTTCCTAATATATGTAATTACTGAAATTAATTAATTTTTAAATTATTATTTTTACGTTTTGAAATCAGACACTGAGCAGAAGGTGTTGGTGTCTGGTGAAGTGCTGAGACCGTGCAAAGCCTCTGTAATTGTTCTGAGAGTATAGCAGCCGAGTTTCCGTTACTACATGAAACAGCTACTCTAATTGTACCATTTTTTAAAGCTTAAGTTGTAGGAGAACTCAAATGGGATGATTGTGAAAATGTGAAGATGATGGACGCTGAGTTTAAGACATATACCTATGAGATGTTTGACAAAGAAAAGTCGTGGAGAAATTGAGGGAAACATCCGCTGGATATCGATATGTAAAAATTCAGTTTCCAAACTTTCTCAGAAACTTTCTAACGGTTGATTCCTAGTGACGCTCAGTATTGAAATTAAATTTCTGTGATCAGTACTATAGTGCACATCTCAATTTATTCAATTTAATTGGTCTTTTATTTAGTGCACATTTCGATTTATTTGATTTAATACAACTTGTTTTTTATATTTAACTTAACCGCGTTGAGTGTGTGACAGCTGTAATGCGTTGCTACCCCTAGTTATTGATTTGTTATTTTATTCTTTAAAATTTTCATCTAGCGTAAATATCTGTGTTAACAATTCTAGGAAGTGTTTTTCGTTTAAAGATAGCCATGTTCCAGGAAACTGCCCATGTCCTGCAGAATTTTCTCCAGAAAACCAGGGAACATTTAACAGATTTGGCTGAGGATGCTGAGGACTGTTTCCACGAACGAGGGTAGCTGTAATAAAAAGGGAGAGAGGAGAGGAGCTAGGCAAAAAAATTTGCACAAAAGTCAAAAATAACATTTTTGGCTTAAAAGGAGAGTGGATAGATGGAAGAACGACTACAGTAGCAGAAGACCGTGTAGCAGAAAGAACCGGGTGTTGCTCCGAGTCCTGGGGGCAACAATCTTTACTGATAAGCCGTCGGAAGTTTCTTTCTTGGAAGTGTTAATATTTTAATATTTGTAGTTTTGATAAAAATTCCTCTTTTTAGAGTTTTCATGCTAAAAGACGATAACCTTGGAATAAATACTAAAATTTTGAGCAGCCGGCACTATGTTTTAAACTTAGTCTATTTCTTTTGTAAATAATTTTCTTTTAATTCTTTTTTAATAAATGTAATTTCGTAAAATAAACTTTTTATTTCATTTACGGACCACTTGATGTGCCGCAATACAAAAGCGGAGTTTGGAGAGATTTTTCCTGGGTGATAGAGGTTGGAAAATCATTCTGGTTCCGGGTGCTGGTAAAACGCCCCTAGATTATCGGTCATCAAACAAATTTTATAATGGTAAAGTATAGGGGTGCCCTGATGTAATACAGAGAATAGACAATAGATAATATTTATTGCTACCAATGCAATAAATCACAACATTAATAAATATTCCAAATAAATTATTTTATTCACGAAAATTCAAAAGAGATTAAGACAACTTTACTGACATTTAATTAAGTTAATTCATTAGGCGAGCTATTATATTTTTTAAATTAAAAGCTTGTTTAATATTCCAATAATTTCTTTCAAGTATTAACTACTCCAATAGAAAATTTACTTTGTTTTGAATTTCTTCATTGCTTCCCGGAGAATCTCAGGTCATGAGGAAGTTTAGAGATTTCAGATAACATCAGATGTACAAGATGAGATTGGTGTTGACTTCGGTAGCAAAATTGTAGTTTCCACCCGAACATCGGATGGTCCGGCGTTTGATCCCCGACCTCGTCATTTTTTACATCCTTAATTAAAAAATATTTTTTTAATATAACGAAAGATCAGTGGTACTTCACTCTTTCTGTTGGGAAATGATTAACGACATTTCTTCTGTAGTATTTCTACGTGTTCAATTTATTGGCATTATAAAAATTATTAAAATTTTTTTAGCAAATCCCATTTATTCAGGAAAGAATTCACTAAGGATTAGGTCCTTCAATTCTGGTAATAGTTTTTTTTCATATTTATTACATGTAAGAAAGTGTGTAAAATAGTAATTAGAAAAAGAGGCTGAATTGTGATTTTATACGACTATACTCGTGTTTCATTGACGAATGGACGAATTTCAGATTTCGATTTGTTTTAAATGGTCCGAAAGAAATTAAGAAAACATATGCTACTAATTATTATAATTTTCCCTTGGTTTGCCTTCAGAGTTCCATAGAAGCTGACATATTGGCTTTTGAGCTTGTGTAGACAGTTATTGATTGGTCTACAATTTTTTTTTCACATTTTTAATTACAAACTTGATCTTGAAACAAGCCAGACACACTCCAAGGTTGATTTAGGAGAAACACATTTTTTTGTAGAGACCCACATACAAATTTAGCAGCCGAGAAGAAAACTGACCCGGTCCTGTTGAGAGAAACTAGCCTACTCTACCTGCTTGAATGGAGAGCATGGATCCGGTTTTTGAGTTTGCGTGCCAGAGGGCCGAGGAAGGAAGCCGTGTTCGTCACGCACACTTCACAGCAAACTCATGTCATTTATCGTGCTCAATTTACCCAGGGAAACCATCCTCGATAGAGCCGAAGCGAATGGCGGCTGACAATGCGTAAAATCTACCAGAGGGTTCCACAGCTGAAACTCAAGGCAAGGAAACTCGCATAACGTCTTTAAACTGACACATTTGTATATGGGGGCTTATATTAGACACGGTATTCGTCGGATATTGCATTGTCAGAGAGAATTGCCGAGGATAACTTACAGGGCAATATAGTAAACGCACCATAGTCTGTTCGACTTGATGGGAACATTTATTGAGTCAATTTGGATAATGTACGGATTTCCATTTTGGAGCTATTTATGCAGCGTCCCATACTAAATGTCAATAGCGAAGAAAGTATCACAGATAACCTCATGGAACATTTTTATATCTTCACCTGTCATGATTAGTGCTTGTTCAGTTCCCCGTAGCTGGTGGCTGAGAATCTTTGCCTTGAGCAACGGAAGTGGATTTTTTAAGTGTTTTATTGGAAACGTGAGAACATGAATGATTGAGGAATAAATTATATTAATAATTTTTTTGATACTTAAAGATGTGGTGCGTCACAATCAGTCTGTAATCAAGGTCAATGTTCTTACACTCCAAAATTCTTAATTATTTGTAGATATTGCACCATCAATTGTGTAACTACTATTCACTTGTTACAGTGATTAATTGTAACAGTTTCATTTATCGGACTTGTTTGAATGAATACATCAGCCTAAATTGTCAAAAAAAATATTTTTAATAAATTAGAGCATATTAATATAATTAACCAAACGTATCGTCCCTATTTTTGGAAATATAAAAATATAAAATTTCATAAATATAAGTAATATTTAATGAAATTTAGTAAATAAAATTTCCACATATTGCAGTAAAAATTCGATGTCATATTACCTGCTCCATTTTTTAGTTTATGATAATATATTTGTGTCAAATTTTAGCAGGTGTAATCACGTTTGATTAAATTCATTTCTCTAATTTAGATCAAAGTTTTATTGTTATTTTTGTGCGCTTTCAATCTTGTTGCCTACAATTATTTTATAAATAACTGTTTTAATTTCTTCTTTTCCTTTTTTTAATAAATTGAACTAGGTATTAATTTTAAAAATAACCGTAAAATTGAAACACCTTATTTGATACTAGCTATGCCCGCCACTTCGTTAGCGCGGAAACAGCTCTTTTTATTTTGACCTAAAAACTAAAGTAAGGTTTCATTTATTTATGATGGCTTCACGGCAAACCTTATAACTCGCAGTTGGTTTTGAATGCGTCCCGATTGCACACGTTTACAAAAATAGATGGAGTGAGAATGATCGCCCTCCCTCTCGCTCTCTCTCATGCTACCAAAATTACGCTTATAATAACACAGTAAGAGGAATGAATGGTATAGTAAACCTAATAGGACTTTTAACTCGCAGTTTGCTTAAACGCCGCGTTTCGCGCGGTAATTCAAATGATTAATAAATATTTACATTAATATTATCTGAAGTGTGCAAGATATAGAAATGAAGCATAAACAAAAATTTAAGTTAATATTCCAGTTTTAATTCCTCAATTTTTTATTGGGCCGTTTTGGAGCCTATTCGAGATAAACATACGGACAGACATTGCAATTTTATTGATTGGTATAGATTACACTAATTTTATCATGGAACGGTATATCATACATTGTTTAACTTTATTTGTTTCAGTTTTATTAATTTTCGTCAGTAAATTTAGTATTACACTACTGACTTCTTTTGAAATAATTTTACTGATTAAATTTAAGGGATAATAATTATTAATTAAAATATTAACAGTTTTTACATTCTCATTATGATACTTATAATTTGATGGCAACAAAGCTTTATCAAGAACTATAATGATAGGTATTTTTTGATGAATTGGATGATTTGATAAAAAGTATTATAAGGCCTAAATATATTTTTTCGGAAACAATTAGTTTCAAGGGTATCATCAAAACTAGTTCTATTACTATTTTATAACCCATAAGGAAATTGTAGTTTGTTATGGTAACTATTAAAAATATTTGTTGTATTATAAATTTCATCCTTATGCAAAACAAAAATTATTATGAACATATTTATGTTGACTTATTATTTTTTAACAGTATTCGTAGTCCTTCATAACAAATTCGAAAAGAATAGGAGATGAAGGAGATTCCATTGGAAATCAATCAATTTGTTAGTGACACAGTAAAAATAAGTTCATGTTAATAGCAATTTTATTTATTTTCAAATAATTTTATATTTGAGCATCGTATCTAGTTCCTATTTTTGGCGTAGCCGTGCAGTTTCTTTGTGTGAGCGATCACCCTCGTGGCGCAGAGATTGAGGCTGAGGTGGCAACTGTGGAAGAAAGGTTCGTGGGCGTGTGACCTGGCGACCCTAAGGTCGGGACAGCCATCTGCAAATCCACCTTCAACACATGCTGCGTCCACAAGCAGTTCTCGAAGAAATACCGAAACGAGTGCCACTTCAACTTCATTCGTTAGAGAAGACATTCGTAAAACGTAGTCATTCAGCCCAAAATCTACAGAATATAATATAAATATAATTGAGATTGCAAATAAATGATCAATTATAGAGCTGGTTCACAATCCATCACAAACAGGTTTATAAAATTTTAATTTAATTATATTTCTGCTTACATCTTCAATTCTAAAATCGTGGCAGCATATTTCAGTCTCCACGACTTCAAACATCATTATCGAGTACTGATATCGATTCATATAGATAAATACAGATCGATCGTCTTCACTCTCATCAGAGTGAGTAGTGATAAGTTTGCTTTAGGCCAGTTACGAATCAATAATTAAAATAATTAATAATTCTTAACAATTCCTAAGACATTCATAATAATTCGTGGAGCAGGGTAGTTTAAATCAACTATATATAAATGAGATATTTTTACATCTTTTAAATAAAATTGTTAATAAGGAGCGAAGGCTTTCCCGGTGAATTTGATTCAAATATAATTCTCGGGTTTCAACCCGGGTACACACAACGTTTCGACGGCAAGATCCGCCATCGTCATCAGGTAGACTGTCTACCTGATTACGATGGCGGAGCTTGTTGTCGAATCGTTGTGTGTACAAACTTTTACTCGAGAATTATATGTGAATAAAATTGTTAATGTTATTAGCGGTTTATTTATCCGTTGGCAGTCCTGTAATATCCCATAACAGTTAATGCGAATATTGTGAGAAAAAAAATCACAGAGTTGGCCTTCGTTCTATCATTCATTAATCTTAAAAAATCAAAAATAACCCTCAATCCTAGACACAAAATTAATGACAAAAAAACTATAAAACAAATTACTGAAATGAAGTGATTTTAATTCTGTGTTGTTACCATACATTTTCAGTTTTTCGGAGTTGTGTTGTGGACACAAAGGGAACTATGAGTGTGTATTTAATAAAAGAATGTAAATATCTGAGAAATTAATTTAACTTAAATCATTATGAACTCTTTTAGTCTAAATTACAGCTTAATTTTATTCTCTTGAATTGATAAAGAAGCTAAAATAATCATTTCATTCTTAGCTTTCTAGAATCTACAACTTGTCGAGATGCGGAAGCGTCATTCTTTATATCTGACTGTCATGCGAGAAAATTCAAGTGGGAATCTGATTTGACGATTGTTTCCTGCGCCAATTACTTCACTGATTGTGTTTGTCTCAAAGACAATGCAATTAGGACGCGATCAGAAGAGGAGGAATAAATTTTCAGTCGGGATTTGCACCTTGAAGGAAATAGACGGGTTAACAAATCTGTGCTAGTTTATTTCACAGGTTTAGGTTTTAGAAAAAAATTTGGGATTGAAATTAAGAATGTTTCATCAAGAGAAACATCGATCGCTAGAATTTCTTCTTTTCATCGTCAGGTAAATTGCACACGCCGGCGTGATTATCCATCATCCATCGAACAACGCAGCCTTCGCCAATCCAAAATTTGCTCTTTGGACTACGAGTCCGTTGCATTCATCGCACAAAATGTAAGACGAAGCAATGTTGTTCCTATTGTAAAGCTTTTATAAAAAATACTTAGACTCAAAACAAGTGTAATGAATTTTCACTTCGCCTTTTCCTATTTTAAATCCTTGTAGAAATTGAGATCTCACCGCTGAGGTGAGCCCAGGGCAAAGACTTATTAATTTTATTCAATATAATTGTGTGTTTCGAGCAGCTTACATACTACAACAGTGATTCTAATAATTTTGAAGTAAATTGTATATTTAATTAACTTCTTTGTGAATAATTTTATTATTCTTATTTTGTATAAATACTTTTGTTTAAATTATGACCATTGCATATGAAATACTCTTTTATTTTGTATTAAATTTAAATTACAATTTAACTGTCGAATGTGAGGCTAAGTATTTTATAATATTCTCATACCATTATAAAAAGTAATCTATTATCTACACGTGTAGTATCCAACTGTAATATTTATTTTCAAGAGAAGTGATGAAATTGTATTTAATTAAATAATCAGTTAGTAGAAATTCAGACTTTATTGTCACAAAATACACAAACACAGACTCTTTATATAACACGGTAGCAATTCGTTGTGAATCTATTCAAAATAAATAATGTAAATAAATTGGGTAAAAAATACTATTTTATTTAATGATAAAATTACCGAAATTTTCTGGGGTAATATAAAAGAAATTCTCTTTCTGCGAGGTATGTGGAGGAATTAATTTGCAGAAATAATCAAAGTCAGAAATAAATTTGGTTCATAGATTGTAAGGTTTTGCACTTAGATAATGATAATAGAAGACATTACACAAATCCTTGAATCAATACAATATTTCAGCTTAAACATCAACAAATAACGATATGTACGAGTCCATTCAAAATATCCAGAATTCAGTGGAAGGTAACGGGAATATTTGCTGATATATCTAAGGTTTTAGATACATTAGATCTGGAAATATTTCTAAAAATGTTGGAACATTTTGGCACACGGGGACGTGCGTCATTTCTACTAAGATCGTATCTTAAAATCCCAAAACAAAAGGTAACAGACGAAAAGGCCCATGTATTCCCTTTAAAAAACAAGAATTTCGTTAATACCTCACACACACAGCTTGTTTTATTCCATTTCAAAATCGACCCACCCTAATTGAAAAACCGTATAAACATATTCTTTCAATAAATATTCAACTACCGTTAATGCTTATAAATATACGCAAACATCAATTTAACGCATGCAGTTTTTATATTAAAGTAATCATATATACTATGGCGCCTGACGTGTAGATATTTTTTTTCCTGAAATTTTCCGTCGTCTGGAGTAGTCCATTCAATTTTTATTAGCCTGAGATACCGCTTAGCAAACCAGCGTTTGTGTTAATGGCCATCCACCCCGAAATATATGATAAATGACTGGGATTTTGTTGCAAGCTCTCTTCTTTCCTCCCTCGCTTTACAAGCTTCTCTTAAACGACCAGCGCTTTTCCCCTTCTTCGTTATACAACGCGCTTAATGGACCAAATCTGCGACAGACATTTCTACTCACTCAGCGGAATTAGACTGAGTCACATAGAAAAAAAAACAATCAATTACAAAGACAAAGGGATAACAAAATAGAGGTTAAGATCTAATTATGTTTACTTTTCCATTTTTGTGTGAGTCGAAATTATAAGGTGGGTATTAATAATCAGTTAATTAATTGTTCTTACCATGACGTTCTTTTCTCCACAGTTTTGTACAAGAACATTATGGAGGATGCAGACTAAAATAATTGATAAACGTCTAGGACATATTTTGAAGTACAAATGACTCCATAAATCATCATTAGAGGAAGTTGTTTGTGGTAGAAATAGAAGAAGAAGCCCAAGGCTAGAATATGTAGGAAAAATACTCCCGGTAGGTTATGTGTCAGAAATATTCCTAGTACCACTAGACAGTAAAAAATACTCCCTTTACCGTAAGCGATTCTAAAATACTGTTGTTACGTAGCCCAATTAATTAAAAAATATTTCCGGTACCTAAATGAGTGAAAAATACTCTTAAGATCACCGGTAATATAGCCCCGATATCCTAAGAGAGTGAAAAATTTTCGCAACCTCCACTCCCATAGGGTGTTTTTATGCATCTTGTATCGTAACATGTGTAGGAAGTTTGACAACTGCTAGGGCCTGAACTACATCTTATTCAGTATGTTGAAAGTCCACAACCCCGGATTCGACACCAACCTCGGTTGTTTTAGCGTTATAATTAATTAAAAACCTTTCACCCTCTTCTTCCCCTACCTCTACTAGATGAACTGGAAGCAATTTTTCTGTGTTTTAATTAAAGTTATATTCTTATTAATTAACTAGTTGCCGTTGAGGTCAGTACGCAGATTACTTGTCTTCATAGCAACCCATCCTGCTAAAATTTCTTGTATACGAAACTATATTGTTCTCTCATACAATGTAATTGTAATTCAATTTTACATATTATAAATTAAATACATTATACGAATTTAAATTTATCACATTTCAAGGTTTCTTACAAATGAATTTGCTATGTAAAATCAAAAAATTAATAGAATATTAAAACATATAATTAGAAAAAAGTAAAAAGTATACAATATCAAGTGAACAGTATTTTTATGTAATATAGAATCCCAGTAGATCCTTGAGAGAAGAATTGTTTCTGTATATTTTTTTTATAAATGCAAGAAAAGAATTTTGTAAGACTAATGAAAGATTATGATCACAAAATATATTTTCTAAATACGGTACAGCCCCGGTTAAACAACCTGAAGGAGCCTGAAGTCTTTTGGATAACCATTTTTCGGTTAAGCCGTGAACACAGAAAAACTTGAGCTGGGTGAAATTTTTATATAAAAAACATTCGTATCGCAAAACTTTACCTGTAATTATGTAATATGTATTTACCAACTATGAACTACGTTAGTAAAATATTTTACTGCTATAAAAAAATTATTTACTGCAAGTATTATTGAAATTTCCTTTCATATTTTATTTTTTAAATTAACTGAAATAACTTGAACTCAGTAAATATGTATGTAATATTGAATGTCGCTGAAAATTGAAAAAATCTTCAGTTGGGTTTTTTGGTGGACTTTCTCAAGTGAAAAATCTTCAGACTGGGCCCAACTTTGCGATCCCTGGTTTAGAAACGTGTTGACTCAACGATCAATGAGAATTAAATACTGTACTCGGTTAATATAAATAAATATCCAGGCAACGCATATAAATTATACAAGTCTGATAAATTAAAACTACACAAGTTTTCATTCGACAATATTTAATACACTGCCTATATAAACCAATAAAATCAGTCCTCAATTTCTCCAAAGAAATAATTTTCTTTTTCTTTGACATTACATTAAAACACAGAAGCCTTCAGATATGAGTCCATCTTAATCTGTTACAAATTGTTGATAAGTGTATAGAATTTTGGTTTTGTATTCACTATATCTACCCAATAATTATTTTATAAAATTTTTCTTACACCAGTAATCTAGATTAGTCACAGTACGCTATTCATTTGAGAAATATGTTGATATAACTCCGCATTAAACTCAGAATATTGATTTTAAAACATGGTCCCTTTTTTTAATCTTCCGTACAAGTTATGTTTTCCTTTACATATATGAAAACAATTAGTTATTGTGTAAATAAATAATCCACTTTAATTTCTCTTGAGTTGTATTAAGATACGGGACTCAAGTGCTGCTGTTTTTACATTACCGTTTATGGAGTCAAGAACGAGTCTATCCGAGGAGCGAGGATAATAATCACGCCCCGAGCCCTGCTATTGCCACTTTATCTATATTTTAGTGCTGTTTGACTCAAACCGTCTGCTAACCTGAGATCCACTTGAATTTTGAAAATTGGTATAATCTGGTTCTTAATAGAATTATTTGTTCATACAGAAACATTATGATCCATAAAAGTTTGAAGTGTCCGACCTTTAAAACATTTCCTCATCGAAATATCACAGGTAAATCAACCCAGGTGCTGAAATTAACTAGGCGAGGAAAAGAGGTAGAGTGATAGTTTATGTGCTGATTATGCTACAAAATTCTTCTTGCTACTAGCTTGAAAGTTTATTCTTGTGTTGTGTCGCAACGTTGGGCAAAGTTTTCGCCTGGACTTTTGCCGCAATTGTCGGCATTAGTCGGACTTAATATTCATGTCCCAGAGGGGGGAAAACTGCTGCATCTCATATCAGGCAGACGCTTTGTTTGCTCCAGGGCTCTGGAGAATACTAAACATAAAACTTCCGTTACGTTATAGCTGCACGGCGCCACGTCCCTTGGGCACTGGGCCCTTTCCTCCTACAACTAACTTATCCCCTTTTATTTGAATTTAACTTTGTATACTTCCCAATTATTCTCAATAAAAATAATTTTTGCTGAAAGTTGTGTTCAGTTTAAAAACTAAATTCTATAGCCAGTAACACAGTAATTAATTATTCAATTAGTTATTTTTTTCGTACTTCAAAACAAATCACATTGTTTCGTCCCTTATTATCGGTGATACACATCAAAAATACAATAGCATCTTACACTGATAATTTAAAAAAATATTTATACAAATTTTGTGTTTTAATAATTGTAAAGAAATTATAAATTTAACATTTGTCAATTAAAATGAATGCTTCTAACATACAAATTATAAAGTAATATCAAAAAATGAGATTATGATTAGTGTTGATAAATTTTCATAGTCAGGTCCATGCTGTGCGAACTAAAATGACCTGTTAACAATGAATTTAATAGACGAACCAAACAGTTACAATTTTAAATTAATAACAGAACACAATCAATTTATTATATTATAATAATGAGTATCATGAGTATTTAGTATTTAATGGTGAAATAATGCTTACTTTTAATTAATATTTTATTTAAGTTAATAATAATGTAAAATTAAATGAGTTATACCAGCCTCTTTATCAGTTTTTAATTTTATTTAAATAATGAACTATACTTCTTCAGACATACTAAAATGAAAACTACAATGGATTACATTAGGTAATATGTTCACAAAAATTAAATGCTATACATGCTTTTAAAATTACAAAATTTAGTACAGCTTAGTATAGTATTTAAATGAAATAAAAACTGACAAAAAGGCTGTTATAACTCATTTAATATTTATTTAAATGTCAGATAAACTATAGAATTAATCATGCAAATTGTTTTATAAGCCGCAGTGCAGATTGGATATATAAATATCACGGCCGCAAACACTAAATTTTTATTTTTCGTAGATATGTAGGTATTCACATTATTTCACGGTAATCAGACCGAAGAAATGATTCAAGTATCATCTCCTTGTAAATATAATTGACTGTACCACGTATTTATGTAAGTATGTGCCGCATACAAATCTAAATACATGAAGCAATTTCGACCAAATTTTGTACAAGCTTTACCTGCGACTGGAAGTAAGCATGCAAGGACTGTTAGGTGTGAGACACCACTACCACCCCTTGGAGCAGGGGTCGAGGGTACATAAATTTAAAACGTACATGAATGGCAGATACCTGTGAGCGAATAAATACTTTTACGCGGTTTCTGAGATCTATGTTTCTCTCTTGGTATTGTCCTTTTTTTCAGACTGTTTTTAGTTTCCGTGATTATTTAAGTTAGCAGTAGGTTTCTTGACTCGATTTTAGTCACCATGATGGTTATGATGAAATTCAGATCTCATAAAGTAGCGGGCGTGAAAAGGTAAATTTTCAAAAGCGTGGCCCACTCATTGAAGGTTTAATCACGAGCTGACAAAGAGATTACCGTCGAATTAAATACTGTAGCAGGCTAATGTAAACGAATTACGGGCATCGGCGGGCACCCAACCAGTTTTTAATAAATTACTGACTATTGGCCAGTAAACTGTAATTTATTTAATATTAGTCTGATTAAGTGACCCATTTTTTTAAAATCATTTTACTAGATGTTTGTGTCCCACAGTAAAATTAGCGAACTGGCTCTAGCTCACGAACGATAATTCATTTAACCAGTGAACTATTTGCACAGTTCCTTTGTCACACACGTCACTAGAAAAATAAATCGTATTTTCGTACGGAAGAAGAAGTGTGGAAATGTGAATAATTTGTTTACTGGAGAAGTACTTAATATTTTACACAGGATTAAATATTACCCAACAGGTAATTTTAATTGTTTACTACGGATAAATACACAGCTTTTGGCTTAATACGACTGTAGTTTTGTACAAAGTTAGTTGTGTAATGGGTGTGGAGTGTACCTTTCGATTCGTGGCAAAAAAACCGAGCTTGGTCACCGCCAAACATCCCCATAAAGTAGTATGACACGCGGAATCTGTTTGTGATTCAGTGACGTGTGAGTTAGGTGTTCGGGTTGCTGTTTGGCGACGCGTTTTCTCGCCTGAGTGAACGAGGTGAATGAGCTGCCACAATCTGTTGCACGGCAACGCTCGCCGTCCGTGCCTTGTTTGCGCCTGAATTAACCTCTCCCGCTTACTCCTCCTCCTGTCTCTCCATTCCTTCTCCTCTCTCCTCTCTCTTTGTTTCCCTTCCACCACGTCTTCCTCTGCGTGTGAGAGACGTGTGCGAGCTTACAGACCGGACACTGTGCTGTGAGCTGGAAACGCCCTGTGGTCCGCGTAATCCTCAACACCCCGACTGCTGTTTCGTATACTGAAACTGAAATGAGAAACACCACAACGTAAAGGAATTTTCGGAGAAGGAGCACACTGCTCCTAAGGGGCTACTGCTTACTTATCACGTTTTGCAATTTCAACTGTAAACAAAGAACCCAATTTTAACGTGCCAGATGTTACTCGACGAAAAGATTGCATTATAATTTTAATGTTGCAATTTTACAACTGACGCTATCAATATGGTGGGACTCGTTAAGACGGTGTCACATTTAGAGGGAATAGGATTTTGTTTCTTTGCAGGCAACAAAACATATTATCATTCAATCGGGAACTTCTGTTATAATTTTGTCACCGAAAATACCAAATAAAGCATTGTAAACTCTCCAGAAATTTAAAAATAATTATTTATTTTAATAACAAAATATATACCGACCCGCAGGTAAACCCATAAATCTTTAAAAAGTACTTAACTGTCTAGACCACGTGAGGTAAAGGCGGTTATCGTTTCCCAGACGTCAGATAAAAGACTCTCGGGGTCATTATCAACAGCTGGAACATGCTACGATTGCATTTGATGACAAATCAAGAGAAACTGGAGCAAAAATTGATGTCCCATAGTTCCTTCGGGAGGGGGCGAGAGAGATGCTAAAATTGAGGACTAAATTTGGAGACTAAACGCGTGCAACGAAACAGAAGAAGCCGTCTTTTATTTTATCCGCAAAATATTCCATTAAATCGTGGAAGGTTATGCAAATAAATCCACAATTATTCTTTCATTACATGCCTTATGACATGGAATACATTTTCCTTTTTTTAATTGTTCTAAAACCACGATTTACTAATAAAACATGAGATACAATTACTGTATTGCATCAAAATAGTGGTTTGGACTTGCGAAAAATAATTTAAATTTATTCGTTGATAAATTCATATTTACAAACAATTTAATGCATTTAAATTATCATTATCGTTGAATGTGTCACAAAAAACTTACATAAACGTAATTTACTATCTGAACCTGGTTTTTGATTTAGAAAAGGTAATCCAAATGAAAAATCCACTTATTTCCTGTTAGTTCAATTAATTAAGTAATAAGCGATAGCCTCTATGAACATTGTTGATTTCCCATATATATTTGATAATGTAGATCATAGTATATCGGTACAAAAATAATTAATTTCTATGCAAACACAAACATTCGTTTTAAGTCATACACTTCGAACAGGAGGCACAATGAAGAATTCACCAGGAGAAATATTCAGGTCAGACTGGAGGGATATAAAGGTTGATGTTCCACAGGGTTCAGTTTTAGGTCCGTCTTAATGTCTCTCAAACTATGGGTTCAAAATCTAAAGCTATTCTTTTTGCATATGAAACTAGTATACCAAAAAATAAGAGATAGCCTGGAGGATACTGCTAATAATACACTTATTACTATTACTATGTATCTAAAATTATATAAAGGATTAAATTCACGTATAATGCATGTGAAAAATGAAATAAAATTCTTGACCAGTTTCAGACAGTATTTAAAAAAAAATTAAATACACAATCTGAAATTAGACAATTAATTTAATTATACAAATGAATTTTTAAATGCATGGTTTAGCTTCCATGCGTTTTAAAACGTAAATGAGTTATATCAAGAAAAACATTTATATTGTTAACGGTTTTAAGTTACAAAGTACAGTATTTATAGAAGTGTTTACAATTAATGAAAACGTATATGTGACTTATAATTAGTTGATTAGTATTTTATTTAATTGTTAGTATCAATTTTTACAATTTTTTTTATCTAGGTATGTGTGGAAATTCAACCAGGTTGGGTATTGAAATAAAAGAAGATTCGCGTGGCACAATGCAGCTGGAAACAGATTAACTTTTTTCTAAACCCATAGAAAATAATCGAAATGTTCTCCAACCACTGATGAACAAAACCAGCAATGACCGTGGAAGAGGCAAAGAATGGAACCAGTGAAGCAAGGACTTATTTGCTTCGCGCACGAGCGATTCTGCGGCTTCATTAACGTAATCGCCGAAGCAGTCGTCTTCCCAACTCCACGGTGCGAAGAAATAAAGAAAAATTATTCAATAGACGCCTATTCACGGAATTAGATAATCATGGTAATTATCAAATCAAATGAAGACATTAAACATAATATAACTTCAGAAAGCCGTGCTCATAAATCCTCAGATCTAACAAATTAAGAATATTAAAGTAACTGGAAATTCTCCCTATACTATTGGTATATACGTATAGGGGAGGAGAATAGATCGTCAAAATTGGCATATTAATTATTAGTAGGAAAACTGTACTGAGTTAAGAGTTAATAATTACTATAGTGGGCGCCACGAAAATATAATATCAGCTCCAAGAAGCTGACCACCCCGCTTCTCAGCGGCGTTGCCAGGTTGTGACCTCACTTCCCGTTAATGTATATTCACCGCGAATGTGTAATTACATGGCTACAATTTATGTCCTGCTTTCACCTAAAGTGATTTACCGAGTATTAACCTGGCAACAACCCTAGTAATATGTTATGAATAATAATATCGTACTGTGCCGTGCGAATACATCGAGGCTGACTTAGGCCTATGGTGGAATAATATGTTACTTTTCTCACTACTATAGCCAATTCTTCTCTTATGAGATGATGTTTTTAGCGACACCCTATGGATTAGTTGAAACTCGTCATTCATCACCTATAACCCAACAATTAACATTAGACAATGGAAAAAAATTTCCAACAATAATTAAAAAGTAAAATCATAAGAAATGCATAGAACTTAATAATATTTTGAATTTGAAATAGCCACTTAAATTGATATTAAAAATTATTTAAACACATGCCACGTAGAATACTGCTTTAAGTAAATTTTCGAGCGGTAGAACAAGTTTAGATGAATTATAAATAAATAATGTGTTTTATTGAATATCTATTGAAAATTGCCACGGAAAATGCTATTTGTAATATTTACGGAAACTAAATTGGTTCACCGTTAAATTTATTTTCCACACCAACTGTATTTTAGCAGCAATAAATATAACCTCTAAACCAAACCTTCATTTATGATAATAGGTTTAGAGCTTGAAAGTTGAATTTTTACATCTCCTAGAACCCAAACTTGACTTCAATGAGGTCATGAAGAGATATTTTGTATTCTATAGATTTAATTGATCATTTTATGGATTTAGTTCGTGATGTTATCCCAAAGTTGAGCTTTATTAGCATTTTTGTGACTAAATTAAATTAAATAGAAATTATTCTGACTTTATTGGCCGATTTAATTATAGTTGACAGCAAATATTTCTCTCGGCAAGATGGCGTCTCCCCAATCGCCAACCGTTCTTGGAGGAAGAATTTTATTTCTTGTTGGAGATAGCTTTCTTGATGTAATACCCTCCCACACGGAAATTATCCGTTATAGGAGAAGGAGAGGGGACTGAAGCAATATTGTGAAATTTGATAGACGAGAAGGGAAAGTTTCATTCTTTCTTCCCCAAATAGTAAGTTGTAGCTTTACCCAGTCAAGCAAAATATCAGAACGTCTACGTCTTATTCCGCGGTAATAACAGAAAATCTAAGAAAATAGAAAGTATCATTGATATTGTTATCCAAAAATTAAAACACTTTGAAGATTCTTAAGTGGCATTGTTTAGTCTGTACTCCAAATACACTTAAACAATACGTTCATATGTCTATCAGATATTCAACAGGCACGTTTTAGGAACATTAAACAAACAAACTTTACATTGACGTTAAGAAAAATAAGGTAATTAGACACTTAAAGTTTATTAATATATTGGTATAGAATTTCACAATAAATGCAAAATTTAAGTTAAAACTGCTATTTATTCTATTCTTCATCTTAAATGATTTTTTTAATTTTTGGTTTTTGTGTCCGAAAGTGTCTCGAGTAGTCTCCGAAACGGCTCAACAGATTTCAATAAAAAATTTCGCCATTACGACAGGAATTTTAACTTTGATATCTTTCAGGATTCAGAAGATAGAATTATAAATATTTGTAAAACGTCTACTACTAACATCTATAGGGTTTCTTGAACAGAATACTGCGCCAAAGCCGGCTGGAGGTAATTAGACACTTAAATATTATTAATTTATTGGTATAGAATTTGCAATCTGTAATTTCACAATAAATCCAAAATTTAAGTTAAAAATGCTATTTATTCTATTCTCCATCTAATTTTTTTTTTTAATTTTTGGTTTTTGTGTCTGAAAAGGTCTCGAGTAGTCTCCGAAACGGCTCAACAGATTTCAATAAAAACTTTCGGGATTATAACAGGAATTTTAACTTTGATATCTTTCAGGATTCAGAAGATAGAAATATAAATATTTGTAGAAAGTCTACTACTAACATCTATAGGGTTTCTTGAACAGAATACGGCGCCAAAATCGGCTGGAACAGAAAAATTCTCAGCTTAGTTTCACTTGACCTGTTTCTGCACTGCTGTCTTATGAAGCTTTTAAAGTCACAGGTTTTATTTATTACCTACGTCATTCCCTACTATCGATTCAATTTACTAATTTAGGGGTACATTCTGTTTCAATTAAATTATATCGGTTGCTTTTCATTTTCTGTAGCATCGATTTCGAAAAAGGTGAAATATTGCCTAAAGTAAGCTGAATGTGTATTTTAGTCATGTTTAATGAAAAAAGAAATGTTTATCATTAATCACTATCACTATAATTCAAAGAAAAAAAGGGTCAACGGGAATCTGGTCAATAAAGAGATTATCAGTGCTATTTGGCCAAGTCTCGCGAAAACTAAGTCGCGGACATACCTAGTTTATCTTATAACGTTCATGGTATATTAATTTTATACTACTGTCTGCATTATTCTCGAAAATAAACCCTTCTTCTTCTTCTTTCTTGGCTCTGGAGCCCATTCAGGGCCTTGACCTACCAGGTCGACTGCGGACTGTCGTCTTACACGACACATACCGAATTCGGACTGACGCTTGGTCAGCGTATCGATTCTCCAGCAGTTTTAATCTCAGTCTCCGTGAACACGACGGCACCAACATCCAAGCCCATGCCAGGATTCGAACCAGGGACCTCTGTGTTGTGTGCAGCAGCTACACTAGCCACTAGACCACAGGAGGTCAGCCTCAATAAACCCTAGCCACGTTAAAATGTCTTGGAACCGTTGAAGCATCAGAACTGAAAAAATACATTTGCATTCTTGAGTTTGATCCCGCTTTCCAGTCGTGATTTTTCATTCAAATTTAGCCCTCTAATTCTGGAATGTTGCTTTATTCATCTCAAGAAGTTGTGTACAGTACAAATAATTCCTGATCTGCCACTGTTTGCTTCTTGTTACCGTCCACGAGATTTCGGGATATTTGATAACCAGAATTATGATTTAAGCAATATAAAGTGTGCAAACATCTGAAGCTAATTAAAGTTCATCCCCCAATTCCAAAATGTGACAAAAATACTAAGAATCTAGACAAACAGATATGATGACATCCTTTGACTTCTTTCTGCGTTATTTCTGGTTATAAACATTTATCAATTTCTTGCAACGTTTTAATGCCTTCAGTTCGGTGTACACATGCAGATATTAAAGGAGGCTATAAAACGTGTGATGAATGGTGACGTGTTATTGCTTTTACTACACGAGGAAACCACAAAGATGAGGAAGATAGCGGCGACACGTAACACACAACATTACGAAGCAAGGCCAAGGTTGGCTTCGGAGATTCTTTTCTACAGATTTCGCGAGAAATTTCGGAAAAGCTTTGAATCAAAGCGAAAAGGTTTCGAGTTCCTGAAATGGAGTTCTCCTGATTCACAAATGATGGCAGATTTTCTGCTTGATGCTGTAAGGAAGCGGAATAGGCGTCTAGGTAATGAGTGTAAACAATAATAGTTACTAACTAGTTATGGAGAAAAAAAATCATACCATTTCGGTGAAATGTTGTCTGCAAGTCGGAAAGCATTAATGGTTTACGGAGCAGCCGACAGCAGCAGACTTGGTCACAACGATTGTTTGTACGAGTGATAGATAGATATAGATAGATAGATTTATTAGTTCAGTTAGTCCTCAGATGAGGAAATAGGACAAGTCAAATTGATATAAAAAACATGAGATAGATATACATAGATATAGTAAATACTAACAGTCATAAACATTAATGATATACAATGATTAACTTAACTACAAAAAATTTCATGAAACAAGAAAACTTAGAATCTATACGAAAATAATTAAATAAGAGTTATTAATTTCACTTGTAACACTGCACATCACTTCTCCTGAATAACACATGTCGTAGTTGAGGGCAGTGACTGGACAACTCGTGCGGTCCACATGAGATAAACAATTTTGAAGTATTAGTGGCATAAATTTACGTACTGTACTGAGAAAATGAGAAAAACTTTAGCTTGTTAGGCGAAGGAAATTTTTTTTTGCTCTTTTACTACGTGCGTCGTGAATCATGTGTTAAGTATATATTGTCCTCGCTGAGAAAGTATGCTTTGTTAATAGTCAGAGAATCTAGAATGATCTGTGAGAGAGCGTTTTGGGGTTGTTTTTATTTTTTTATATATATTCTAACATGAAAACAATGCAGGCCAGCTTGCGAGTTGCAATTGTTGAGGATCTGACGCAACCCGGGCCAACAATGTGGTCTGGCGAGACGTTGGGAGTCGTCATGGGGTGATTGGAGAAGCAGGTTGTGTCGGCGGGACGACGAGAGAATGACCACGCCCTGCAGATATAATTATTTTTCATGCTCTGATTGAAATTAAAACTATTAAAATCAATTTTTGGTGTTTTTATGAAAAATACCTGGCGCCCTAAAGGAATTAAGAAATCCTCGAATACGGAGGAACGTAGAATCGGCTACAATATAAAAACTATTATCATACAGATTATCAGTTAGGCCAATATCGATACAGTATATACAATATTTTTAAAAAAATCATGAAAATAAGATATGGAATATAATTAACATGGTTGCTTGAGGGTAGGTTAATCCGTTTGATTAATTGGTTTTTCTTTATAATCGGGCGCTGTAACTGCCGAGTTTGTTATTTTCGCTACAATAGCCAGACTTTCTAGAAGTGGTGCATAGGCTTTTCGACTAGTAACAATTTCACTGAGACATATCGTAGAACGTCGCCGATTCGACGATCAACCTTAGCGACAACCGCCATAGGGCATCTGTATTCCATAGACACGTGAAAAGTGACCTAGCGTACCTATTACAGATTTAGAATTTTTTTTAATTCCTTAACTTTTATTTAAATATACATAATTTTTGCAGTTCCCTCGTACCCGCATCTAGCCTAGACTGAATTAATAACTACAATCGCTTTAACAAGTTACATTATTCATTTAATTGAAAGTACGGTTATTTAATATTATATACATTTTTAACGACACTATTTAATTTAAATAAGAAATATTTAACGAGCAATTTATTTAATATTATATACATTTTTAACGACACTATTTAATTTAAATAAGAAATATTTAACGAGCAATTTATTTAATATTATATACATTTTATCGACACTATTTAATTTAAATAAGAAATATTTAACGAGCAATTTATTTAATATTATATACATTTTTAACGACACTATTTAATTTAAATAAGAAATATTTAACGAGCAATTTATTTAATATTATATACATTTTTATCGACACTATTTAATTTAAATAAGACATATTTAACGAGCAATTTATTTAATATTATATAAATTTTTAACGACATTATTTAATTTAAATAAGAAATATTTAACGAGCAATTTATTTAATATTATATAAATTTTTAATAACACTATTTAATTTAAATAAGACATATTTAACGAGCAATTAACAGACTTTTTATTATTCAAAATAATTTTTGTTAACAAGTTTTCATAACCAGACTAAGGAAACATATGTAACTTCAAGAAAATACTGAAGAAAGTACATATAAGTACCTAAATGTATCACTATTAACTAATCATTTTCAAAATTATAAATTTTTGAGCTACAAAATGTATATTAACTGGCTGTTAAATAAATCATATTAATTGTTTCCCAAACCCTAGGCTAATTTTATTTCATGTAAAAATCTAAAGTGGTGATCCAGAATTTCTTACGCGTTTAAATAAATAATTTTTTACGCGTTTAAACAATGTACCTTTGAAGAATAAAAAATATAAACAATCGTTATTTACAGTTTATTTGCGTACTAACCTCTTCAGTATTAATTCAAAGTGAAAATTCTGTTGCAGTTCATTGTTATTACCTGTTTGCTGTCACGCTTCTATCTTTAACCTGCCGACACGAGCAACGGTAAAACGTGCATCACGTACGTACGGGAGCCTAATTTGTTTATCCCACAAGTTCCCTGGGGAAAGCTAATGGCCCCAAGCGATTGATTGGGATCCTGGTCTGTCATGCGCGTGTTAGCTCCGTGTTTCCATACACAACTCACTGTCGTAACAAGCTGCGGCACAATCCCGATAAACCACGTGTCAATTTCAATCAGACAATCAGCAGAAACTCAGGCATCATCATTATATTTGCTGAATGATATCCAGCGGATGCGGATTTCCTGTCAGCCACTTCATTTTTAGCTCGTTAATTGTTCTTCAGTTACTCTTCGGGTTTTGGTTCCATTGTCGCACTTATTTTCAGTCTCCTACAAAGCAATTAGGATTTAAATATCATGCCTCTTTTATATATTTAAAAGATGACAGGGAAATTTAACTTTTTATCATAAAATATTAAATTATGAATTATTTATTTAACAATAATAATAATATTTACGATTTATAGGTCAACTTTTAGCTGCTCAAGGTAACTGTATTTCGCTTAGGATTGTGGGCTAATATTTTGTAGTCAACTCCTCCAGCAGAACGTATATCAGATGTCCAATTCCTCCCTCTGGATAAAAGACGAACAATTGTCATAATTATTGTCTAGGCATAACTCTTCGTCTCTCTTGTAATTTCTTCATCAACTAGCCAAATCTTTCAATCCAACATGTCTATCGCCAATAAGTAACTTCATTTAAGTTATTCCTGGTTTCTACAATGTCCTCTCTACATAACAGAAGAATTTAGGGATAAGAGAAGCAATATTGATTTTGCGTCGAATTTTAGAAGACAGGATAAGAAAAACCCAGCCAACGTTCATGGTATTTGCAGATTTAGAAAAAGCGATTTGTTATGTGAACTGGAACGCACTATTAAGGAATTTGAAAAGCACAGGAATAAAATATCAAGAAAGAAGGCTTATAACCTCTGCAGAAGGCATTCAGCAGTGAAAAGAAAAGAAAGCAGAAATCAGAAAAGGAGTTAGACATAGATGCAGACATAGAACATGCGATGAAGAAAGTTAAAACGCAATATGGAAAGGGATCATACTGCAAGGAGAAGAAATAAAAACCTTACGCTTTGCCGATGACATTTTAATATTAGGGGAGTCAGAAAACGACTTGGAAACCTAAACAAAAAAATAAAATGAACATTGTTCCGGAGAAAGAGTTCAACATGAGGATTAACCAAGGTTATGGACAGTAGTTCAGAAAACAGTGGGATAACAAAGGGTGCTAGATTGGGAAAGGATATTTTGAAGGAAGTTAAGGAATTCTGCTACTTGGGCAGCGAAATAAATAGGGACGGTAGAAGTATAGTAGGCATAAAGAGTAGGATAGCACAGGCAAGGAAGGCTTTCGAGAAAAAGAGGAATTTACTTACGGGTAATATAAGTGTAAATATTAGGAAATTTTTGATAAAAATGGACGATAGGAATTGTGGAAAGGAAAAGAATAGAAGCCTTTGAAAAGTGGTGCTATAGAAGAATGCTGAAAATCAGACTGGGGGATAGAGTAACTAACGAGGAAGTTCTAAATAGAATAGGAGAAGAGCGGAAATATGGAGGACCAAGAGAAGTGTTAGATTAATAGACCACGTTTTAAGACATAACGGTCTTGTAAAATTAGCATTAGAGGGAAGTGTGTGGGGTAAGAACAGAAGAGAGAGGTCAAGGATGGAATGCGCTAAGCAGATTATGGAGGATGTGTAATAAGCTAGTTATGCGGAAAAGAAAAGGCTTGCGTAACATAGTTTAGTACGGAGGATTACATCAGACCAGTCTTAGGACTGAATACCACAACAATAACATAATAGATACTCATCTTTTTTCCTTCGTTTCCTAATTTAATTACCAACGTATTAGGTCTTAACTCTTAACACCGAACAGTCGGACTCCATTCAATTTGTTCAAAACCTTCGTCTTTATCTTCTTTAAAACAACCGTAGAAATCTAAATTTTCATTCATTTTAACTACTTGATTCCGTAAGTAATTTTTCATGATAATTGTATGGTACATATTATGTTCTTAATTTCTTATGTACTTTTAGACTTTAAATCACACAAGATCAAGTTCAAAATTTCGGAATAAATGTCGTGTAATAACTTATTATATTTTTTTTCTGACGCATTTCGCTGTTGTACTACTCCTTTTTCTAACAGCCAGATATTGCAATTAATCATAATTATTTATGCACAAAATCGTTTTCCTGCGAAATAAGTATTGAGCCGGTCCGTGCGCAAATATTTGTTGTACCTCAATCCCTTTCGGCGCCGGGACGTCGGGCGTCGGCGTGTTTGGCGTGGAATGTAATTACTGCATCGCCTCTACCTCCACCTCTGAAGAACACACAAACTACAGTGTGCCAGCTCCAGATACGTCGCAGCCTCCTGTCCACATGCTTTCACCTCTTGTACTTTTATGAGCGATAACGATGTCTCGTAACCATTATATGCCGTGTAGACAAAGACATGTATAAATTAATATACAGTTTTCATTATATTAATATCTCTATCCCTAATTCAGTCTCATTTGAAAAATCCCTATTTTTAAAAAGAAAAAAGGGGCTGATGTGATTTAAATTGCAATAAATTTTAATGTGGTTTTTAATTTATATCATTTAATTATAATTTAAAAAACAAATTACTAGTTGTTGAATATTTTCTTATAAATGGTTGTGTTACATTGAAATTTTGTTGTATTTCTTTTGTATATATGATATTGACAATATTTTTAAAAGTTCCGAAATTATTGAAAATGAATAATTTTGAAAATTAAAAACTAAAACGCTTATTACATAATTTTTATATGACAATAAATATTTAAAAAAAAAATTAACTGACAAAAATACAACTACTGAAGGTTTGTGGTAATTGAAGATTTCTTCGGTATCTGAAGTACTCAACGTCTATATTTAAAATTTAAATAAATTTTAATGATTGTAATACAACAATTATTATTGTTGCAAATTTATAAATCTATTGTAGATGATTTTAGGGGGTTATTTATTTTAACAAATTGTTTGTGCTTTAAAATATAAAAATAATTTTATTTATAAAAAATATAATTCCTTTAATGGGCCCGGCGCACTATTACAATTATACATATTAATTAAAGGAGACGATTGTTTTAATTTTAAAGGGTTTCTCAGGGTGAACGTTCCATCAACAAAACAAGCCTAATCTTTTGAAGCTGCAGACAGACACGTTATCAACTCGGCACCCTGGCCTCTTGCCTGACTGTCTCAAAGTTAGAATATTCTTGCTGGATTTCGATCATTTGAAATCAAAGACACGTGACTGAAATTACGGATGGGTCCTATTACGCTACACTATCAATGAGTCCTTAATAAATATAAATATATTATTTAATTTAGATGTGTAACACTCCGGATGACACTTTCACCTGAAAAGGTATAAAATTAAGGGCGGAACGTTGTAAAGGAAATTTTTCGTCGTTTTTTATTACTTTTTTCCTCACTTGTCGCCGATACAATATTTTAGAAAATTAGGAAAATATTATTTCTAATGATTTAAACCTTTGGGGATAAAATATAAATAATTTTAAATATCAAGTAGGACAGGTTATTTTCTTTAAGGAAAGTAGAGTGTAATTTATAAAAAATTACTACAGTATTATCGTGAGTAAGGAAGGATTGGAAATAAATTTGATACAGGCTAACATTCAATAATAAAAAGATCATCAAACGCACACGCATGACAAGAAAGTTAATGAAGGCAGGTGGACCGAATGAGCAATAGACTGTTATTCCAAATTAACGGAAGAGATGAAAGAGGGATAGGGGACATCTAAGGTAGTAGAGGGAGGAATGTGACTAAGAAAACATAATTAAGCCTTTAAGGAGGTAAGGAGTTGGTTGTGTAAATGAGTAAGTAAAGTTATGAACGGAAAATAATTATTAGGGTAAGTGAAAATAATTATTAGTGTTGGTGAAAATAATTATATTTTGTATGTAATAATGTAGTAGAAATTAAGTGTGTAGCTTCCTTGACGTCGTGAGCGTCGAAATTCAAATATTGGACATGGAAATTGAATCTTAACGGTGTATAATACAGGGGGTATGTATTTACAGCTCCTTTGAATAGAGTTGTAAAAAGGGAGACAATGGACCATAAAACAATTTTCCCGGCGTGACATGAGTCTTCGTGGAGGAACTGCATTGGAACATGAGCGCGGATTCTGGAAGGTTCTCGAGAAAGAACCAAACATATATTTCGTTTCTCAAATACTTTCCGCAATAGTTAAACTTTTAGATTCTAATTACCAGAATAATCTTATTTTTGTCCTGAATACTGTAACCGTGGAGATACTTGGGCCAGGTTCTTTTAACAAGAAAAGTAGGCCGAGCATAAATTTTAACGAAATGAATTAATAATATTTATGAAATTGGAGAAAAATGGGGAACAAATCACATAAATATTCTTCAATTTTGGAATGTTGTTAAATTTATCTCAAAGGTGTCACAATTCCATTAGGGTGTAATTAAAGAATAATTAATTCAAGGATTATTTATGCAATGTTTTCTTCGTTGATTTTGTATATGTGAACAAAATTAATAGCTTTGATTCCTGTTGCGGAGGTGATTTTAGTAGCTGGCAAGGAAACGTAATGTTAACTCGTAACGATGTGAGCAGAGAAGAAAGTTAATGGCTGCTGATGAAGGCCTTCCTTGATTGCTATTCCACAGCGCCCAAATATCATGCCTCGAATTTTAATCATCACTGTTCGCTTTTTTTCCTTTTTTCCCCCCATCTCTGCCCTCATATGAGTTCAATCACACACAGTTACCATCCGTGACGTTCCCTCACTCCTTCTGTTTAAGTGAATGCATTATTTTATCAAAAATCGACCATTAAAGATAATCGCAGCCTGCTGTGATTGAAGTTCGCATTTTGCAGTTATAGTATCTAACGGACACGTTATCTTGTGGGGCACAATGTTCCTTTATCGATATTGCCAAATATTGCGTAAATGGCGTTTCTGTAGTTACAAAATTAACCAAGGTGTAGATCAATGGCGGGAATTCAAATCTAATGGTTATACATATATAAACGTTTTACGCGAGTCTTGCAATAATATGGAATATTATTATATATAATATTTCGCTTTTGAAACGCATTAGCTTGCTATTGTTTTACTAAGCTTTCGGATTTTGTGTTTCAACTAGTTATGTCCGCGACTTCGTTCGCTTGAAAATAGCTCTTTTTATTTTCCCCTAAAAACGAAAGTTCGGCATTATTTATTTATGATCGCTTCACGGGAAACTTTACAACTCGCAGTTGGTTTTGAACACGTCCCGCTTTCAATAGATGGAGTTAGAATGCTCGTCATCTCCCACACTCTCATGCTGTCAAAATTACGTTTATAATAACACAGTAAGTGGGCTGAATGGTATAGGAACACCTAATAGGTATTTTAACAAGCAGTTAATTTTCACGCCACATTTCTCGGGGGCATTCAATGAATTTATGAATATTTGCATTAATATCTTCTGAGCACGAAATGGTATATACACGAAAATTAAGCTAAAATTCCCGTTTCAATCCCGTTGAAATCCGTTCAGCCGTTTTGGAGCATAGATACTTTTAGAGACGCACGTAAACGAAGAAACCTTCCCGTAGAATTAATATTTATATAACATTATCAGTATAAATATTTTATAGAAATTATTATAGAAATGATATATACACGAATGTTTAAGTTAAATCTTTTTTTTTAAACCCTTTAATTTTCATTGAGATTCGTTGAGCCATTTCTAAGCCTAACAGACAGACAGACAAATCAATTTGATTTATTTGTATAAATATTCCTTTTGTATTTATTTAATTAAAAACACAGAAGATAAGGTTCCAAACGAACCGTAGTGTACCAACTTCTGCAAATAAAGTTTATATTAAATTATTTTATATTTCTTTTTTTCACAATTATTTAACCTTTTAATTAATTTTGGCATCCCTTAAACTCTCTTTTTCTGCTTATAGGTCTTATGGGACAACGTGATTGAATTTTAACATTGGTTACTTTGAAACTATGATAACTGTTTTGTTTTTTATGAGGTATTTTATTTTATTTATAAGTTTATTTAATAATTATATTTTTAAACACAAATTAACAATATTTTAATTAATTTATAAATTAAATTAATGAATTATATTTTTAAACACAAATTACTAGTACGGTACAGCACTATCTATATTACCAACAACTGTGGGGTTTATGGGGAAATTAAATATTGAAATAACGAGTTTCTCAGGGTATTCTTTATATATGAGATTTATCAGAGTTAATTACTGTGGGGCAACAACACGTAACGGAGATCTCGCTTATTATGACGAACCTGTTTTATTCTTCTCTCAGCTATTTCGACTCTTATGCAAGTTCAAAGCGATTCCTGCCTTCCTTCCGGGAATTTATCGTGGATGAAAATAGGCAGCAGACTATGGCGACCCTTCCTCACACAATAGCTTTATTTGGTAGGCGGAGAAGCAGCAGATTTCACACAGTCGGGCGACGATGAAAGACCAATCTTCCGTCTCGGCGAGGTCGTTCACGTCTCAGCAGCGGTTTGGCCGGGAAATCGTAATTTCGTTTGACTGCTTTTGTGTTAACTCACTATTAAATATTGAAAGCGTCTTCTCTCTTTTTAAGTATTTTTCCTTACAACTTCCTCTTTCGTTCAACCTCAAACACACACTGTCTATTTCACCGTCTAGTCAACTCCCAGCAAACTCGCCCTTCTCTATAAAAAAAAACGCCTTCCCGTGGTTAGCAGCAGAATAATATTTTATCTACAGGGTTGGAGCGTCATCACGGGTTTCTTCGCCTTAGTACCAATATCGAATTCATCGCAAACGTTTCATCTGAGTCGCTAATCCGACTTGCGCACCGAAATGTTAGGTTTCGTAACCAGGCAACAGTCCATTGAAAGCTGCACGTCCGTACAGACAGCAGCACTCGAGCTTTTCCATTTAAATGGAACTCTTTTACTCGTGTTAAACCGAAAGCTCTTCCTGCTAGCTGTCGCGGATTTGAATGTTAACGCCCTTTCACTGACGGAGTAATCAGCGAGAATTGGATTATATTCAGTGTACGGCCATGTTTACAGCGAGCGCCTGGCGGAAACTCTCGTTCCCCTTACATGCTCTCGACAGCTTTTATTTCTTTGCATGGATTAACAGGAACATGTTTCAAATACCATATACGCATTTAATATTTGAAGAGTCGCTACCAATATATAATTCATACGTCGGAACTGTTTATCTTAATGAACCAGATATCTAAACGAAACTGGAATAGTCGCAAAAAATATAAGCATAATGGCTACCTAAATAAAAATTCTGCATTATTTTGATGCGTGAATTATTTATTAATGCACTATTCATATATAAACGTGATTCAATAAAGACATTTTATAATAATTTAACATGAACCTCACTCCTAATATTGATATTCTTTCTCAATGAAATACATTTCTTTCCAGTCTTCGCAGGACACATGGCAAGAAACGTTTGTAACAATATTTTAGAAACATTAGTTATTATTGTTTTTGACCTATGTCTGCCTCAGCTCATCTAAAATCTGCCGAACAGTTCGTGAAATTCTACATGGCATGTTTAGATGCGTATTAGGGAAAGGAGAAGGGGAGTATTGTCGTTTGAGGAGGAACTTCCCCCTCAATTTAGCATTTATTCACCTTACGAAAATAAAATATCTCAGTATGATATCTGTACTACAGTAGTAGGAACAAACCGATTTTTGCCGTCTTCATTATCAGCGTATTGTTGATATGCTTTAGATAAAAAGATGGGTTAAAGGTTTGGGTTTTTATTTGAACAGTAGGAAGATTTTTAACTAAGGAATCAATTATTGTTGTTCTGTGTTGTAAAGAGTATCTAATAAATGTATTTAAGATTTAACAAGTTGAAAATTATATTAAACACGAATTAAATATTTAGTGTCACGTTACGGTTAAAATAAATTATTGATGTTTCAGTGATTTTGTAAAGTATAATACTACGATATTTTGTATAAATGTATCAATAATTTGTTATCGTCATATTGGAATAATTATTGAGTATATAAGTATGATACGAAGCCATAAAATGTAAGAACTGAAGTTAATTAGATACGATTAGGGCTAGGTTATATTTAAAACAAAATAGTGTATTTTTAACGGCATAAAAGAATTTAACAAGGTTACAAATTGGGAAATGTGAGACTATTAATAAATTTAATAAAAGTTTATTTAATCACTTAACTTTATAAAAAAAATTGAATACAGTAGTAGTGCGTAGCATTTTATAAACAAATTTGATATTAAAATAAATTAAAAATACAGCTAATATTGTCAACAAAAAGTTTAATTAATATTTATTTAATATAATTACGACGAAATTTCGTCCATCTTTGTGGATTTCATCAGTTAAATTTTTAAATAGACAAAACTATTAGACATGGATGATTTTGTGACGTGGACTGCCTCCAACGACGGTTACGGCCGAAAACGAAACATGTCTGCACTAGTTTTATGTATTTAAAAATTTACCTGATGAAGCCCAAAAAGATGGAAGAAACGTCATCGCAATTATATCGAACAAATATTACAGCCAATTTTGTCAGAAATTTTTTAAAATTGTTTTTCATTTGTTTTAGTTATGCCTGTCAATTGGTTTTTAAATTCGTTATTATTATTGCTTCGAAAGCTGTTTTTCTTGTAGATGACACGTAGTGTTTTAATGCTCTTAGATATGGCTGATGTGTTCGTACACGAAAAGTGCAGTTATTGTGCGCAGCTGCAAAAACAATCCATTTTTACAACAATCCGTGTTTGCGTCCACGTTGGTGGACAAACTCAAAAACGGATGAACGGACTTGAATTTACGTTTATGTGTGTATTTATCCTTTTTGAAGGTGCATATAAGCTTTATAATTTTCATAATTTAAAGTCAATAGTGAGAGTTTACAGGGAAGTGGAAAAGCTTCTAAAATCTAGGCTGCTAATGACAGTTTCTTTTGGAATATCAATAATCCTTTCCCCTCTATTATGAATACGACAGCTAGTATCCGGGTCGATAAATCCTTCTGCCATTGTGGCACGTACGTACGGCCATATCCTAGACCCTTCGCCTCGCTGGCGCCATGTTCGTGACCACTGGGCATATTTGTTCACTTAGTTCAGCTAATGTTCCCTGCCACCAACTTTCGGTTCGTTCTTTTAATGAGTAATTAATTTTCATTATTAAAACACTATTCTTAACATCTAAAATAATTCAAAAGCCCTTGTCGTACATTCGGTCATTATTAGATTTATGTCCTGGGCTTGTCTGTTGAAGATGCAACTATTTTGTTTGCAATTATTTAATTTTTTGAAGGTATGAGATATCTTTAACAACATATCATAAAAGCATTTTTTTTTGGTTAACAGGCTACATGAGGTTGATCCTGAAACAGGCAACTCCCCTTTAATAGCATAGGAAGGGAATTGAAAAGGGGGGGATGCGGAAGGTAGAGCAAGGTAGCCAAGGGTTAACTAGGGCCCCCGGGCTATGTTTAAGGATCCTACCCGGTGTTTCACCTAAAGAGATGCAGGGAAAACCCTAGAAAACCTGCATCAGGTAGGTCGGGCATTGGGTACTATTCTCACGCCCTTCCGAATGACGGGAGACGAGCCTGCTTGGGGTCGCAGCATTCCCTTCTCCGTGTCTCAACGAGTTTCAGGAGGCAGTTGGCCGACTGATCCAACGGGATCAGCGGACAACTCTTGCCATATGCCCAAGGTCTTTGACCCCAGTACATATACCTCCTTTAAGAAAAAATACCCAGAGAGAGTGCGAGGCATTCCCGACACGATCAGGTGAGCCCCGCAGTCACTCTGGGCTAACAACAAGCATATCTACACCGTTTCAATATAATAAAATAATCAACATTCAGCTGTAAGAAAGGGGACTAAATAGCAAACCACATAATATATGAATGCGACCACACAAAAAAGAAAGAAATCTTCTAATTAAGAAAATCGAAACAGCAGGAGGCAAATGGCCCCAATAACGAACAATGGGCACGTGACAAAATACCAAAAATATTTCATTAACTTTATACATTATATAGATTTTAATATAGAATAAGTATACACAAAAGAAAAATATTGGTAAGTAGGGAAAAATACTAGATAAATTGTGAAATAAAACCGAAGAATTAAAAAAATAATGCATGTAATATTACAAGTAAAGGGGCATGCTGAAGAATAATAGAGGTGGGAGTTTAGTGGGTAGGAGATTTCGGTCAGAGTCCCACGTAACCTCTCCGGAGGTATGCGTAAACGCGTTCTCCCCCTCCTTAACAAAAAAATACCATAGTGACCACTGTGAATACCAGGACATAAAAAATAATTAATATTTGTTGTAGGTTGGTGTATTGATAGGAGGCAGAAATTACCAGGCGACTGATGAAAAAAGAATGTGCTAATGTAATCGAATAAGAAATAGTGTTTTGCAGTCGTAAATATCTTCCCTCTCTAAAGGTAATTATGTTTACGGCTGTGTTAAGTGCCTATTCATACACCTTGCGTGCTCTGAAAATTTTATTGTCCTTTCATAGAGGCGTATGCGGTCTTACATTCCTGTATCCAAGTGGAAGCGGTTTATGCCCCGCATAAAGCAGGAGGGACGGCGGTGCGTGCTTTTTATTTACGGCATAATTGATTATGCCTCCCCTGTCGACCTCATCCCTCCCTTCTTTTTCTTTCACGCGCCTACCGAGCCTGGTTATTGTTATGACTTACCTCTTAAATATTGATGTAGAGTAGGGGATGGCAAGTGAATTAAGCCCTGCTTGGTTCCCTCTCCCTCTCTCCCTCTCCATCCCCTCATAATTGTCAACAGGCCAAGCTGAGGAGGGAAGAGACCTGCTCACGTTCCTAACGAGTGTTTGAGGGCTGCACTCTTCCCTCCGGGATCTTCACTATCACGCCAATTAAGTGGTCAATATCCCAAACACAACAACAACAACACCACCTACGAGACTAGTTCTCTAATCAAGAAATATAATATACGTACATAATTACGGTCAATTACATTTAACTCAAATAGACTAATGTGTGCATCAGATTCTGTTTGAATTGTTACATTTATAATTATGCAATTGTCACTCCAAAAATAATGCACATCATTTACATTTTCATTCTACCTTTATGATGTGTAGATACATTCAATTTTTTTCCGCATAATTCCCAACCCTCTCAACCGCCTTTCGCTTCCTTCAAGCTAAACTGCATCAGTAAGGTAATAGTATGAACTAACACGTTGTAAAGCGCATGAAAACCCCCATATTCTTCAGCCACTTACGAAATTAAAACAACGTCCAAATATGAAGGAGAGGAATCCAAACGAGTCTTGGCGCCGAGGTGGCGATGCTTCCCGGAGACGGCTTAAAGACAGGTATCGCGGAAATTAACGATTTTGCGATTTCAACGCCCGTTGAAGGAAAACTCCTCTCCCATACACGTCGTAGTAATGTGACATTGAAAATCGATCGATCACGTGATGGAGATGCTACTCTGGTGGATGATGTTCAGCTCTGAGGTTGGAGAAAGAAAAAATTGGGCAGTTGTTATCTGAGGTGAGGAAGAGGAAGGAGCTTAGGGAGAAATAAAGTAGTGCAGAAAGTAATTCTCTGCATGATCGTGGTCCCATAAGCCGACAATAATTTAGCAATTTGGGTAAAATCGTCGACGAGATTCTCAACAGCCAGAACGAGTCCTGCAGCCAGTTCCTTTGGAAGCAGCCGACTATAAGATTACAGAGCGTCATCTTTGTCTTTCGTTGATGCTGAAGTTGCACATAAAGACGTGTGTGAATGTTTTTCACGGCGACACATATACCTGAAAACTCCAGCTCTGTCTGTCCACATATTCGAACCCTCTTTTTATACAATTCTTAGTCTCATATTAAACAAATTACCTGACTTAAAAATATCCGTCATAAATAACAAACTATCAATAAACCACGATTCAATAACTGTTTTGTAAAAAGTATTGTTCATTGAATAAATTACATTGTATTGTAATTTTCACTAGGGAGTCATCATCTTCAAACCTCGTTTCACGAAGGAATTTCTTCAGTTTACCAATGATAATCAGGTAGTCAGGACTGTGAAGCTGTTGTTTGAACGTTGTCCAGCCAAATTTTGTGATCTCGTCCGTGGTTTTTCTGACATGTGACCGTGCATTGTCATACAACAGCACGATGTGGTCGAACATGTCTCAGTCGTGCTTGAACTTTCTTCAGGAACATCATAGCTTAACGTATCCTGACGGAGCTACAGTTTTGATTTTTTTTCTCTTAGGCCAGTTTGCCTGATGCTACGCCGTTGTTCGCCTTTTCTCTGGTTAAAAATGGTGGAGCAATGTTTCGTCTCCTGCCACAATTCTCGTCGGATTCTTCACCTAAATTAAGATAACATATGGTGCAAACGTTTGCAAAAACTTAACCTTTATCTTTCTTGGATTTTAAATTGTAGTAAACGTTTCCTCTATAAGAAGAAAACCTGAAGAAGGCATGAAAATATGCCGAAACGTTGTTACTTATTAATTTTAAAAAATAATAAAGTGTTTAAAAGGTAATAATATGTTTTATTAATAACTTTGGATTTTAAATCTTAACAATTCATTACGTTATACTTACCAGAAACACGGTGGACTTGTATTTACGAAAAGATTTCCCGAATTATTATTACAATCACTGTATCATTATCATGAAACCACACTGATTTTTCGGCCACTTTCACAGTTCCAAAAGTGAGAAGCGAAGGAAGAAAGAAAATAGTAGTGGTTATGAATTAGTGACAAAGTTTTGGGCAAAAAATGAACGGAAAATAAAACTGCGTATTGAAACCACCGAAATAAGTGGTTTGAAGAAAATTACCTTCATCTTTATTTTTTGTGTTACAGTCTCATTAACTTCTGCGGTCATTAGCAACTAATTAGTTACAAATGATGAATTATTTTCAGAATTAAATAGTTTTTAACCTTACATTTATCTTTGTTTTATAATGTATTTGAGTTACAATATGTTTAATTTTTTTTGTAAGACTGTCACTTATTTCTTATTGTAACTTTTGGGAATCCCAGTATTTTTGTGGATTTTATTACCTCTCAGTGCTTCACTTTTATGCTGTACGTACTTCTTCCGATCCTCGAGTGTGTGTTGTGTCCAGATTTGAATGTTGCACTGGTTGCAGAATGGTAGGCGACTACCTTCTATTAGATAAAGAGGAGTGTTTACCTTGTCATTAGAACTATAAAACTAAGGAAGTACGAAAATTTCAGTCATAAAAATTTACAGAAAAGCATAACATTTTTTATTTTTGTATTGTATTGTATTGTATTTGCTAATAATCTACAATTGGGCGCAAGCCCGGTGGCAGATACATAATTAAATATACATAATTATAAACTAAAGAAAGATAAACATGTTCTGTGGATGCCCTGAAAGAGAAAAGAGAAACACTTCACTTCACTTTAGTTTTTTATATTCGGAAACACATTTATATTAAAAAATATCCACTTCACTTCACACGTTTTTTCAGATTTGACCTAAATTTATTTTCTTGAAGAGGATTTCCTCCAAACACCCCCACAGGTAAATTATTCCAGTCGTTGATAGTCCTATTTAGGAATGAGAATTTGCCAACATCTGTTTTTTGTTTTCTATATTTCACTTTGAATTGGTGATCCTCCCATCTACCTATATAACTGGGCTTTTGCATTTTGTAGCTAATTCCAATCCATGGTTTTTGCCCCATATAAGCTTATGCAGTCTTGCTTTCTCCCTCCTTTCTGACAATACCTCCCAACCTAGCTGTTTTACTTTTTCCTTCCTATGACCCTGTGGCCCTACTTGCACAAAATTAGCAGCAGCCCTTTTCTGAACTTTCTCTAATGATTCTATTTGATTAATTCTATAAGGATCCCAACAAGCCTGTGCCCCATATTCCAAAATTGGTCTAACTAGAGATAAGTATGCCACCTCCTTTGTTTTTGAACTTCCCTTTTTTAAGTTCCTCATAATGAAATGTAAGGAATTCCACGCTTTTCGGGCCGTGAAATTCACTTGTTCCTCCCACCCAAGTCTGTTGTTGAAATATATCCCCAGATATTTGCAGCTCGTTACCCTTGGAATTAGTTCCCCACTCGCCTATTCTATATTCTGTCTCATTTAACAACGTGCGTTTAGTAAACGAGATTGAGCTGCTTTTCTTTCCATTAATTTTCATTTTATTTTCCAGAGCCCAGCTATTAACTTTATCTAGATCTTCTTGTAATAATAAAGTGTCTTCCTCGTTTGTTATCTTTCTGTATATGATACAGTCGTCAGCGAAATTTGAGGATTAGTTGAAAATTATTCAACTAAAAAGGTTGAGGATTGATTTAAAAAAATGTTAATATTCTTCTGTATATTAATTTATCAATCATCGGCAGTTCTATTTTAACTTTGCCTTGTTTAGAGTCCACTGAATCTTTTTTCATGCATGGAGAAAAAATGTTCCTCACAATCTGTATCAATTTCCGTTGTGAAATAAGTTGGAATTTTTACTAGTGTCCATATTTTACCATTACATTACCATTCCTCACGAAAACGTATTTCACGCGTCGAGTAAAAATGTTCCCCTCCAATTTGCACGAATTTCAGCTGTGAAACAAGCCGGAAAATTTCATTATTAAATTTTTTTTTCCTATTTTACACGACCCTCCATTTGCTTTGGGGCAAAGTGCATAAGAATCTTATACGACTTCCGTTTCAACTTCGCTTGACCTGCTTCGTAAACAGTCCGAATGAAATATTAATTTCAGGGACTATAAAGCGCTTTTAATCAGCGTCGGAAATGGCAGAAATGTTTACGTCCCCGACCGACGCCCAACTAATTTCAACTTTTAATTGAGAAATGTCGCATAGCGCCGTTTTGATTGCGTTTTCACGGTTAATTGTTGCTGTGTATGGCTTTGCAAAAACTGTCCTTTAAAGCTCAGCCGCTCAGGTCTCGGGGAAAGGAACACAATAGTCTGCGAATTAAATCCCGTAATTGGAAACTTCCTAGGCTGACGGCGAACCTCCACAGAACTAAGCCGAATGGAAATAATTCACGTGCAACATTCAACTGATACATTCACTTCGGTGAACATAAATTAACGGTCTCTTATTTCCGGACAAAAACACGTTAATTAATTTTTTTTATTAGCACAGTCTAAAGTCGTTTCCGAACGTCAGCTTTCCGAAACGTCAAATATCCTAACTCATTTCCTCCACTTCAATTTTAAGGCCATTGCATTTTTAATGTACTGTTCTCTGCGAAACGTTTTCTTAAATTTGACAAACTGACTAACCTAAAAGATGGGATAGACTAAAACGTATTTCGAGGCCCTATGGACATGTTAAATATATATAGTGAAATAGGGGAAGACTAGAAGAGGAAAACCAAGACTAGAATATATCAGAAAAGTCAGAGTAGATGTGGGCATAAATATGTACATGCAGATGAAAAGACCAATCGTAAAAACAATAGAGGTCATAAAATACTAAAATGTTAATTTATTGATTGCGGAATAATGTACGAACCTAATTTTGTATGCATTAAATTCTCAATTTAAACTTTTTACTCTTTACACAGGCATGGATCAAAATGAAACGAATGGGAAGCCAATGATGTTTCTTGTAGAAATAAATATTAAATTTTGATGTAAATAAATTAAGCCTTCTCGTCAGTCGGTGATATGGAATTGAATTTTCGGATAATACAGCAGTACAATTAGGCTTCAAAATTTATTAAAATAAATTTAAAATATTTCCCTTCGCTACATATATTTTTGCACGTACGAACTATCCAACTTCTAAGGCCACTGAATTTTTAATGTACTGTTCTGTGCGAAACTTTTTCTTAAATTTGATAAACTGACTAACCTAAAAGATGGGATAGACTAAAACGTATTTCGCGGCCCCATTGTCATGTTAAATATATATAGCGATATAGGGGAGGACTAGAAGAGGAAAACCAAGACTAGAATATATCAGAAAAGTCAGAGTAGATGTGGGCATAAATATGTACATGCAGATGAAAAGACCAATCGTAAAAACAATACAGGTCATAAAATACTAAAATTTTAATTTATTGATTATGGAATATTTTACGAAGATTCATTTTGTATGCAATAAATTCTCAATTTAAACTTTTTATTCTTTACACAGGCATGGATCAAAATGAAACGAATGGGAAGCCAATGTTGTTTCTTGTAGAAATAAATATTAAATATTGATATAAATAAATTAAGCCTTCTCGTCAGTCGGTGATATGGAATTGTATTTTCGGATAATACAGTAGTACAATCACCTTTCCAAACTTATTAAAATAAATTAAAAATATTTATCCTTCGCTATCAATATGAAAAAAGATGTAATCTTCCATCTTTCACAAACAGTCTTCAAGTAATTCCACTTTAGTTAATTTATTAATGCTTTCTATAAAAATGTAAAATAACCCAGAAACGTAGCTGGAACGAAAGGTTAAATTGTTATTTAAAGGAAGACAAATACTTGAAATTTAAAGAATTTTAAAACACCACCGAAGCTTCCTCAACAACTCTGTTTTGTGGCTTTGGTTGATATACCCGACCGACAATTTCCTGTTTGTAATGCGTAGTGTGTTTAACCTACCGCTTTATCTGAGCAAGCAACTTATCCTCTTATCTGGAGCTTTATCGCTGTACTCCACATATTTACAAAGTCCTTGTCATTCGCACATTAATCCTGGCTTCTTCCTATGTTATCTCCCTCATTCTCAGCGTTTGAAAAGAAAAATTCTAGGGAATGTCAGCTTTCTTATTCCCAATGTTGATCTACCGAGATAAAATCTTATTTATGTCTTATTAACTTTGTGGTACGTGCGCATATCCAGAATAAATACTCTTACTCGTGCATAATACTCGGAAAATAGGATCTTACCTAAATTTATTTCAAAACAAGGCATGCATATTATTTTTATGAGTCGAATAAAAATATTTTATTCAGTTTACTGAAGTTATTTACACTCCTGCTTAATCAGGTTTAAAAGGGAAAACGCTAAAAGTATAAAAATTAATATAAAGAGATAAACTCTAGAAGAGAAAGAACAACAATAATGAATCATTGAAAAACGTTTAGCCTTGACACTAGAAAAAATCATATTAATTTTCCATCAAATTCTTTTCCGTTATTTTATCATAAATAAATCTGCTACAAGTAAGAAAAAATGTAACTGGCAAAGTAATACTACACAACGATTCATCATTAATTTAAGATTCTCTCAGATGCAAAGAATTTGAAAAATTTTACATCTGAAAGTAAAATAAAAATATATTTAATCAAGATAATTACAATTATCAATTTTTGGTGCATGGGCTGAAAGCATTTTATCCAGTACAATACATTTATTTCCATTATTAAGAATATTAAGAATAGTAAGAATATTCTCTCCCTGAAGAAACCTTAAAATAAGGACGAAATTATTAGATTTTCTTTGACTTGTGAGAGATTTTTTCATTTAAAAGTAGAAATGTCAGATAATAAAATAAATAAGAAGACGGCCAATAAATTAGCATATAAATTTATTACTATTTAATTAACATAAATACGACGTTCCGTCTCCATTTTGTGACTTCCTCAGGCATAAAATTAGCTCCCTCATCCGAAAAGATGATTTAATGTATTGAAGTATTTACACGTGAAGAATTTGTCTGAGGGAGTCAATAAGTAAATAACATGAACTGAAATTTTATGCCTGAGGAAGTCTCAAAATGAAGACGAAACTTCGTATTTATGCTAATTAAATATTAATAAATTTATATGTTGACTTATTGGTCGTCTTTTTCTTTATTGTGAACTTAAAGTCAGAAAACTATGTTTGAATAAAATTAATGACTTTTCCGTTACTTTATTGTATGAATAAATTAGGAGATATTTATTTTCTCTCCGGTACACTGAAGTATTGTAGGAGGATGACTTACTCGATCTGTTCTGTCTTTCCGCGTTTATTTTGAAACATCGATCTTCCCTAATGATGCCAAATGGTCTTCCAAATCGGAGAAAGGATTTAAAGAGATTTTTTCCAAATCCCTTTCTACGCATATTCTTTACGAAAAGTCTTCTTACTAAAGCCTCCCCTCATATTGAGCGAACTGTATCAACTCAGTTTCAAGTTTCCGAGAAATTCGGGTGTAAGCTTTAGAAAATGAACCCTCTATACAGGTTTCCATGAACAGGAAAATTATTTACAAACATTATTCTTTACATATCTGACAGGAAAGTGTTATCTTGTCCACCGCGAACGCATCCGTTGGTTTCACTCCCAAAATGTCGACGACCAATTACCAAACTGTCGTCTTAATACACTGTGATTCTTATCGCTCCAAAGTTTCCTGTAGCAGTAAAGACTCGTTGACATCTTAACACCTACACAGTAATACGGCGCAGACAGGTTTCACTATTTCACTCAGGTAGTAAAACGCCATGTGAGGTTGTTCGAGAACGCTGCGAGAACATTTCCATAAGAATAAATTTTTATCTTGGTATTTCCTTTAGGTCAAATTTCAAATCAAGCGCAATAATATTAATAAAAATACTAGAGAGTAACATTGAATCTCTGTATTAGACATACAATAATTTTAAAGCAAACGCTCAGATTAATATTCTTCAAAATATAAGAAAGTCAGCAACAATTTAAAATTAACAAAAAATGAAATTGACAGTTTGTATGTATGTACATATGTATACTCCACATACAAATCTAATCCCGAGAAACAATTTAGACAACATTTTGTAGACATTTTCCTTTCGAATAGTAATTTTAATACATGCAAAAGGGCCCATATTTTTGTCCAATAATTTTCTCTTCGGTCAACTAGTTTGATAGTATTTCTCCCTAACTGACATGGAAAGGGAGCACAGTGGCAAGGTTTAACATAAAATAAGGTGAGAACAACCGAGCATAGTATCTAATGCGGGGTTATCAGAGTCACAGATTAATTCTGGTATTCAACATGCTGGTTAACTCCTAAAAGGAGTTTGGAGAGCGTAAAACAAAGTTCCGTGTACAATCTGTTACCTGTGGTGCACGTTCCTTGCGAACCGGAAGAAAACACAGTCAAATAACTTATTCAAAAATTTAATAAATATACTGCTCAGAAAGAGTTGTTTTATCGTTCAAAATTAAGAAGGAAAGACAAGCTATAGTCTGTTTAATAATAAAGCGCTTGAGCTTGAATCAATCAATGACAACCTCTAAATAAATTGACGATTCTAGGTCACACCTCTCTCGCTCCTTAAAGACCATCAAACTTATTTTAAATCTACTATACCAATAATATTGTACACCTAAATATATTATCAATAAAACACTAATAATGGCCAAAAGTCGGACATTAAATAATTTTATTTGAATTTTTGGTCCCGTACGTTTTAGCAGTAACAGGAAATTTTTCTCATATTTTAAAGAACCAAGGAGGTCCCGAAAGTTGCAGATTAAACGTTTTTAAATAAAATTATTTCATTTCTGACTTTCTCGCCTTTCTTTGTGTTTTATTTATAATAATAAGTCAGATTAATTCAATTACTTTATTTACAAGAAATATATTACAATGAATTATGGTCAACCCAGCCGCAAAAAAATTATTAAATACGTTTATCAATACAAAAAAACGGAATCCACAAGGAAATGTTTAAGGGAAGTTAAGCCACACAACATGGGAGGCCTTTCCAGGAATTACAGTATTGTTCATGAACAAAAAATCAAAACTTAATTTATGGTAATATCTTCACAATTATACCTAAAAATAAAAAGATTAAATATCCAAATAAAATTATAAAATGTAATTTTTAATAATCAGCATATGAAGCAACTTCGTATCACTTTATTGGCCATAAATCATTGTATTATTTAATAAATTGACAAAATATGTTTTAACTCCGTAAATAATAGAAGCCGACACATTTCCTTTTTCAGTTTGTAGCACAATTGACATGCAGGTGGAAAATCTAATAAATAATTGGGAAATATTTACTTAGATTTATTTATGGACACCACAAATTAAATCAAAATTTAAATTTAAAAATTCTACAATTTTCAAATAAATTAATCAAAAGAAACTATATAAAAAGAAAACCAGCTAAGCTAAAAAAATTATTACTGACTGTTCCAACATGAGATCGACCCCTAGGTTTCCGTGGTTCGCTATGGAAACTCGGAAGGGAATTAGATGAAATAAAATTAATAACTTAAGCGACACAAAAATTCCAGGAAACAAGATTTCTGCCACAGGCTGGAAGTAAAGTCTGGTTCATGTTTTCATCCATATCCGCCTTCATATCCCCATCGACTTCCCCATCCATATTTCCATCAATATGTCCATCCATATCCCCTTCAATATCTTTATCTTTATCCCCATCCATATTCCATATCTCCATCCACATCCGCATCCATTTCCCTATCCACTTTCACATCCACGTCTCCATCCAGATCTCCACCCATACCTTCAACCATATCCACAACCATATCTCCTTCCATTCTCCATATCTCCATCCATATATCCGTCCATATCCCTATCCATATTTCCACCCATATCTCCATCCACATCCCCTTCCATATCTGGTTCCGTACTGGCGCTTTCGGGAAACTGTCTCCTGTGGGCTTTTCTTAGCTTGAAGCTTGTTCAGGGAATTCCTTACCTTTGCTTTCGACTCTTTTTAACAGACTTACTTTTAACGCGGTAACTTACATTGAATGTAATTTAAAAGAAGTAAAATAAAATAACAACTGAATCAAACGAAAAAAATACTTTATAAGATTGCTAATGTTTTTTTAATTGTTTTTTCATTCTAAAATGTAATTGTGAATTCTGTCGATTTTTACGTGAAATAATGTTTTATATAATATTCTTTTTATATTCTTGTCAATTCGTTGTAAACGACGCCCTGATACAATTAGATACTTAGACATGGTGCTGTTGGATATATATGTTTTATGAATAATAAAAAAATTATTATTTTAAAATTATTTTTCTCGTTCTCAACCAGGTAGGAGAAGCGTTGTAATCGAACATTTCAACGGATGTCTCGCTTGGTATAAACAAGTTTGGGAAGACAATGTCACTGTTCTCCCATTCGCAAGATATTTGTAATGAGGATGTCGTTTCCAGATTTCAAGAATTTGTAGATAAAACCGAGCAGGCAACACCTAAAGTAGATATCGTGGAGATTGACGAGACTTACGAGGCAGGTTTAAGAGCAGACGAGGGAAAGCGGGACAGGCGAAGCTGAAGTTGATAGCGAGGCAAGGTCGTTAGGGCCGCCAGTGTTAAACGAGAAGAACTGATTTAATGAAGCCGTTTTTATCGCGCCGAGTTCGGCGACACCCGACAAATGTAAACCCAAGGTCGAGAAACATATCATTCTGCCTATACCCAATTACACTAATGTTATATTCCCCGATTTTCCCATCTTTTCTAAATTTACTCCCATTGTGATGCTTAATAGTTCCGTAATTTTATTTTTACTTACTTCTAGTATCTCTTTTACTTTATTTATTTTTTAATTAAATTATCTCGTAATATAATATTGTCAGTCATTATGAAGTGGAATTTTTCCTGAAGTATACAATAGTCACACCTATCTAAGAAAGGAAGACTGGTAATTACCCTCCAATATCCCTTCCTGCCAGTATGGTCTAAAGTATTCGAAAAAGTAGAAGAAGACCAACCATTCTGCTATTTAGGAAGTCAATTTACAAAAGATGGTAGAAGTACAGAAAACTTTAAAAGTTGATTTGATATCAAATATCAATAAGAAAATAAATATAATTTGCTAACCAGCTCACAATTTGGATTCAGTAAAAAACTCTCAACTGACAAAGCTACTTTCCCCCTCACTTTTGAAATATTAGAACATCAACACACGAAAAGTTACCCATTAGGAATTTTATTTTGATTGTGTAGACCATAATATCTTTTTAAACAAAATAAAGTATTACGGAATAGCCGTAATTTCCCATATTTATACATCTTGTCTTCTCTGTAGTACGTAAGCTAAATCGTATTATAAGTTAAACATAATAATATGAATTGTTTAAGGTTTCATAACAATTTATGTGCAATCTCTGACTCGTTCCACGTCCCTGAAGTTCTACTTCTCTATGGGATCAATGTAAAATGATTTAATACTAATACTTTTTTTCTTTAATAATCCGCTCTTTTCTTTTCTACCGAAATATAAAATTGTTATTATCATTTACGTTTCATATATGTGTTTAGATGAAGTACTGAGTATGCAACTTTGAAAATATAACAGGCTCATTAAATCATTAATATTAATTAAATAAAAATGTATGCTTTTTAAAAAACAATAGTTTTTCAAAATGTACGGAAATTTGTGCAGATTTCAATAAATATAATATCCACTTACGATTGTTTCACCTTTATTCTTGTTAGAACAATTTTGGTAATGCGAATCAGAAATTATAGAGTCTGTCGTCGGGAGGGGTGAAATAATTAATTGTTGACGTCGGATAATTATTCTGGGCTTGAAATTCACTAAAACGCCATACAGGAGAAGGGAAAAGAATCCTCAATTACTGTTGTCTGTTTTGCAAAATAATGGGCGCTCTTTGTCAAGTGAGACAAACTGTGCACTGATTAATTTGATTAGTTTAGTTATAAGTTGCTCAACATTGATGGAAACTCTGTGCGACGGCGTGTTGTTTCCATGGCAACCAGACGCCCCGTGTTTGTGTCCCTTCCCCCTCGACTTTAACGCCCAAAACGCAACCCGAACCGTGATTAACAGGGGTGAGGGCTTAGTTTGCGTAGGCCCTTCAATTGCAGTTTTTTTTTAAAAAAAGAAATTGAGTAATTAGTCATACCAAGCGGAACCCTGGTTCATCTTATTCTCTCTTTCACTTTCCTCTCCACATCCCCGTACATAATACACCCCAATTCTTTAAATATTTTACTGCAATATGATACCTCTAGTTTCGTTTATGAGACGGCTTAGCCTTTGTAAACCCATTAAGGACCCTCCGGGATTATCAAGGCGAGTGAGTGCCAACCAAACGAACCGTTTTCACATACACTTTATGAAATTATAATATCGTTGAGTAATCCGTAAAATTTTAAGGTGACTAATTTATTCCATCATAAGCTTCTTACTTAAAGTTTCACAGTGAATTATCTAGCTTTTACTAGATTCACGTGCATATTCACTTTCAATGAACAATTATTCTTCTCTTTTACTCTCGAAGGTCCAACCAATTAAAAATTAAATTTACTAAAATATTATACTCTGTATTATTAACAGTTTATTGGAAACTAACGTTGGCGCTATTTGTTATTAATTTAATTTTCCTCATGCAGAATGTACTCTGGTTTTCATTAGAAGAATACAGGATTCGGGAAAAGAGCAATTTTTCTGCTGGTTGGAGATCCAGATTCTTTGGGCTTGCATCCTCCAGTTTGACTGCTAATACAGTCCTTTTCAAACGGGAGCCGATTTTCCCTTGAAAATACTCCTTGTGCCATAAAATCAAATTCTTATGGCATTGCCATATATTATTGTCCAGGTAATTGATGTAAGAGCTTGTTGAGGAGGAAGTGAGATGGTTTGGCGTCGTTATTCTATTTCTCTGCTCTCACTGGCTGAACGCCAGAACGACTCCTATTTAAAAAGGAATGAATCAACCTTCACCTATTTTGGGAGGTATATGTACTAGGGTCGAAGACCTTGGGCATATGGCAAGAGTTGTCCGCTGATCCCATTGGATCAGTCGGCCAACTGCCTCCTGAAATTGGCGGAGACACGGAGAAGGGAATGCTGCGACCCCACAGCAGACTCGTCTCCCGTCATTCGGAAGGGCGTGAGAATAGTACCCAATGCCCGACCTACCTGATGCAGGTTTTCTAGGGTTTTCCCTGCATCTCTTTAGGTGAAACACCGGGTAGGATCCTTAAACCATAGACCGGGGGCCCTAGTTAACCCTTGCTCTACCTTCCCCTTTTCAATTCCCTTCCTATGCTATTAAAGGGGAATTGCATGTTTAAAAAAAATTGCGGCGGGGAACATTATTGTTCTAGGGCTGATTACTTGTTATATCTATTCTCTCTTATATTCTTTTGTACTTCTTTTGCAGTTTAATGCGGAATTTATAATTTTAACTTTTCATATTGTGTATACCATTTTTGATTAGGGCTAAATCTACAGCTATACTTCTACTGATAAACGTATGGACAATTTTGTAGCACGGTGCATCAGAATTTCTTTTCTGTATTCAGTCATCACTGTTATAGCGTCTTAATAACCTCAACAGTAGGAACGTGTTTTTATAATTAACTTGTTCAGTCATAAATAGTAAGCATAAAAGGGGCTCACAGTCTTGTGAGAGTCCATAAAGTATGGTCTGTGCCTGTTCCAGTTATAAATACTGCTGTTACAACAGCGAGAAATTCCCACGACCGTCGCGTGATGGGAAGCCATTACCGTTCCAAGATGAGACTTGGCTCCAGGTCTTGTTAAGAGATAGGACATGCCTTCGTCGGACTTCAAAATCCATTAAGGACCCTCCTTGGTCCTAAGGCGTGTGGATCTTGACTGAGAACTCAAAACGATGAGGGTATTTAGGAGATCGCGGGAAAAACTGTACCGTTCCCTGATCTTGATTAAAATACAAATTATACTGTATTAAGTAATTGTGACATTCGTTGTACTGAGAATTCATCTCACTATTTTGTACAGTCAACCCTGCTTAAATCTTCGATAACTGGCACTGTATGGCATAGTTTGACTGTATATATATCAAGTCTAAATAAATACGTGTTAAAACATTTAAGGTTCCAGTATATTTAATGCAACCTAAATAGACGTCTGACTAAGTTTACAGTTTAAGAAATTTTGGGAACAGTTAGTAGCAAAACACAATAACCCTTATACACTTGATATAAAAGAAAATGCTCTTGAGCGATGGAGCATGTGAATTAATTTTACTATTTGAGTATCACGGATGGGCCAAGAGGAGAAAGCGTAAAGAGCAGAAATAGATAGACTAATAAAGTGATGTAAGACGGTTCAAATTATTCACTTCAAACTTAAACACATCTCATAAATATTTTAAGAATATTATTTTGTTATAATTCCATTGTAAGTTCTATATTATTAAAGGTGAGATTCAATCCATTTATTTAATAAAATTGTCTCTGTCCTGACTGATAACAAATAGTCTGACTAATATTTAAACTTAACTATTCATTAGTCTATTTATTAATTTTGAAGCTATATTTGCGCACAATTGAAGATAAATTTTATATTTTTAACGTCTCTTATTTAAGACCTGAAATGGTCCCAATTTAAGGACTAACCGTTATTTTTCTATGAATAATTTGAAATATATTTATTAAATATTTTATTGACTTATTGTCTTGTTATTATTTATATTATACTGTATGAAACAAGTATGTCATTATTTTATTTTGAAGATAATTTTTATTGAATGATAATAAATTACGTTTTAATTATTTTATAACCGTAATCATTTTAACTTTTAACGCTAACCATTGACGTTGGTTGTCAATTTCATTTATAGGAACGGAAAGGGGGGGAAGTTCTTCCCACTGCGAGAAAGAGGCTATTTTGGTGGTGATGTCGATGTGCGAGGGTCGTTCTAGGATTAAATCTACTATATAACAGACCGTTGGTAGTAGTATTCAGTGTTGAAGTCAATTGAAAAGCGGAGTTTGAAGCAGATTGACCTAAATTACGGAGGTTATAGAATCATCCTGGTTCCGGCGCCTGAAGACGAGCCCATGGCTGACAACTGTAAAAGGCGACATCTTTCTCGGAGAACTGTGACAAAGTTCATTGAGTGAGGCTACGAGGAGAAGTATTTTCAAGACAATAGACCATACGCTATATAAAAACCCATTGCCCTTTCCCATGTAACGAAGTACTGTGCACAGAGCAATTTGGAGAGTCGAAAAACCCGTGAATAGAATAATGGAGTTCAATCGAAGCCTAACAAAAAAGACTAAAAAACTGTTTTACAGAATCAGGATGCGAATATCTCGACCTGAGTAAAAAATCTAGATGTTCACAAAAATTTAACATCTGCAAGGATTCTTGCAAATATTCCTTCTTCTTGACAAAACCAAATTGAAAAGAACACTTTGATTAAAAGTAATAAAATGTGTGGCTCGCAATCCATTTAATAATCTTTATCTAAGTTGGCTTACTTACCTCAACGTTGCAGATAACGTTGTTTATTTCATTGTTAAATAAACGTGTTAATTATCACTCACCGAAGTTCCTGAAAACTTATAGTCAGAAATACTGTTGGAACAAATTATAATGATGTTTTAGGTATGTAATTGATACAATTTATAAATAAATTACATCAAAGTTAATTTTTTTTCTTAAGAATTTTATACAAAAATGTTTTGAAAACGGAAATGATAAGGGTAAACGCCTAAAGCTTTCCAACATTAAAGAAAAATAGTCTGAAAAATACACCGTGTAATTTCTTTATGTAACTGAAATACATAAGTCCATATAATTACGAAATTTTGTTTTGAATCCGGAACACTGTGTATAAGTACCCGTTGTATCTAATTAACTTTCACTTGTAGCTGGGTCGTGCACATTCCCCGGCTTTAAAGTCACCTTTCCTGTGCGTCCTCGTTTCGACACAGGAATAATTAGAACATTGGTTCTTATATCCTTAGTCCTTTTACGAAAGAAATGTCGATTTTAAATATTATTTGCAAGTTTTTTCAATATTCCACAATTTTGTACAAATACTTATTCTTTGCCTCTATTTATTATCTCCGTATTACGCCTTAATAGAAACGGTTAAAAGTTTACTAAGTATACCGATGTATTTAATGTATATAAGACAAGGTTATTTTAGAGAACGTTGGAAACTTTCTTTTGTTTTTCAAAACCCGTAATTCTGTTAGAATTATTTTCAAGGAACTTTCCAGTCCACTTTATTGAATTATGAAACATAGGAATAGTAATTTTTCAATTGAGAAATACTCAAATGCCACGGCCAAGCACATAATTGTTTCTGCAAATGAAAAAGCTTTCCTTGCAACTTTATGGATGGGAACACACTTCTCATTTATTTTGGCGAGATAACCAATTACTACTTATGCGATGTGTGACCTTGCACTATTGTGATGCAACAACCTAGCTTGTTACTTGTTAACTGTGGGGTTTCAAGTTGATTTACAGTAGTGGTTATCTAAGAGATTGGGCTTTAAGAATTACTATTTTTTTCACGGAAATACCCCATATTCAATGCGTTGTTTCATATTTACAGTCGAGTAAAGGAAATACTTTTGCAACCTTTCATCTAAAAGGAAAAACGGATCAAGTTATCCACTAAATCTATGATATGATAATTGAGTTATCAACGAATCAAATTGTGCAAACTTGTTGTAGTTGTAGTTATTTAGTGGCTCAATGGATTCATTTCTCTTCAGAAGTTGTGCCCTAAAAAAATATCCGCATGACGCGTGCCGCGTTGGACCCACAATTCTGCAATTTTAATGCCAAAAATTGTTGAATTGACGGTTCCGCGTCCACCGAAATACTTTTGCAACCTTTCATCTAAAAGGAAAAACGGATCAAGTTATCCACCAAATTTATGATATGATAAACTATCCGCATGACGCGTGCCGCGTTGGACCCACAATTCTGCAATTTTAATGCCAAAAATTGTTGAATTGACGGTTCCGCGTCCACCGAAATACTTTTGCAACCTTTCATCTAAAAGGAAAAACGGATCAAGTTATCCACTAAATCTATTATATGATAATTGAATTAACAACGAATCAAATTGTGCAAACTTGTTGTAGTTATTTAGTGGCTCAACGGTTTCATTTCTCTTCAGAAGTTGCGCCCCAAAAAACTATCCGCATGACGCGTGCCGCGTTGGACCCACAATTCGGCTATTTTAATGTAAAAAATTTTTGAATTGACGGTTCCGCGTCCACCGTATTGGCTACATTTCAATATTCGAAATATGTTCTATTCCGTAACCTGAAAAAGCGGCTCATAAAAAAATTCGCGTTGATGTAAGAGATAAAAAAAGGGGACTAATTTGTGAAGTTTATGAAATGGCTTGAAAATGGGGAAACGCTCAACGAATTGTATCAAGGTGAAAGCTGATTATGTTGAGGTTTTAAGAGAAAATAAGATTTTCTGTTATGTATGAGATCTTATTTTCCTACTTTCTTAATGAATAGCGCGATTATCCCTATTGATTATCTGTTTTCTTAATCGCAAATCAATCAATTTCCGTTAACTTGACAAAAATAATGTCGGGGCAGAATGGAGTAGATCGTTCCCCGTAAATAGCTCCGGTTGACAAGCCTTTGATTAGTTGGCGAGTTCTAATTAAAAATGCGCACATGCTAGAATGTCGTTTGCATGCATTGAGAGTCGGGACATTTCTTGGCTTGATTTGCGGCTGCTTTCCAACAAAGGCGAACGAATGAACGAAGGTGATCCCATCAGCTCGCACTAAAATTGATTTCCGTAAATTACTTTTGCTTATCTAAAACGGCGATGGCCTCGCATTCCGCCGACGTTTCCATAAACTGCATTGCTGACCTCCCGCTGTGTTGGGCCATCTTGGTCCACACCCAACACCACAACACACCAGCCTCCGAGGATAAAGAACCACACGTTTTGTGTGTTCCCCTATATAGTCCTTTTCAATGCTTGTAATGTATTCCATTTCTTGCCGTGTATCAGTATTTGAAATCGCTCTCCATTTAGTGGTGCAAAGCTCGTCTTCAAGGGCGTAACTAGCTTTTCTCAACGTTTATCTCGTGAATCTATTATTCAGATATATTCCGAAGACCGGGTAGAAAGGCCAGGGAGAGCGATAAATTATACATACATATAATGATGTGCAGTGCTTTTTTAACTCTACAGATCTAAATTAAAACAAATGTATTTTTCTCGTAGACTAATTAAAAGATATAGTTAACCTTTTACAATAAACAATTTTACTTTACCAATTTCTGCTCGTATAATATAATAATCAATAAGGGTTACGCATTATGTTTTTGTATTATTTCCTCAAAATTCTAATCACTGGCCGTTTACAACAAGAAAAGTACCGGTTATTTAAAAAACTGAACAATATTTTCCTAATATTCTATTATAAATCATTGCCTTCCACATAGTCACCGCCCTAATTCAGGCACTTGTCGTAACGGGAAACCGGTTTGTTCCTCGGTCAAAGAAAGATGCCGCATTCACTTCCTGTGTCACGTCATCATCATCATCGTTGAAATGTTTACCACCAACGAATATCTTCAGATGAAGCAACAACACTCATTATTGTTTCCACAACAATGCACGCCCTAACACCATCAAGCTGACCGAAGAAACCGCTGTAAATAGGTTGGGAGGTACTACCTCATCACAGTCCAGATTTGGCTCCCTCCTAATTTCTATTTCTTTGGAAAAACTTCTGGCAATAACGAGGAGGTCGAACAACAAGATAAATACTTCTTTATCTGAGGTATAAAAACACTATTTCATCGCTCGGACAAGTTTATTAATATTCGTGGGGATTCTGTTGAGAAGTAGTTCAATACTAGTTAAATACTTCTTTATTTGAGGTATAAAAACACTATTTCATCGCTCGGACAAGTTTATTAATATTCGTGGGGATTCTGTTGAGAAGTAGTTCAAGTCTCATGTGGGAAAAATACACAGTTTTTCTTAATTAATGTAACTTTAAAATTATAATCACTGCATCGGCAAAAAAGTATTGGCATTTACAAATTGTTAACAGTCAAATAAATTTAAAGGCATAAGTAATAAATGTAATTAGTTAATTTTTATTATATAATACTATAAAAATAACAGTTGTTTTATAATCTCCTTTTCATCTTCCTTAAAAATTGGAGTATGTTTTTGTCAGTTGTAAGCTTTAGAAGATACCGTGGTATATTATTAAATGTGAGCTTACTCGTAGATACCAGATATCAGTCCCCGTATTTACAATCTAATTCAGAAAGCGCCCAAATTTTAAACAAGTCACAATACTGATAAGTAGAATATGTTTCCACATCGTCTAAAACAATAATAATAAAATACTCCCACTTAGCGGTGCGACTGAAAACATAAAAAGTTGTAATATGTAAGTTTCCACAATGCACAATTCGTAGTTTTACTAACCACAATTTACATTCATTTAATGGACGTGATTGAATTGATCCGATATGAACTTTGAACGGCATTCATTACATGTTGGCAACACCGTCTCACTATAAATTCAATTTACATCGCTTGTTAAATAAGTCTCATCGCACGAAGAATAAGAAGAAACAAGAAAACGTAATGACCCTAAATTACTCAATCACAATAATTGCTTCATTGGCCATTGCGTTCCAATTCAATATCTCCAACTATATCCACGAGAGAGAGAGATTGAAAACAGTTAACGTTCCAGCGGATAATTGTCCTGACAGTTTACTGGAGCATTGAACCGAAAGAGAGAAATGATAATTATACGCGAGTTTAATTACGGGGAAACAGTTATGCGACAATTTCTATTTAATAAATGCATCCCATGTACTATATGGAAAGTCAATATTCACGTTAATAGGATGAAGCGAGGCTTACACACCAATTATAATAGATTTTAAATTGTCTTCAAAAAATTTTCTTTAATAATGAACGATAATAGTTGTCAATGTATTAGATAAGTAATGCGAAAAATATTCTTTCTTGGCTTCAAAATGATAACATATTTGGATGTGTGTTTTGGACTTTTGGAGAATCCAAATGTGAAGTTGATCAATTGTATGTTTTTACAAGTGCGTACTGAACTGAGATTTCAGGCTGTGCGTATTTATTACTATTTTTGAGTCGTATATACTTTGCACCCTAATCAAGTATGCTTTCGTTTCTAGTTTCTGATTCTTGATCGATGTACTAATGACACATGTTCGCTATTTACACTTGGCCCACGTGTTCCATTCAATATATGAACTAATTTCAAATTATCTGGATTAGTTATAGTTAGTTCCCGCATTACTTCATTACTGTTTCAGGAAATACTGAAGCATGATAAAAATACAAAAAAAAATTATAATGAGCTTTTTTTTATTAACAGTTGCCCATTTTCCTTGGCCGATCTCTGAAATAAGCTGAATTCAGTAGATTTATTTCGTTAAGGACAGTTCAAACTCTTGTGCTCCAGCTGTGATTTTTAACCCTTTCTTTCCCTTAACATTTCTTGCACCTTGACTTCACTTCTCTACTTTGTTCATTCCGGACATAGACATGGAAAATAGTTTCATCGCGCTCTCATAAATAATATTTTTTTTATTTTTCTCGCATTAAAGTAGTCCTTATTTAATTGACTCTCAATCACCATTTTCTCAATATTGATAATTATATAAAAATGTTGTAAAAGACCAAAATGAAATAGTTTGATAAATTAAAGACACATGGTGAAGGTCGCAATTATGGAAAAATTGTAAATTATGGATGCTTGTTTAATTTATTGAATGTTTTTAGTCTGTTTCGGTGTATCAATTATTTTTAGTTTAAATGTAACAACTATTCTTTTGAATAGTTCAATATTTTCCTTTTCTGATCTACTTCCACATTACATTGAAGAGAGAATAAAACTTTGGATATTCACTTTTATGCATCTTTATGGTGAGTCGTCCAAGAGATGTTTTTTCCTAAAGCGGCCAATAAATTGGAATATTTCTTCAATTACTTTGACTAATATTCGAGGTACGAATGTAAGTCACAACTTCAAGACGGAAAACGTTTCTTGCCCTACACAACTTCCTCCGTTTATATTAGTGCCTTCTTTTTACAATGTTCTTATTTCAACTTTTATTATTTTCTTCAAGAACATGGTTCACAGCCCATAACTCCACCGTCGTTTCTGTCCACGTGCACTATTAACACACAACTATATGCCGCCCATTATAACCCGACGTATACATAAGATAGTTTACAGTTAACGGTTTATTGTTCCAGGTATCTCCTGAACTCGTGCAGAGGATTAGTAACCATCCAAACCATGCCTAATTAACATTTATTTTTACGGGAATATTATTAGCATGTAAACAAAATCTTTACGGCCAAGAATAAGCGTGAACATAACTGTACAATAATCTAACAGTCACTGTTAGAAGAAACAAATAAACAGAATTAATAAGAGATTGTTGTAGAATGAGGAAAAAACCTAATACAATTGGTAGTTGAAAGACTGAGAAAGAGAGGAATGAGCTAATATTCTTAAAGAGCATAAGGTTGTCAGAGGACATCAGAGTCAAGGAGTAGTAGGTAAGTTGAAATGAAATACAACAAGAGGAACTAACCAATTTGCTAGAATTGTTGAAAAAAGGGCGTTTCAAAAGTAACAGCGACCACTCCTGTAATTTTTTACTCCTCATTCTCTCATCCAACTACAACTATTCTCTTCCTCAACCTCCCTCTCCTAAAATATACGAAAAATCGTTGTCACCAAATTTTCCAGTCAGCTGATCTTTGTCCGAGGTCAGAGATTGTTATCTATTTATTATTCTTTGGCGACTGGGAGTCTGAATTTAAATATCCCCGTTTCTCCATATGTTTCGACCTTAAGTCCCTGTATACAAACCTCTGATTCCACATGATGCCAAATTGCGTTTTAAACGAGAAAGCAATTCTTTTAAACGCGCCAAGTCTGCGCGATCATATTTCGATGAATTAATATCTACGTAAACGCGATTTTTCTTGATGAGCAGTATTGCTGCCAGCTATAACAAAAAAGAGTTTATTATTTAATATTTTGTCTTTAAATAAATAAAACAATTTCTAGAAATTATAGGTTGTAGATTGACGCTAATCATTTATAGCAATACATATTAATTTTTCATCAATCATTTCTAATCCTTTACGAAGACCAAATTGAAAACTGGTGGGGGACGTTTTTGATGAGATATTATCACGATATAATCTAGCTGATTTTCATTTATTTCTGGACGCCAATTTACGTAATCCGGACGGTTCCAGCAAAAGTTCATTAGGTCAGATAGAAACTGACAAGAAGATGGAATTTGTCAGGATCTGTTTATTCTGGGATTGGACATGCAAATAGGTAAGATTTAGATTTATTGTTGTTTCCATTAATCCTCGATTGAGGAAATAGGATACGTCATACATTAAAAATTAAAAATGAACAAAATAAAGTACATAATTAAAGACAAATAAAGTTAAAATAAATTAGTTAAAGAAAGTGTATATAGACAAAAGTCAATATAAACACAACACGGACACACACTGGGAAACACAAACAAGCACACACTGAGGAACACGCAATGGAGTTTTAACTACTTGGACCAGGAAACTGTCCTTCCGTCGTAGCTCCAGGCAATACATGAAACAAACAAACAAAAGAGCAGAAAAAACTGAATAGAAATTTTAAGATATGTGATGTGCTATTTTATAAGGCAGCTCATTCAACACTTGCAGCAGCAGGAACCTTGATTTAAATACTAGAAGGACGATTAAGAAAATCCTGTACCGAGTAAAACAGCAGCGCCATTTAAAAGAATAGTTTTACTCTGCTTCACGAAGCTTTTGTAGGTACTATTTTTAACCTCTGGCGGAAGGAAGGCTGTTGTATAAAATTATCCCCGGGGGTATTGTGAATACTTTTCTGGTGTAGAGCAAGGCGATGCTTGTCCGACCTTAGAGCTGAACGATTTCTAGTCGCGTATTCATGAAACTCGCCATTTGTTTGAAACAAATTAGTGTTTCGCTTTACAAACTTTAATATTTCATAAATATATACGCTTGGTAAAGTAAGTATTTGCAAACTTTTGAAGAAAGGTTTGCAACTCGATCTAGAATTCGTGCTAGAAAGTATTCTAATTGCACGCTTTTGCAACTTAAATATTTCATTACTCCTGGAGCAGTTTCCCCAATTAGAGATGCCATAGGCTCATAATTGAATGAAAATACGCGAAATAAACCATTTTGACGTACTTTGTGTCAACGTGTTGCATTAGTGTTCTCAGTTTTTATTTTATTTATTTTTTTATTACCGGGACCGCGGTGTTAATTGTATGGGAGAGCAAATCAAGATAAAGAAATAGACTGACCAAGACAAATTTGGTCATGACGGTGGCTAGAAAATCGCTGACCAAGTATGGAAGTGCCTTGACCTGAAACAACAAACTCAATCTGTGCCGTGAGTTGCAGAAACCCAAGCGACACTTTTGCACCGACGTTTGTATCCTGCACGGAATACACACTTGCTAATTAAGGTTACTACGAATTTACAACTCCATTCGGAAATTTCACAAGAATTACAAGATAAATTTGGTATTTTTATCTTTTGGTAGATTGTAACAATGTCTGCATTGATGCATGAGACGGTTACAAATAATAACTCATACTCTGCGTGCAGTTACATAAAAGATAACAGCGGGTTCACTGTAAATTGAAATTCAAAACTATTATTAGAATCACGTAGGAGAAAGATGATGGCCGGTACAGGATCCATACGTTAAAAAGAGAAAGCACGCAAAATTAGCCTAATATGAAAATTGCATGTGGACATATATTAAGTTTATATCCAAAATTAAAATATTAAGGGACGATATATATATTGTAGTTAAGGATTAACAATTTTTTTAAGTTCGTAATTAGCGTCGAATAAGCTTTTATTATAATTAAAATAAATATAACTGCTTATATTTCCTCGTCGCTTTGAAACGACCAGCACTGGCCCACAATTATCTTAGCTCTTCCAGAAATTAAGTTCCTCGCTGCCGTAAAAAAATTTAGTGTTGGTATTTCAAAGAGTTTTAATCTGCTTTGAAGTAGCAATTCCTGGAATTCCACCGAACGCGTTTCAAATATTACCACGCCAGCCTCTTCCGTTTCTTTCATAAATTTATTCAAAACGTCTCTAGTGCTCGTCTCTCCAAAATTTATTTTACCCAACCACGCATCCCATATTATTTATAACATTTTTCACTGTTTTCCAACAACTTTATTAAATCTTGAAAACAAAGCAAACTGCTAATATAAATTCCAAAAACCTTTCAGCATTTAAATGTATTCCCCGAATATTATATCTTCCCTAAAAAACGAAGAACTCCCTATTATCTATTCCTGGGAATATTGCTTCGATATAAAATATTCATGCCACTTTCAGGAATTAAACCAACTATAACAAACAAATATCTAAACATAAATAATTTGGTCATACGTTAGCAATTAATCAATAGCTTACAAACAAATTAGATTGTAAATAAAAAATGGTAAAATTGTCTAAGTCAATTTATTACACGGCGTTTCGTCCCTTAGTTTTGGACCTCATCTGGTGTTTTAATGAAACACTAAATTTACAATAAATAAATAAACACGACGTTTCGATTCTGTCATAGAACTTCGGCACGAGTACAAGTATATATTAAAATTTTCCTACTAATAAATTGTAATCAGTATCTAAAAAATTCAAAGAAAACTCTTTTTAATAAACAATATTTTTAACAAAAATTATGACCCAATTATGTGAACATATTTATGAATTAAATTCAACAGTCAGTAAGTCAAAATCCATTTATTTATTTTTCATTCTCGGAAACAAATCTCAACGTTTCATCCGTTAATTTAGGATTTCTTCTTTTGATAATGATGCTCAAATAAACAAAAAGAAAAAAAAACAATTATTTTGGCTATGATTGTAAAAAATTAAACAAATCGATCTGTATAATAAAAATCACGTATGATTGTTTATATGACTATATTTTTTTATATATTGTTATTATAAATAAAATGCATGGACAAATTTTAATAAATCTAGTAGACATATTCGGAGAAAATGAATGAGGATCCCTATAACATTATAGTTACAGAAAGACATGGGAACGCATACAGCAGGAAGTATGTGACATCAGAAGGAGTGAATAATGGGAAATCCGCCATATTTAAATGTCATGACTATTTGTTTGCTTCCGCTACTCTCATTAAAGTCACGAGGAACTCATGTAAGAATGATAAAGAGAACTATGTTTTTTTTAAAAATATATATACACGTTTATTTGTATATTTTCATAATTTTAACCAAACTGCTGATACAATGCTATTGTAAATTATTTTAGCATTTAATTTGGCAAGAAACTCTTTTATTGTTAATATTAGCTAACAACAATACCAAAAATTACTCTCTATAACATTGTATCTGACCAAATTTTATTATTAATTTGATTTGAATCACTTTTTCCGTTAGTCGTTGAATGATGAAACAGGATACGTCATAAAACATTGAAATAATAAAAATACTTTAACGTTACTGGAGGAGACTCGTTGTGTGATTGTTGTAATTTACGGTTAAAGTATTTTTTGAACAACCAAAATGTTTCTGACGTATTGACCATATTATTTATTAATACAAATAAATATATATAACTGTTAATTGTGAAAAGACTTTATTCTAGCCACTTGTTTAACTTCCAGCTCATATTTGACGATTATTTTAATTTTATTTTCATCTTTGAAGATGACATACAGGTGTCAACAGAGCGTAACTTATGACATCGTTTGTATTCAACAATAATTTTACTTAAAAAATATTTCTATGTAACTTATAAAGTGGTCTGGTTTCGTTTTATTGACCTCGCTTTTAGAAACACAGTCAAGGTTGATGAAGCTCTCGCTAGGATTTGTGACGCTATGAAGACACTTTACGATCTGAACCGTGTACATCATGCAAATTACTTGTTTTTGTGGGTCTCGGGAAATAGCTTTTGTTTAATTTATGGAAGCAACGGTGAATATTAACACCTTTGCGTAGAGGAGTAGAATTTTATCCTACCAAAAACCGGAGGAGTCTGAGTTTGCACGTTAATTTGTGTACATTTACATACGGGTACATGCTGAAAGCGTAGAGTACGCACAGGCTGGAATTACTCTCATATTTGTAACTGTTTGTCTCCATTTTACTGTGGAAATTACTGCTACTTTTAATTACATAGTTTATTTTTATTTTTGAAAAGGGCCAATAGTCAGATTACGGACACTTAATTACGGTACGGGGATGAAAAAATAAGGAAGAAAAGTTGTGAGGTACAACATAGAAATATATTTTAATGAATAACATTTAACGTCTGATATTCATATAAATTAAAATAAATTAATTAACGACCAGTTTTTCAGACACAGTTTTTTATTTAGATTAAACGACATTTCATCACAACATATGGGACTTCTTCAGGTGTTAAGTTCTGAAATTTTGATGAAACTGCCCTTAGTTGCAGTCAAGTCTGTTTTTTGACACATTTGGCTTTTTTGACTTTCATCAAAATTTAACATCGTGAAGTTCCCGTATATGTTGACGACTCTAAATAAAAATTGTGTCTGGAAAACTGGCCGTTAATTTAATTTATTTAATATTTCAATGAAGTCTTCTATGGAAACAGACAGGAATAATAGATCGATGAAAATGATTCTTCAATAATTTTGTAAAGAAACAAAGAGTTTTCTTAGCTAGAAAAGGAGCTAAATCATAAATGAAAGCAACACACCACGTTACGCTTCTGTTATTCAACTTCAACAGGAGTGGAATTATGTATTTAATCTTCAGAAGATCGGCAGAAAATGTCACGGCAATCGGATGAATGGCAGAGGAAGGCCTAAGGGCAATCTGTTTCAAAAAGTTGGTTACATAAATTCCATAATACGCCGCAACACTAAATTCTTTGAACGCAAGTGCACTCTCCGTACCGCGGTTTTGATTAAAACACAATTTTGTGGTTAGAGGTTATATTTTGGGTTGAGTGCCCCTCATGAAAACGGCTTGAGATTGTAGAGGAGTGGGTGGTGACGTCACAGTGAGTTATCTTCGTAATTCCTGGAAGGAATTGAGAAAAAAATTTTTTTTACAGATATTGGAATCATGATGAGTATTTACAAATGGCAAATATATATTCTCGTATTTCTATCCATACAGTGTCTGTATTATGTTCCCCAATCCAATCCAATTGAGTAGAGTTGTAATTAATTATGTCTGCAGAATTTTATACCGTTTATTACCCAATATGCTTCCACTTAATAAAATATATTCATTCCAGCGACGAAACATCTTCAAAGTTCTCCCTACTCTCTATCCTCCTCTCTCTATCTCTCCAGAGATCCTCTCCCCAAAAATTTACCAAATTTCCTATTCTTACTATTAGATGAAACAAAAATTGGTTAATTTAAAGGTAAAATGACGCTAATTACTGTTGCTTAGGTATTTACGTATAAGTACAGTAATGGTGCCAACTTCCCGTGATGTAGTGATTCGCGTTGCTGCCTCACAACCCAAAGGTCCCGAGTTCGAATTCTGGCATGGACGCTGTTTTCGTGTGAGGGCGTACCTCATTTAAAAATTTAAGTTTCGGGCTGTTGCCCACTACTTTGTATGACATTTTTTTTAAAACTGTGTTTCCCTGACGTGCCTAAATATATGATGAGAGCTGGCTGGGCTCTTTTAGAGTTTCGTTTTTTTTTTAGGTTTGGTTTTGCGGTCCCGTTAGGTTGTGGGATTTGGGATTTATATACATATACATTTTTATAGGAATTTACAGGAGTTTTATCTGGATGTTATATTAGCCATTAATTTTGTTTGCGTATTGTTAATTTGGCCTAGATTTTGTATTGCTTTAAATTTAGATTTCTTACAGTTTTCATAAAATTTTCTTGTTGTGTTTTTAATACGGTCTGAAATTTTTTCGGTTTGGGTTATTTGGTGGAGGTCTTGGGTTTTTGTGTAGGGTGGGGCTTTGGTATGGACTTGGATATACGAGAATATATATTGTTAATTGGACTTTCTAAAATCGTTCTTAGAACCAGGGAATAGAGGCATGACCGGATACCCGGCTTTTTTATATGGTTTCTTTATTATTATCGAACTACGATATTTGAGAATACTTTCGTGACACGTGATACACGCATTACCAGTAACTTTGGAGTTATGACTTGGTGAACAATTTCCATGACGCTTATTCCTTTATTTATGAACTGAAACTGAAATAAATATCAAATGTAAGCTTTTGTTTACATTAAACATAGCAGTGTTAATTCAATAGATTTTTAACCTATTTTATGAACTGAAATTTATAATAAACACGAAAGATTCAATTGAACTGTGTGAATCAAATATTATTTGCCATTTGTAGATACTCACCATGATTCCAATACCCGTATCTTTTTACTCGTAATTACAGAGGATTTTCACGGATACGTCACCAATCACTCCGCTACAATCTCTAGCCGTTTAAAGGATGCTCACTCAGCCCAAAAGATAATTTATAACATCAAAATCGTTTTTTAATAACATTGCAATATTATCTTGTCAAAGCATACAGTTAAAAATACCATTTAATTTACAATTCACATATAACCAACTTTATCGAATATTTTCACTTATTCGATTGACAAATATTCTAATATAACGGAGATAATTTAAACATGTATACGTGCATATATTTATTGATTTTTGGAGACGGTTCAAAGTAATTATGAGTTCCGTACAGAGTCATCTTCTCTCTGCTTGGGTCTACTCGACCTCCCTAGTCCTCGGCTCGGCTGAGGATTGAGGCTGAGAGGATCTGAGGGTCGTTGTCCGGACGAGCAAGGCCGCTTTCAATAGCCATGAATCACGTCGTCGCTCTCCTGCGCCTTTCCTCCTCATCCCTACCACTTGCTCAGATTATTACTCTCAACTAGGATCACGACGCAAATAGAGGAAAGGAAAACAAACCACAATGTTTCAGTCGGTTCTGAAATCAGGAGCAATTACACTCTGCCTTATTCGACAACAATGGGACGAGTGGATTCACCATTGCTCAATTTCTCAGACCGGATTCCAAAAGGTACATTTAAAACGAATTGAAGTGGAATTTTTGAGAAGGACAATATGTGACAGGTCTGTCAACCCTTTCTCTATTATTATTTATCTTTAATTCTTTGTCACCCTCTGTGTGTTCTGTTAGTTCGCGTTCTCGATTTTCTTTCTGTCTTCTTCTCTGAACACAGTAAAATTATTTCAATTTCCCACTCTCAATTAAAGCGTTTCAGCAATAAAACGTCCTCGTTTATTTCAGCAATTATTTATGGCATCATTATCATAACTATAAAATCAAGCAACTATCTGATTCATTAGCGATAGCTATCCAAAAAAATTATAAAGGAGACACACTTTTATTAACATCCTCATTACATTACATCACATAACACATTTTTCAACTCATACCTGCTGACACTTTCGACACGGAACCGGACATTTTTCGCACGTAACTAACCAGCACGTCACACTAATAATAATAATCATATTCCGTAGATCCTGTAAAGAAGCTAAGCTTCAAGGATGTGGAATGGGTCAGGGTGTACATTTATTACATTATTTTATTGTATAAAAGATAAATATACTTATAACAAATTTTTGTATTATAAACTAATTAATTAATTACTCTTCTCCGATTCTTCTATAAATTCCTTTATTGAATAGAAGGAGTGGCTAAGCAAAAATGAGCGTAATTCAGTCTTAAATTTACCTTGATTATCGGACAACTGTTTAATTCTGTGCTGACTGCAGTCACGTGTTGAAGATGGATAATGCACACCTTTCTGTGCAATTGACAATGTTTTACATTTTTTATACAGATTATTTTTGTTCCTTGTATTGAAGGGATGAATATCAGTATTATTCAAAAATAAGTGCCTATTTGTGATTACAAATAACATCAATGAATAAATGTATTGGCACTTAAACTGTATACAAGATCATTACATACATCATACTTGAGTCATATATATTTATATCGATAGTTGAGTTAAAATAATTAAAATGTTTTAAAATACCTTAATTGTAGTTTACATTAATTATACTTATATTTTATATTGAAGTTTCTTTAAAGTATTCCTATGTACCATCCCCACAATTCCAGATTCCTTTCTAGTTGCATCTAGTTAGTGTTGAAATATCTTTTTAGATCATGTACTTCTATAAGCTTCTATAAGCTTTTGCTTACATTAAACATAGCAGTGCTAATTCAATACATTTTTAATTTATTTTATGCACTGAAATTTATAATAAATACGGAAGATTCATTTGAAATATGTGAATCAAATATTATTTGCCATTTGTAGATACTCACCATGATTCCAATACCCGTATCTTTTTACTCGTAATTACAGAGGATTTTCACCAATCACTCCGCTACAATCTCTAGCCGTTTATAGGATGCTCACTCAGCCCAAAAGATAATTTATAACATCAAAATCGTTTTTTAATAACTTTGCAATATTATCTTGTTGAAGCATACAATTAAATTTAACATTTAATTTACAATTCACATATAGCCAACTTTATCGAAAATTTTCACTTACGCAATTAACAAATATTCTAATAAATTTAAATGATTAAGAAATCTTAGTTTTGGTTTAATAATTTTGAATTGGGTTAACGTAGTTTGAAATCTCCCGTGGTTACTTCAAAAATGGGGAAAATTTAAGGATTGAAAAGCATTTTTTTTTAAATTTAGCTCAGTGTTCGACGGATTAAACAAAGTGTATTTTAGACGTTGACTTTTTCATTGATCAATTATTTAATCGACAAACATCTTTTCAACATATTGATTTTGATGGTTCTTCCCAAAGTAGTTACAATTGCATGCAATGAACTCATGTCCCCTCTTTTCAATCTTCAAAGCATTCTAGAAGCCAATATTTGAAACATTCTAGAAAGACGCCATCATAGGTGAAAACAAACCTCATTCCAGGAACGCGTTTCTTCGCATTGTACTACAAAGAGGATGAACAGCAAACCACGCGCAGATATTATTGGAATGTACGACTTGGTCTATCGTGGTGCATTGACCTTTCCGATTGATATATGATTCAAGATTTTTTGTTATATTTTACAGTATTCTTCAGTACAATTATGTCTGCTCAATATCTATAAATGCACCTTAACTTTACCAACAGAAGCCATAACATTTTGATGTTAAAATCGAAATTTACGTTTGGAAATCTCAAGATGATGGTTATGCAGACATGTTTCATCAGCAGAGATGATTAATTTTAAAAATAACTCGTCATCTGGCTCCTTCTTAAAAGTAGCATGGTTGAGATCGACGCAATACTGGAATCAAATTAATGGAATGCGGAAGAGTCCACGTATTTTCCCAATTGCATGTTGAAGCACTGACCGAATAATTTCGTTTCCAATAATAGCCAAAGGAAAAACGAGACTGAAATTTCAGAAATTGGAGCAGGTTTTACTAGAGAAATTGGTTAGAAACAACCCGACCAAATTGTAAAATGATCGCATTGTCCAAATGCGTCGGGAGTGATGAAACAAATCTGTTTTAGTTGGCATAACTGGAAACGTAAATTCCAGACTGATCAAAAATTTAGCCCCGAAAGCTCGTTTAACATTGAGAAGGAACTTAAATTGTTGACAGTGAATGAACAACGGTGGACGAGTCATTGATGGTGGATAAACACGTGGAACAGATTAAATATAAGAAATATAAACGTGCGACTTGTAATCCGGAAATTGTTGATAAGTGTAGTGGAAAGTGCATGCCCAAAGTGGCCGGTGGTAAAACTGAAATTGATGACACGATGATTATGATGCACACGTACGTGACGGAACGCAACGACCAAGGTCATCAACTCGTCCTCGATTCTCTCTCTCTCTCTCTGCGTCTATCCTTAGCAAGTCTTGCTCACCAAGTAACAGGACTCGTTAACTGTGCCAATTTCAATATTCAGTAGGTATTTTCACAACTGCTTGGCTTCACTCATCGGTATTTTTAAATCAAGTCTCTCTCCACTTTGTTGGAAAATCATGCACGACTCACCCAACTTTTCTTTATAATTTTCGCTGTTGTGATTAACCTCCTCTTGATTATTTGGTAAAGGAGACATAACCAGGCACGATATATGAACTGAAAGTATTTACTGTAAAAATTGTTCAGGTAATCCAATTCAAGTTTGCTGAATATGATACACCCAACTTTCATGGCTCACCAGGATCGTGAAATGGACATTTGAATAACAATCTTATCCATCGTGTCATAAATTACTTGTATATCGTTACTTTCATTATTTTATAATTGAACTACAGTGATTAGTGTCAGTTATCAGTATTATTCGTGTATATCCACCCATGTGGCTGATCTGATTTAACTGCCCATTAGTCTCTCTCCATCATGTTCCTGACCCAGAATCATCTTTATTTGATTAATCGGTTCAATTGTCCGCAGTAAATTTGATGAAGATTTTAGTCCCTTGAAGCCTCTAAAGTTTCGTTTCCTTGGTAACAATCACTTAAAAGAAATTCTCAGAAAGAAAAATTAATGATATACAAATTCTTTAATTCCGTGTAGGCTAAATGAGTGAAACGAAAAATAAAACAGATAATAAATTGGTAATTTAATTAATTCAGCTACGTGTTATTTCAAATTGATTAGAATATAATAAGTAAAATTTATATTATATGTAAGTATTAATTAAATTCTAAATTTAAAAAAAAATTCTTTTGTAGTGCCATGACTCAAAAGCTCCATGTCACGAGCCGCCACTGTTATTTACCATTAAATTTCATAATATAATAATCTGAAAATACTTTTTACTGACTCATTACACCCCAGTTTCTCTGTGTGGTTAATCATCAAGATTTTTCCACATCTCAACTCGATCTTCATCCGATGATTCCCAAAAGCGAGATTTTTCTTCTTAACAAATCAACAACTTTAGAAACCTCCTGTTGATTTATTTTTTGAAACATGTGGTGGGCTTCTCTTAAAGATTGTTTTCCTTACTTTTTGCTCTTCTATCACTATATTTCCTAAACTTTGCAGTGACCATCAGTCGCTTCTTAAATAACATATCAATTAAGTCTTTTTAATCGTATTGAATAATAGAAACAGATTTAGTTTACTTATTTTTCAGCAAGCAGTGATGATTATTGCAAATGAAATCGAAATGACTATTCGTCTCCATGGATTGACGCGTACATGAGGAAGAATCACAGAGGAGTTCTAAAACACCGAGTCGTTAAAAAAGCAAAATAAAAAATAGTTACAGGGAGTTATACTAATGTAAGAAAAGAGTCTGACAAGTGGTTTGGTTTCATAGCCTCGATTAAAAGAACAGCCCCATGGCCGCCTCTATTACACATGCGTGCATGAAACCATTCATCACCATCCTCTGAATACAGCTCACCTATTCATTTTCAACGCACCTAACGTAAATGCCTTAAGCACATGCACCTGAGTTATTCTGAGATCAGTCAAGTCAATACAACGAGCATACGCCTTTCGTCCGCAGGCTCATTTAGTGTTTTCACCTGAAGAATAGAGCGGATGTATTTCTACGACATACTAATAAAAAAGTGACGCGAGCTTAAATTATATGAATGTGAAACCTCTGCTGTATTTAATTAATCCGTCTTCCTTTTTCCTTCAAACTATCATTCAAAAGAGCTGTATTATAAGTTTCAAATGAACATTTCTGCTTTACGAAAGAAAAAGTAATATAAAATAAGTCTGAAAATTATATTTAAAATGTTGTTAAGTTCAATAATTACATCTGCAGAAAAAGTATGCACAAGCAGCGTTTCGTCCCGTATTTTGGGACCTCTTCAGCTGATTCATCAATGAGAGAAAGGTGTGAAGACGGATCAGAATAAAACTATTCAAAATTATATATTAAAATTTTTCGGAACATAATAAAATCAATTGAAAATTGTCAAGTCCACGCTATTATCAACAATTTTAAGTAAGTGCTCTTCGGTGCCTTTTTAAAGATAAACCCCTTTCATTATCACTATTTAACAGGCTGCCTATCGACTCTGTGCTAACAATTATCCTGAACGTCAACTAATGTTGCTAACTAACTACGTATTTAAAGTTATAATTGCTGTAAATTACAAGTAAACAAGGTGACGGAACAAAATCAAGGTTTTGGAGCGTCTACCATTTTGTCTGAACGTGGCAGACGGTGTTTGATTTTTCTAAAAACTTTCTAACGGTTCACAGCTTTCTAGATGTCAGCTTATCAGTTTAAAACTCAAGACTAATTTCTCATCGGGTGAGGACAGATTTCTCAATTATTATTCCACATACCATCCAATTCGAAACTGGGTGATGGTTTTTAATTTGTGAAATCTTGATTTATTCGAATTATGTAAAATTTGCTTTAACCTCCTGCCGTCTAACACCTGTATACAGATTATAATGTCAAAAAGAGACTCAGAAAACTGTGTTATTTTTTCCTAACTGAACAATTAAAGACTGTTAAAAAATAGACATAGTTTTACCTTTTGATCAGCCTTGTACCAAAACCCCAGCTGTATCTGAATAAATTTAATATTTAAGTTATATACAAAGCTAAGCCTTCTCTATATCAATAAATAAAATTAAAGTGTCTGTCTCGAATAGGCTCCGAAACGGCTCAACGGATTTCGATAAAAATTTGAGGAAAAACAGAGGATTTACCTTAAATATTCGTGCCTATTTTATTTCAATATATTGCAGGATGTAAATATATTTGTAATTATTTCTTCTTATACGCCCATTCAAGTCTCCATAAAGTAAATGGGGGTAGCCTAAACTCTTGATCAGTTTGTGCTCCGAAACGGCTTGACGAATTTCAATGAAAATTTCAGGGAATGAAACAGGAATTTTAACTTAAAATTTCGTGTATGTTTCATTTCGATATCTCACAGAGTTCAGAAGATATTTATAAATCCCTTGAATTTCCACGCGAGCTGTAAGTCCTATTAGGCGATCCTATACGATTCCTCCCACTTACTGTGTTACTATAAGCGTAATTTTGGTAGCATGAAAGAGAAAGATAGAAAATATTCCATCTATTGTTAAAGTAGGATTCACGCCATTATTAACCTATTGTTGGCAGAGAGCTAAATCCCTGAGAAATAATAAACTTCTTTGGATCGTCGATACGATGTATACGTAAATTGGTTTTATTTGTCGCGTCAGGTAAATTTTAATATTAAGTATGCTCATTTTGACTGACTCCGAAACGTATGATAGCGGGAACTATTTAAACCAACTGCGAGTTATAAGGTTTGGCCTGAAGCGACCATAAATAAATGATACCGACTTTTTATATATTCAATGAATTCAACTTTATCAAAATTCTGTCCCTGTTTTTTCGTTTTTAGGGCAAAATAAATAGAGCTATTTCCTCGCGGACGAAGTTTAATAATTGCACATTTGAGCAAAAAAAAATTAATGAAAACCGGGCCAGGGAATCCTGGGTTCGATTCCCTGGTCCGGTTGACATTTTTCCATTCTTGAATTTCTTCTAAAAATAACTACATGCTTCACTGGGCTTCGAAGAATTTCCACTCGTTTAGAATAAAATAACATACAATTGATAGTGACATTCATCATAGAGAAATATATAAAGTCAAATAAACTTTAAGAACAACAATACTGTAGTTATGTGAAAATGTTAACAAACCTCCGTTTTTTTTAACTTTTTGAATGTGGTTTTCCGCCTCTAGCAAAGTCCGTACTCACCTTTAAAAAGCGAGTAAGGGCTTTTTCTCTTTGTCTCACCGAGAACTATTCATTAAATATAATTATTTCCAAAGTGGACCAACGCCACACACTTCCCTTAGCTACAATACAATAGAATACTCAAAATTTGGAACTTCTCAAACTTTAGAGTACTGTAGGACACAGTCAATTTGGAAATTCGTTTTTCTACAATTTTGGTCATACGATCGTTTCTTCTCAGACCACCAGAAATTGGTCAAAATGACACCACTTCGCAAAAGGCTACCATTTTGACGATTTTTTTTTCGCGATTTACACAACTTAGGATTGAAAGTAGGTTGGATTTGACAAAATAAATCTATTGTAGTGTACCCTCAAGTACTGTAATAAACTTATCTTTAAATACTTAACCACCAGGAATAATCATCACAAAACCAAATTGAAATACAAACAACCTAAAAAGTTATAAACACTTGAATCAATGTCTTTGAAACGTGCACCTCATGTTTACTGGTTACTTTCCGATGAAATATGGATAATAATATCAGGTGAGTCCATTAAGCAACATTTATAATTACGACTTTCATTTTTCGACTTTTGTTACACTTTTTGTATTCTTCAACCACTGAGTGCATGTTTTAATCGTGTATCTAAATAATATAGTGCATAGTCTTCAGCATTACGTTGACTTGTTGTCCATGATTACCTCCAGTTACGCGGAGAAGTAAAGAACCTGCGCTCAGTGAATTTTAAAGTAATAAGATCAAAGGATGAATGAAGAGAACGTATGAGAACTCGGGCCGTTGTCGCTCCGCTGGTAATGAGTATTTTCTGGTGTTGGAGGAATATTTTGGCCCGCGGCGGCGATTCAAGGCCATGGTTCCTTTGTGAGCGGCGAGAGGAAATCCAACGCGGAGCACAATCACACGCGCTCCAAAGGTGAGAATACCAGCCAGCCATTCAGGAAGTGCCAACCCCTGCGATCCTGGCACAAAGACAAAGAACAACAGCTCGCATTCCCCACACGGCGAAGAAAGGAGGTAAATGCCCAAATAATAAAAATGCACCGAACCATTCACACCCCAAAGCGACCGACGTGCACTCGGACACGGCCAAATGCTCACATTATTTCCACAAAGCGAAACTTGCCGCAGTCACCATTTGGACTAACCAGCCGAGTGCCTTTTCAAAACGAAAAAATATAAACGATCAGCCCGAAAAATAATTATTTCTGATTACTTTGAATTTTTTTTTCCCATTCCATATCACGGTACAGAAACCTATACCATGGTTTTGCTTGAAGAAATTGATCGATATCTTCCCTTCCACTGCACCTTTCCTAAATTATTCGCCCCAATAGCCTGTCCCATCACTAACTATATTTTCCTTATTTGAAAGAAGCAAATGCTAGACTTTCGTTACGCTGAACGGACACTGTCAATATAATCATCATTTCAGGGTAGTTTTGATCAATATATTAACCATGTGCAGAGTGGATTGGTGATGATATTGAAGTTGATATAGAATATTGAAGAATATAAAATTTTTTAGATTGGTATTAAGATAGGTGAGTGTATTGACCTCTACGCTGGTGCGATATGGACAAAAAAAATTCTACCGTTTAAATTTCTGTTTTACTTAAAACACCAGATCAGGCTCCAAACTAAGACACGAAACGTCTGATGTATAAGACTTCTTTCTCGATATTTTATTCCTGTGCTCTTTAAAATCCTTAATAGTGTGTTCCAGTTCGTAAGTCTATTTTTTCTTATCCTGTCTTCTAAAATTAGATGTTAAGTCAATATTGCTTCTCTTGTCCCTACATTCTTCCTAAAACCCAAACTGATCTCCTAACTCGCATTCTATTTGACGTTCCATCCTCCTTTCGTTAATTACATCATAGTTTTCAGACTTAAATATTTACAAAGAGTCAGAATTAAATATATAACTATTTATTAACAAAAGCTACGTTTCATCTGCATTTTGAGACTTCTTCAGGCTTAAAATTTAGCAATAAATCCTATTTACTCCTTGACTCCCTCAGTCGAAAAGATTATTGAATTTACATGTGAAGAGTTTAGTGTTGCGCTGGAACTTCTCCAGCAACGGATTTTTTTGGGGGGTTAACAAGGCTACATAAGGGTGATCCTGAAACAGGCAACTCCCCTTTAATAGCATAGGAAGGGAATTGAAAAGGGGGGATGCGGAACGTAGAGCATACCAAATTCTTCACATGTAAATTCAATAATCTTTTCGACTGAGGGAAATTTTAAGCCATAAGAAGTCTCAAAATGGAGATGAAACGTCACTTTTGTTAATAGACTGTTATATATTTAATGCTGACTTTTTTGGCCGTTTTTATTTACATTCGTTAATATTTTGTCTGCCTTAGATACTAAACTAATTGCCCTGTGCTGTTCACATCTATCAGCCTCAGTCTTCTTCGCTATGGATTTAATTATGTTTTTACTAAAATCTTCTGGTATTCTTCCTGTTTGGTAGATCTCGCAGACTAACCTGAACAGCCATAATATTGCTTCTTCGCCCACTGATCTTATCAACTCCGCTCGAATGTTATCAATTCCTGGCGCTTTGCAATTGCTCAGGTCTGTCAACGCCCTATTAAACTCCGACCAACTCTTCATCATCCACCTCCTCTTCTTCTTCTATTACTGACTGATCTAGATTTCCACCGTGATACACTTCTTCTAGGTATTCCTTCCACCTTTCTGCTTTTTCTTCTTTATCCAGAATTGGCTTCCCATCCGCTCTCCTGATGTTCGTGATAATATTTTTCCTCTCTCCGAATCTATGATTTTCCTATAAGCTGCGTCAATTTTCCACTTTCACCATGAAATCTTAATCCGCTTTGCATTTCTCTTGGAGCCAAGCCTCTTTGGCTGTTTTGCACTTCCTATCTACCTCATTCTTCAAGCGTCTGACCATTTGCATCTCTCGCGTTTTTATAATTACGCATTTGATCAATCATTTTTATTATTTCTTGAGTTATCCATGCTTTCCTATTGGTCTGAGTTACTCTTCCTATTTTTTCCTCGGCAGATCTAGTCATTTCTTCCTTCAAGAGGGCCCATTTCTCATCTATATGGTTTCTTTCTCCTTTCCCTATTAATCTACTCTTGATTTCTTCTTTGAAACTCTGAAGCACCTCCTGTTGTTTCAGCTTTTCTAATTCCCATTTTTTTAGTTTTAATCCCTTTCTTGAGTTTCTTTATTTTCAGCCTGCATTTCACAAACAGCATATTATGGTCGGAGTTAACATCAGCTCCTGGATACGCTTTGCAGTCCAGCACCTGATTTCTGCACCTCTGTCTAACCATTATTTATGTGTAGAGTCTTCTTTCATGATTTCTAAACCAGGTATTCGTCACGACTAATCTGTGCTCAATGCAAAATTCTACTAGAGTATCACAATTTTATTTTTATTTAATAGGCTTACGATGTTTCGTCCTTATTTGTGGACCTCATCAGGTATATAAATTTTTGTTTAGTTACCTGATGAATACTGCGCATATTAACTAGAATCTTGTATTTTAAGTCAGAATTTGGCGAGTGAGAAAAACAGGATCCCCGAAAGCAGTCAGATCAAAGGAAGAAATGTTGATGGCACAATGGTCTGTTTTCTTTGGGTATTTCGTGAGACTGAGATAGACAATGGCGGTTTACTGGGAAAAAGGATCCGTTATTCGTCCGAGGGCGACTGACAGCAGCTGGTAAACAACAGGAGCCTCAGTCTCCTTGGCAAACAGTTGCTCTTCTCCTACTACCTCCCAAAATAATCTTATTAAACAGTTAAGTCAGCGCGTACGTTCCCCGAATGAAGTTGACAGTCACGGGAAACAATTATTCTAATTCCTTCAGCATCATTGTCAGCTACGTGGCAGGTGAAAAATTTCCTCAACACCGAAACCTTTCTTACACCTACACTACTAAACTTCTCTATACTCAAATAACGAATTCTTTCCCGATGTACTGATTTTATAAATGATTCTGAGTTTACCAACCCAATCAATGGATTGATAAGTCACGACGTTTCGGCTCAATTAATCTCCAAACTGACGACGGTGGAGATGAATTTCATCGAAACGTTGTCTTAACAATCCACTGTTCCAATTTATAATATTTATACTTCTCTAATTTGTTTCCAAATATGCCTCGTCTATAAGCAGAAGTGTTTGACGTGCCAATGCCAATGTCGTTAAATGATTTTTCTTCTCTTCTGTTTGTAACTATTAATGCATTAATTATAACATAAAACTAAGCCCTCGAGTATCCCTAAAATTACTCATCTAAACCGTCTTCAAGAAATACAAAAGGCAAGAAGGAATAACCGAAAGTGGTCAAGAGATCTAAAAATATATAGAAAATATCTGACGAGGACTGGCGGATTATCATTTCATTAAAAAAAATTACCTAGTTCGTAATGAGGTAAATTGAAGGACCATTGTAAAAGGCATCATTATAATTAAAAAATGTTTTAATAGGCAACAACATTTCCATACAGTTTTGTACTCTAATGAGAGTGGGTATAAATATTATGTTTCCACCTAGTTATTAATAAGATAAATTTAATAATAATTAAACAAAGGAAATCATTGAATTCTTATACTTATTACACTTAATCTCTATAATAAAATTGCCTGTTTATGTGTATATGTGTGTTCCAAATATAAACTAGTGTACCAATTTCGGCCAAATTTGGTACACGTGTTCTTTCAATAAAACTGTGAGCAGAAAATAATTTTTTACCGAGAGCTTCATACGGTTACTTTAACAATCGGCACTTTCCATCACTTTGAAAACTTGTTTCACCTGAAATACTTGAACAATTTGAAAACTAATATCTGTACTTGAAGGAAATAACATGTAGATTACGTACAAAAAGAATGAAGAGAATATCTTAATTTTTGTGACGCATATGTTTTTGGAAGCAGAAAGAATAAAGCTGAGAAAAATATTTTTTTTTTAGATTTTTTAAAATTCAGAATCAAATCCGTTTGAATTGCTCCTGAGCCTTTTAAAATGACGAAATCTAATTAAAAGTTTTGCTGTATGATCTGTATGATATGAAAACAATTAGAAAATTATTTTTTCCATATTTTGGGCTAAATTTCAGTCACCGTGTTCCTTGAGTACCCTGATAGTAATTGTGTTTTGAAAGTGTGAATTTCTACTTCGATTTCGAAGACTTGAAACTGCCCGCCTTGCGTCGCACTCGCCCCCGCTAATACACACAGGAAAATAATTACGTTGAGAAGCATATTGACGGGGCAATGGGTGGGTTTAGCCCCTTAAAATTTTATATTCATTGTTAAATTCTTGAGGGCACCAACGCAATAATTATATTTTGAATATGGACTTGGTAGTTGCGGCCCAAAGAATGGCTAAGTGGAAATGTGAAAACAATGGCAGTGTACGGAGGGGGAGAGGGTGGATCATGAGGACGAACGTTTGCATCTCGCCAGAGACGTGTTCTGATGCTTTGTGCTGATCCTCTTGACAAGACCGTCGTATAATAATGGTCGTTGTGACGGCTCTCAGTCTTGATGTAATTTGCGAGCGCAGATGTCTGCGGGATTAATGGTACGCGTTTCGTATCAGTTTGCAGTGAGACTCTTGGGGGTTTTGGCGTAATGAGGGACATTGTATTGGAGAGAAAGGTTTCCCTCCCCACAGCTGCTGACGCCCTCGTGAATAGGTCCTTTTGTGGAGGCCCTTGCTACCTGGGTTCCACATAACACCTTGCCTTCCTCCCACAGGGCAACCCACAAACCAAAAACTCAAAACAACCATGTGCGAATTCATCCAACAGGTGTCTCGCAGCGCTCAAGGGCACCGCGGCTTCTGGAAACAACAACGGATAATGAAACAAATTAAATAGACTCTGGAAATGAAGGTTGAACGTTATGATAATCAGATCCACAGTAGAAAGGACTTTCCAGTTATCAGTCAAAAAATTTATTTTAAAAATCCCCCAAAGAAAATATAGAAGCAGAAGTGAGTCAAACATCCCTCGATCGAATTCACTGAAATATCCTTCGGAAATGAAGGTTGAACGTTATGATAATCAGATCCACAGTAGAAAGAACTTTCCAGTTATCAGTCAAAAAATTTATTTTAAAAATCCCCCAAAGAAAATGTAGAAGCAGAAGTGAGTCAAACATCCCTCGATCGAATTCACTGAAATTTCCTTCGGGTGTCACCATTCATTGGTTGGTTTTATAGCCTGTGTTATCCTGACGTAAATCTGTTCAAACCACAGTCCTGAAGAATTATGTAAATTATAATACAGGATTTAGTTTTGATAATGTTTAATTATTTTTAGAAAATCTTCTTTCTTTATATAGATAATTATGGCACATTTTGGCCAAAATCTCCTGAAATATTAACTAAATTAGTCAATTTGAGACCGTTTTCATAATTACCAAAATATTTTCATGTTAGGTACTATTAATGTAAAAGTTATTTTTATAGCCTCCTCGTTGGGTAAGTTCATGTTTTTACAAAGAGAAATGGCGTCGACTCTATGTAAGTATCCCATTTTCTCCATAGTGTGACTTAATCTTGTCCTCTTATACTTTCTAGTGTGGAGGTTTTTGACAGAGAGATCGCCATTCTTTAAATCAGTTTGATTGGCCAACAGCACTCAAAGACGTACAGGAACAGCCAAGCCCTTGCCAGGAATCGAACCCGGGACGAGGTCACTAGACCCCAGAGGCCGGCCATGATACATTTTGTCAGGAAAACAATTATGGTTCCTAGACTGATACTTCTCAAACTCGGTTTGCTTAAAACAAAGAGAGAGCCCAAATTTGAAAATGGCTACTCCCCAAGAAAAGGCACAATGTCCATTGAGCCAAAATCGGTCACACAGAGTCAACGAAACTTCAAAACTAAGTTTTGAATCACTGTCAGGTCCATCAATTGGATCGTGAACTGAGTAATTTCAGAGGAAATCCATTGAACGGGTTAAAAAAATTCTGTGAGCTGTCTTTAACCAAATCGATTCTCACTGCCTGTTTTCATACGTGCTTGAAGAAATTATTGGTTTTTAAACGAGAAAATCATCAGGAACGTTTTTGAAAAATGAACATAAACTCTAAAAATAGACCTCTGACAAGAGTATTGCATTGTTGGTATCAAAAGGCACCTTTTCACTTCCATCTGGTTATTGGGAACGGCTAAATGATTTATTGATCGTTTTGGAGGCTGCGTCCATTGATGGTTTAGTTGTAAGGGGATATGCGATCCCGTGATGAGGGAGCAGCTGGGATTTCAGAAGCCCCACGACCCTCAAACCCTCTACAGTGTCACCTTCCCAATTGATTTTCAGTATTGACACGATTGATTTCGTCCCAGTAACGAACTGAAGGAAGGTTCATGTACAGCCTTTCACACAAGCTCATGGAAGCTTCAGCCTCTGGGATCCGAAATGACACAAATGTATTTACTAGAGATTAAAACAGCACCAAATATCATTTACAAATCTACCAATACTGATCTCGATTACAAGCCTCATCGTCCCACGTGACACCCATAGCAAACATTACGTTGTTCACATATTCTGATTCCTGCTGCGTAGATCATCAAAGAACATGTCCGATATCAAACATCTACGGTGATGTCTCCAAACGTTCTCTTGATTCACAAAATGAAAACGATTTCAGCTGTTGACTCCAGTACAATGAATGTAAAAACTGGTACTGTGAAACCCTGTAATATCTACAACCCTCTTTTTGATCCCTTTATAATAATATCGAGGCCAACCTGGAAAGAATAAAGTTGAATAATTCGAACTCTCAGAAGGACTTCAACAGAATTCAGATATGAACTCGGCTCTAAAGATCAGCTTGAGTTTGAAACTGTGTCGATAATGATTTAGAATAGTTGAAGATGGTCTTTGTACTTACCGTTGCCTGTGAGGTTGGTAGAAAAGAGATATCGGAGCCTTCGAAAGGAATGTTGACATATTCGTGGAGTGGGAAAGTTTTAGCAATGTTGTCATTTAGGCAGGTTTCGCACGCAATTTGTGCGATGAAATCGACTTGCAACCGTTTCGTGCATAATATTCCACATCCCGGAGTCTTCACAAGAAATTTTAATTTATTACGGAAAAAAAGGAAAATACGTTATTGGATGCACCTGTATCGTCTAACAATGAATCCAAGATATCCAAAACTTGTCTGCAAAATTTTCGCAACATATATGCGTTTGTCTTTTTTTATTCATCAGATAGCAAATTCAATAGAAATATTTTTCGAGAATTTTTTACAGTTCATTTACTCTATTTTTCGTTATATTTAATGAAACCTCAGTAACGTTCAATGGTTTCGCGTCGTTTTGCTGGATTTAGTTTTACGTGTGGTTGTCCTTTTCATTTGTAAATTGCTCAAAAAACTCAAATTCTGATTTCGGTACTTCATAGACATCCTCTAAGAGGCAGATCATTACTAACTGCTCTTTGTTCTCCTATGAAGAGCACTAAAATTGTACGTAATCCATTAAGCAGTAGTTTTTGTGTCCTCCGATACCACTCGGCGGATTTTTCAGTTTTCCTTAAAAGGTAGTGCTAATATTTTACCATTTCTCCTTTCAATTGGCAGATGAAAATAATATTAATTTTTTTATAGCCTTTTCGAAATAGTGGGCGATTTGACCTTGAAACAGTTCCTATCCTCCTGTAGCCTGCTGCACCCTCATCCTAACAAATCTAGGTATCAGACAGCAGGAAGTACCTTCTCATCATCAGATCTTTTGAAAGAACTCGGCACAATCAGTGAAACAATTGCAACTACTGCAGACAATTTTGGACACGCTCAAACCAAATGGTCTAGTGAGGTTGGCCATTTATGGCCGTTTAAGTTATGGAATGTCGGACATTGCTTAGTTGGTAAACATATTAGAATTCAATAACTCCCAAAAATAATGTTCATCATAGTTAACTTACAACACAAACCATTGAAACTGGTCGACATGCAACCAGCAAACCGAGTGGTATCCAACCGTTGCATCAGATTACTTTGTCGGATCGCGCAGGTATTTTTTTTACTTTCTGCATATTCAGTGATGGATTTTTATTTTGTGTTATAAGGATCATCGAGTGTAGACCTAGTTTCAGCAAATGAGCTAATTCAATTTCTATGTACGATCTCCCGTCTGCTGCCATTCAGAAGCCTCAATCGACATTTACAGAAATGCTTCTTCTTCCCTTGATCTAAACATTGAAGTGGTTATTGTTGTTGGGAGAACATCTATTGTCAGCTGGGCAACATCTGCCTCATTATCTTCGCCTCTCACTCGGTCTACCTGCTCGGTTCCAGGAAACACTACCTCCCTCTCTACCTGCCATCGTTAAGATGTATGACTTGGCTACTGGATAATAGCCTCTGGTGCCGCGGACCAACGCCAACTTTTCAAAAAGTACGGAATTCGCCGTGTTGCGTGCACCAGACTCGGGTGGAATTAATAAGTTAAAATAGACTTCGTTTGTTACATTAAATTTAATTACAACATTTTAACTACACGATTTAGTTTCATTCGCAAGCAAATTTTATTCACTATAACTTCCCTCGTGTTTGACAAACGTTAGCAGAATGTCAACGCCTTTACTCCTTACGATGCGTCGACGTGAACTATCCAAGAGGCAGTTAGCGTCAAGCTCCTCGTCGTAAAATGTATAGGTGATGGCATTCAGCCGACGTTATGAGCTACCTAATATCCAAATACTTAAGAAACGGTACTTTGTTTTTCCTATACGCGTGACAGTTATGAATTGGCGTATTATGGGAAACGCCACAAATTCCCAATTGTGCTTTGGAATGTCGAATATGCACCTTCAGATCAAAGGCTTTCGTAGTGAATAAAATTAAAAGCTTCTGGTTTCCATTCGGCTCGTCTATTTATTCACGCCATCTTGTCATTTTTATCGAAGCTTTTATTAATCCAGTTGATAAGACACATTTATTGAAGCATTAAAAACCAATGGAAAAATAGCTATGTAGGCATTTCTAAGTAACACCCAACAATTTCACCCTCAAGTTCTATTTTCACTGGCCTCACTAAGCAGCCAACAACTCCTTCAATATCTGATTGTTCACAAATAAAAAACAAAAATATGTAATAGTTAGTTTATTTACAAAATTACAATGAAATGAAATACTGTAGTTTTAATGAAATTTACAACATATGTACAAAAGAAGGGAAAGAGTAGTTTAAATGGACAAAATAAGTTTTAACTTACACATACATTTATGTTGTGGTGAAACTACATATAACATTGATGTAAATAAATATATTTATAACCATAGTATGCAAACAACTGTAAAACATGGGACGCACACTTTCCAACCTCACGAGAGTAAGTCGACAAGATATACAGCGATACATGAAGAATTTCTGAAGAAAATATGAAAATCTGACGATGTGGAATGCGACTAGAAATAACTTCATGAAAATGCAGGGTAATAGGAGCCTCAAATAGGAATTCATACAATTATTTGCATAACAATTTGTACACATTTAAAACGCACACCAATGTTATATCTTTATCCATTGCTGCTTAACAAGCATCCACCAATCAAAAAATGTTACATAAATTGGCACAACAGAAAGTTACAAGCTGTCCACTACTCAGCATATCACATTCACACCTCTAGTTACCCTCAACATGCTGAAAAAGATTGTTTTTACCAACAGATTAACCTATACATCTTACAGGTGTAACAGTTAAACTATACATATTAAGATAAATTTACAAGAGGGTAATAATTATAGCGGTGATTTATTTTAAACAGAAACTATTTAACAGAAGGTGAAAATTCAGCACCTTTTTAAAAATAACTTTATTTTCAATTTAGTAGCGTTTCCACATTACAATAGTTGGAATAAAAGAACTTACAAAACTGCTCAAGTTAAAATCCAAACCATTTGGGAACCTAGTAATGTTTTCTGATTTCCATATATGTATAATATATACAAGTCTTGTGCTCAACAGATACATAAAGGGTAATATTCACTTTATCATCAGAGGCATCATACTAAGGCAACAGAATAACACACCAAGTGCCTCCAACAAAGCACCAAATGTATTCCCATGAGCAGTTCACATACCACTATCACTTTTGTCAATTTTTTTTATCAAAATAAAAGCTGTACAAAAATACATTTTGGATCTGGTAGCCCAATTATGAGCAAAGCCATTTCTTAATGCAAAAAGATTTACAAATCAAATTAAATCAATAACAGATAATATAAAACCTAATTGCACAATTGAAAATTAATCGACAATCATTTAAATAAGAAGTACTGGAAGCAGTACTGGAATTGTTACTTGACTGGAAATAATTTGTACTCGCTAAACATAAATTATTACTACTTCCCCCATAGCACATTCTTATTAAAGTTTTCTTTTCCAGTCACTTTTTAATTTAAGTTGAACATAGTGTGAATAAAACCACAGAAGAGTTGTCTCAATATATTTATTCTCAGGACATTTCGGCCATAGCCATTATCAACTGGATCTTTCCTCTTAGCGTCTTCTTTGCATATACTATCACACAACCATTGCGCTTGTTGTTGTCTTCGCAACAAGCGCAATGGTTGTGTGATAGTATATGCAAAGAAGACGCTAAGAGGAAAGATCCAGTTGATAATAGCTATGGCTGAAACGTCCTGAGAATAAATATATTCAGACAACTCTTCTGTGGTTTTATTCACACTATATTAATTATATATAGTTATTTTTTACATTAAATATTAAAGTTGAACATTATTCAAAATTTATTTCTCGTTGCCCAACAATTGTCAAACTTCGGGTTATTTCTTTTCTGCGTCAGGGAAACGATTCATGACGACTTCGTCAAAAGAAAATGTAATTCAGTCAGTCCACACAAATAAAATTACCTGCATGACTAAATTAGGAAATATCAAACGGCAGGTCCCGTTTCATTGTAGAGGTATAAACTGCACTTTGTAAACAAACCTACATCCATTCTACAGCAAACATTTTCATATGAAACAAACAGAGGAACAATTACTCAGCACTAGCTTTGTATCTTGAGGCATCAACATTAAAGAAAACCAGAAAAATATCCTCAGTTTTGAAGAGAATCTCTTCATCGTGATGTTAGACAATTGACACAAATGTAGCACCAATTCTTAGCAGACTCTTCCTCTCATATTTCAGCAAATATTCAGACCAGAAAGTAGCCATAACAATTAAAGGACCACGTTTCAGCACATAAGAGAAGCGCCTGTAGTTTTATGGAATATTCTTTGCAGAGCATACAGCTCTACAATAGGAGAACTGTGTTTGAAACGAATTATTACTGTTATTCGTACATTTCAAATGAGCTAAGCTAATTTCTCAGATTCGCCGCAGTGTTGCTGGCCACTTTAAATACGAGTATTAATGTGAGTTTTAAGTAAAAGTCATTACATCTTCTCCACTTAGACGTAGGCTTGTACAGGGCGTCCCTGTATCCTGTGCAGGAAGTCCCTCCAGCTGTTGACGGTCTTACCGGACCAGATCCAGAAGCTGGAAGTGATGCCCACAATAAGAGCCATGAGGTACTTGATCATGAAGAACTCGAAGTCAGGGCGTCGCGGCTCTCCAGAAGTTGGCGGGCAAGGCATCGCGTACTTGTTGTTGGGGGACGTGCACATGTCTCTGGTCCACGTGACCATCCACTCGTCGAAGTGAGCTTGCTCGTAGAACAAGCAAGCGAGGACCACAAGAGCTGGCACGGTGTACAACACGGAGAATACGCCGATGCGGATCATGAGCTTCTCCAGCTTGTCGGTCTTGGTGCCGTCGTGCTTCATGACGGTGCGGATGCGGAAGAGGGACACGAAACCTGCCAGGAGGAAGATGGTTCCCAGCACCAAGTAGGCAAACAGAGGGGCCAGCACGAAGCCGCGAAGAGCGTCTGCGTCCCACACGCCCACGAAGCACACGCCGCTCAATATATCCCCTGGAACACAAAAATTAATCATTAATTGCAGCTCTACGCAGCACCGAAAGTGATCAACCAGGTCTGCAGACTTGAATGAATTGAAAAACCTTTCCACGGCCGTGATAGATTAAAGTGGCGTGTGCGCGGCCCTTAAGAGACGCAACCAACCGACCGTAACACGCAACCGATAAAGCTGTACACCAGCCGACTGCTAAAGGTGGCTGGCTTCAGGGTTCAAACATTGATGCCATGTTACATTATACAAAAATAACTAAATCAAGATTGCAATTACAAACGAAAGTAAGAGTTCCAAGGTCCGTAAATATTTGCGGTATGTGAAAGGGTGTTCAAGTTACATTAATTCCCTTTAAAATCGTTTTATTTTCGTGAACACTAGGCAAAATTGCCAGAATAAGTACGACAATTCAAAGTCGTACTCGTGTAGCATGACAAATCATCCAGTCAGCGGCTCGGAAACATAATTAAGAGAATAAAGTTATTTCCCTACAGGTCAGCCATGACACATAGAATGATGCAGAGATCGCAATGACCATCTTCACGAGTTTTGACGAAAGATGAAGGAAGAATTCTCTTTATTCAATCTTGAAAACAAATTGCAGGCTACTCAAACCCGTCGTATAATTGTGCCGTCTATTCGGTTCTCTCGATTATTTGCGTGTGAAACCTAATATGCATGTATGAATGGATTAATCTACATAAACGCAGAATAAGAGAAGGGAGAACAATATGGAGGACTTCGACAAAGACAGGTTAATACACGAGGGTCTAGTAAAATTAGCATTCGAGGGAAGTGTGTGGGACAAGAACAGAAGAGAGGGGCCAAGCAGATGAAGGAGGATGTGGAAAGGCTTGCGCAGAATAGGTGAGCATGGAGTGACGCATCACACCAGTGAAATGACTGCGAACGACAACAACATATACGCACCCAGTATAATGATGATATCCAAAGTCCCACCATAAATTACTTAAATAATTCGGTAATAAACCTTCACAACGTTTCCTCCACAATTTTTGCGGACTTCCAAGAGAGTTACATGGAAATACTAGTAGTATACTTGGCGTCCGCATTGAAAAATATGTTAACCGGAAAGTAGTAGCCCAGTTCATTGGCATCATTTTGGACACCGATTGTGAACTTGTTCGATTTTATGTGAAGCACTTTCATGGTTTGCTATCTTTATAGTTTTAAAAATGAAAATTTTGTTTTGCGGTAATTTGCAGTTTATCATGTGTTCTTTAAGTCTTGTATTAATTCAATATTACCGATCGATGGGGTCTTCGTAGAGAGAAGACACGACAACAACAACAACAACATAGCTACAATTATTTGTAAATTCTGAAAAAGACACGTTGGCTTTGACAGTACAAATGGTAAACCATAAAACATTTTCTGGTTAATTGGGTGTAGAGAAAAATAGTTATCTACTTTCCCTGAAAATGCGAGTTTTCTGTACTATTTGTCGGCTAGAATTGAATTGAAAAAATAAAAATATGTGGAGTTTAAATCTAAATTGAGCGTCATCTGCATTTCATTATAGGTTGACTCAATAGATGCCATGTACATATTTTTAAAATAGAGATACAACAAGAAGAGACATCAATATATGATCTGGAGGAAATTTGTTGTTTGATACGAGTCAAGAAACAAACAAATTCTTAACGGAACGTTATGGGTCATCACAGAGTCCCTGGGGTTAAATTGATGGTAGTAACTTCGAGAAATTGTGATGGGGACCATTAATATATGCAACTCTCGTTTTTTAATCTCTTTAGGGAAGAATATAACTGGTCTAATACAATTCTTGAAACGAATTTTTTAATGTAACTCAGCTGAAGAGAAAACTGATTATTTAACCAAATTAACAATAACAGCATTATAAATAAATTTAAGTCGAAGGAAGTAGATATGCTTCGATCGAAGCTCCGGTAAAGAGTATGTAGCTAATTAAGAAGAAAGGCAAGAATAAAAAAAAAAGTCGATCGGACACAGGACCTCCCGCTTCCCGGGCGGGCACTCTACCACTGAACTATTCAGAGTAGACGTCCTTTCACTCCAGAATACCACGACTACCACTTATCATATTCTTCACAACCTAATTTATAGGACTAAAAAATAAAACAGTGTAATTATACCTGAAGGGAAAGATTCAATAACTACTGTTTACTTCCAAATAAAAGAAAAAATTCAACGGGTCAAAGTATTTGAATATAAGAAACTAAGAGTCTGATTGGAAACGACAAAATATCGTTCACCTACTTTCGTAAAGCGGTAGGTCTCTAACATTTTACGATAGTATGTTCCCAGAATGAACGCAAATTAAAACTAAAGTTAATATTATAAATTTTAAGTCGAAGCACATTCCATACAGTGCGAAAGCGTTGAAAGTTAAGTCCCCGAGTGCTGAATAGAGGAGAAATAAAACTAGTCTGAGAAGAATTTAGAAGAAATGGCGACTGAGTACTGACAAACAGCTCTAACAATTAAGTTGGTAAAGGAGGCATTTCTCATAGAAAGATAAAAGTTGTATTTTGTTTTAAAATATCGTTAAAAGGTAAAAGTTAAATACTTGAATCTGCAACATGCTTCAGCAGATTACACTTTATGCGCAATTCTAAGTAATTACAAAATATAAACCTCATACTTTTTGTAACTGAAAATAATCAAATTCTGTCGTTTTCTGCTTTAATGACCATGGGTATTAGACGAAAAAGTTTTTAAGAGCTTACTTAAGATAATCATTGTGGTTACCTGGGGTACGTAAAAACCAGAACTGAGGTAAACTTTACGATGCTTAACAAAGGCTATAGTGAGTTATAGAAGCAATGGACAGGAAAGTGGAAGTGCGGCATTCCAACTAGTCTGGGTTTTTTTTCTTCTCCTCCAGTCTTCCAGCTGAACTGTCGCGTACGAGAAACCAGACAAAACTCTAACCTCAACAATTCTCTACACTTTTTAATAGAGTAGTTTCAATTTTTGAAACTATAATATAAAACGTCTGTGATAAATTTATACTCACTGTTAAAATAAATAGCCAATGTGGGCAAAAATAAGTGACACAAAATAGATGCAGTTTTAATATTTCAATTATATATATATTCCTACATGTAACAACACGAACTATAAAAGTAAAAAAAATCATCTGAATTAATTTTCTTCGACGACTACGATATTTCCCATTCTCTTCCAACTTACTTTTCTTCATTCACTCATCCATCATACACTTAAGTCGAAGCAAAAAATAAAATTTGAATGTCACCAAAAATATCAAAGGCCTGCTCGCAATATTGTTAATTATGGTTTCCAATATTTTTTTTCAAGTAAGACATCACGATGTTCCAAGATGAAAAAATAGAGGAATATTCAGAAACATTTAGATATTTAGACTGGTTAAATCACAAATTAAAACAATTTGGAAGTATTTAATTCAGGATTGGTGAACAGGTTAAAATTGCCGATTAAAAGCGGAGTTTCCCCCAGCACGTGGCAGCGGTACAAATGGCGCCGGCCACTATCCGACTGTGACATCAGACACTGATTAAAAATATAAATTTTATTGATTTTAGATCTCGGACACGGTTTGTTGTTTTATAATGCATTGGTGAGAAACGAAAAAAAACGAAATAAACAATGTTTTTGTTTAACATCTTTGTGAATCATAACATTTTTTTTCGAAAGAATTACATACAATTAAAATAACCAATTCATAGACAAGTCAAGTTTTTATTCAATTCCTACAACGTTTCGTTTCTTTGAGATTTTACTACAGAATTATTTAATATTTTTTAGAAAATACGATGTTAAAGATTTCGTTTATTCACAAGTTCAGTTCATAAATAATTTTGTTAAATTAATGTAACATATTACTTACTGTATACATTATATTTTCTAATTTTTTGTAGTAATATGCTGAAGAAATTCTCGTGATGAAGTCTCAAATGTGAGAACGAAACATAGTAGGAATTGCAAATCAATTAAGGCCAGTTTTTCAGAATAATTAAATCAGAAATAAGTTTGCGAGCAATTATAGACAAAATTTATATTTAGTTATCTTCACTGTTTTACTTTTTTGAACAAATTTGAGTAATTTATTTTAAGTATAATTATTGTATGATTGGTTACAATTATTGTTAAACTAAGAGGTTGATACACTTTTATTTAGAACATTTTAAACCTTCATATGGTTGAGTTTATTTGTTTAATGATTCTATTTCTATAAATAAAATACAAAGAAGAGCCAAAAATCAGAAATGTAATAATAGGGACTTCCTCGGTTCACTACTTAAAATATTACAAACTTTTTCGACATGGACGTTTCAGCAACAACGAGAAATTTTGAAATATTTTAATTAATGAACTGAAGAGGTCCCGAAAGCTGAGGGACGAAAAGTTTTTTATTCCATTTATGACTTTTGGCCACTCTTTGTATTTTATTTATAGTATGAAGTCAGATTATTTTAATTTTTATATTTACGATTCCATTTTTATCTTCTCACTTTAACACGTTGTTAGGTTTAATCATCTATATTATATTGCATTCTCGTATCACATTTCGGTTGAAGCTGCCCTTGTAGGTAGTAAAGTTTAAATTGTTATACATTTATTAGGCTTCCTTTGTGTCATCAAGATTAATTTTTTTAATGTATCATGTTTTATAATTTTTTATACAATTTCAGAGGAAGTCCCAAATATGGTGACGAAACATAGGGTCAAGTATAATACAACTTTGTAATTCGTTGTAAATTTATTCTATTTAGTTGTAGGAACTGAATAAAAATTTGGTTTGTCCGTGAATTGATCGTTTAATGATCTACATAATTCTTCACTAATCAATGGGCACTGGCCATTGAAATAAGCTTTTTACTAGTTTTTTTTATATATAACGACTACTTTGTTTCTTTGTTTACATATAACATAAAAAATACCTTCTTATATTGTAACGCAAATTTTTTAACTACTGATTATTTACTGTTCAATAATAAATAACGTCAGAGATAACAGGTTATATATTGATATTTTAAAATGCTCTGTAGGGTAGAAACAGGTTGATACATCATATCGTATTCAAAGTTTGAACACAAAATACACACGCATCCTTGTGGATAATATACTAGTCAGGCTTAGCCACACTTAAGAGCCTTAACTTACTCACTGAAGACGTTAAAGCCTTTGAAAATAAATGTTGACGGGCCGCGTTCAACACTTCAGCTATTTTGCATTCTGCGAAGAACGTTAAGTTATTTTTATAAAGACTTCAGAAGTCTTCGGTTGCCCTTTGATAAAGCGACGAAAAGTTACGTGAACAACAAGAATTTTCCTCCAAGTTGTTCACACTTCCAAGCCATGGAATTCGGAGACTTCGTCAGCCAGTGTCTAAAGCAAGCTGCCAGATTACGAAACTCCCACACTTAACAACTTAAGTTATAATTAGATAGCGGCAGTTGTGTGGACATTTCCTGAAAGACGATGACGCAAAACATGTCAAAGGGACGGACATCACCCTGGCCGAAATCGCTCATGGGTCCTTGTAGGATTTCGTGTTCTGTAGAAATGCTGGCACGATTTCAATTCATTTTGCAGACACTGTGCCAACTTCCGGTGCTCTTCGAAACCACTTTCACTGTGAAAGTTGGTAATTTATTGTTCGAAGCTCGTGTTCAAATCTTTTGCACTTTACAGGAAATCATTCTTCCAATCTCTAAAAGTCGTGTTCAATTGCTCGTTAGGTTTTTTAATATAGTCTATTATACCTAGAGTTCCCGTCACTAATACACTACAGAACCAAACACTACGATCAACTTTTGTAACAAATGCGGGCTTGACCTGGAACAACTTGCATGTTCACTACCACCCGCGGTTTGATGGCGTCATAGAAGATACTGGTTGTTCCAGTGCAATCTATATAATAAATAAAATTGACTATATGCAGTCCCAATTCTATATGGAGCCTAACGTGAACATGCAAGTTAGGAAAAAAATTCAGCATATTTATTAACTACATAGAATGTATTATCTACATAAATAACAGGCAATGTATGCTGTGCGTTCTGGGATTTATATACTGTTGGAATATACTGCGACTTATACTTACTGCCTTAGGTATTCCTATACCATTCATCCGATTGCGTGAAATTTTGGTGTTTATCGGTGATCACCTCAGAAGTTTAATAGTGATCTTTGGAAGATTTGGGTTCCTTCCCTCCCTCCCCTTTTCAGGACAAAAAAGGCGCCACGTCAATAGTTTGTCCTGCGACTTCACGTTGTCCTTTATGCGACCCTATACCGTCCGATTGCCATGAAATTTTGATATATTGTAATGCTCTGGTCAGAAAAGGTTACTTCCTACCCCCTTTCAGCCCATGGAAGGTCCTATCCCAATGAATAAAACCCGCAACAGGATAGATTATGACCTCAAGTGGCCTATCAAACGAGACGATTAAATTGCTGTCAAGCATGAAATAATGCAGTAACTTAACATTTTGTTTAGCTAATTATACTTTTTTAATTAGTTAATAAATATTAAAAAGTATTATAAGTCTCAGTGCATACAAGTTTTGCCTTCGCACAATTCAAATCAAAGTGAATTAAAATACAAACTTTCTCTATTCGAGTTTCTCTGCAACGCATACGTTTAATTTATAATGAAAAATGTACTTTTTAAATCCATAATATAACGCATGCCAACACAAACCGATAGCGGAATAATAGTAATAACTACACCGAGATATTACTGTAGATTTCAATACTGTGACTTGCTAATAGAAATAAATGCCCGGGCAAGGCTAGTTACTTAATAAAATGTTCGTTGAATTTACGAATTACTTTACGTTAAACAGATGGAAAAGAGATTTTAGTTGTCGTCTGCTTGTAAATAAAATCGACTGTTGATATTTGAAAGTGAGTAAATTTGTATATTACGCATACAAATTTCAATTTTATTGTTAACACGTATTCCTTGCATCCCGGAAACAAATACTGTAAGGGTGAGATAACTACCGCCCCTTGGGTTCTGGGGTGGATCGGAAATTTTAACATGAAAAAACTGCCAATTGCCGATTGAAGCGTGGATTAAATATTGTTGGTGCCAATTAGAATAATTCTGTTTCTCCCGATGTTGTTTAAGTACAATTTCAACATCATTCGGCATGGGAGTGAAGGATCCTTAGGTATGTGAAGTAGAGGTGTTACATAAAAATAACCAGAAAAGAACCGAGTACGATGTCGAATCCGGAGATCACTGCCTTAAATTCTGGCATTAGATTAGCTTCTAGAATAAACTGTAACGCGTGAATAAATTCTTCGTACACATGTTCTTACGATCCAGAAGTGGAACAGGGGTTTTAAAAAAATTCAAAAATGGCAATTATTGCCGATGAATGAAATACTGTACCGGTCTAACAAAAATAAATACCCTGGAAACGCCTGGCACTTACCTAATCGAGAATAAAAACCTCACGTATGTTCACATTCCAACGAGAAATGGAGTGGTAGGTTTCTGCTATGAATAATTTGAAATAGCCTTTATTTCCGGAACATTGAAATTGACAATACCTTTAACGCGGTTCAAAGCCCAAGAAAACTTTATTAACTACATACACAGGTTTCATTTTCGGGGGAAACAAACGGGTCCAATAATCTGCATCTCTTCGTGAAGAAATTCTTATTCCAAAAAACTTGGAGTGAAGACCATCGATCTCTCAGGTGTGATAACCAAAGGTTTACTATCCCCTAGAAACGCTCAAACGAACCCAGTGATTTGTCAGTTGATTCAAAAAGCTATTGAAACAAAACTAGAAATTGAAATCCAAGAGCAGCTAACAGAATAAATTTGGGAATAATTCTTTCAAATACACACACATATTTCTCGTCCTGGTCTCAACACACTCAAACCAAGGCATAAGCTAAAATTCACCGTCATTTTAAACTTTGATTACCCAAATCATAACTAAACGAAAACTGCACGTATATTTACACCGAGTTATTACAATCTTTTATTCATGAATATTCATTTCAAGCAATATTAGATTACACTCTTGTCATGATGAAGCTAAACTGTTTGAATTTTATATAGTCAGGATGTTACTGAACTTAAATGCTAGACCAAAGAAAAATGTTATAAATGAAGAAAATTTAGAGTATGACTATAGTTTGCAATTGATAAAGCATGAAAATTCATTTGGGACCTTCGCCACTGGAATCGTTTCAGTACTACACTGAAACCAACGAAATTTCATCAAGACAACCACAAATATTTCTCCATAGAATGAAACGTATCATAGTCAAGTGAATATAAATTATATCTGTATAAACTATCAAGAAGGCAAGTATCTGCACCAAATGAGTAATGAAAAAGTAGTTTCAGAAAGCAACGCCGTAAGCGAACCTCCGCTGATCATCTGGTTAAAGGTCGCTTCTATGCCTCTTTCAATCGTTCGAGTATTTGTAAAGATGACGAATTTCACAATGTACCTGACCACCTGGTCCAACACAATATTGTGAGGAGTTTCGCAGAAGTCATAACTGATCTAATCTTTATAGCATCAACATATAACGATACTCTTCACACGGGTCCGACTTGAAAGATAAACAGGAATAATGCGTTACTGATAAAAAACGGTCATACAAAGAACTTTATTCACTAAATGCAGTAAGGGACGGAGAAACTGGAGAGAATGGCACAGATAACATCGAGTGAAAAAACAGGCCAGACCTTCAATTCGAGAGCTCGGCGGCTTCAGATCAAAGGGTCTATGATCAGCACATCTTATCGAAACAAATCCAAGATTTATAGCCTATACGTCAAAGGGATCTTGTGTGAGCACAGCCCAACTCTCTAAGTAAGCAAATTACATCTTTATCTCTTCGCTCAATGGAATTGGAACCCATCAAAAGTGGCACGCTCTAATAATATAATAGTAGTGCGGTGAAAACGGCATTTAAAAAATCACAAAACATTTAGACAATGAGTGAATAAAGGGAGGAAAACGTTTAGGGCATTTTTTTTTTCAGGAGAACGACTCAGGATGGAAGACTTTAAGCGACGTTTAGAACATTTAAGTTCAATGTTCTCTATTCCGAAGTATACGGAAGTAGGCCATAAGCCCCTATAGTGTATAACTTTAGAGTGCCAGGCGAGAATTTAAGTATTTCGATTAAAAAATGAAAAAACTAAAACTCAGAATTATTGCAATCGAGTTACTTGAGCCATATTACGTTTTAATTTTTTAAATTTGAATTTAAAACGCTGGTAAAAGTGAGTAAAGGTATGATAAATTTAAAATAATTCAAGTCATTTCAGATAGCGAATGCGTGCTGCCGTTTAAGTTACCCTCGTATCGACAGATGTCTCTTCGAGAGCGAAAAGTTCCATACAACGCCACTTCTTTCGACAAAAACCAGTCATACTAAATTAATAATCAAGTTTATTAAATCAATGCCAAGGTCGAGTCTTTTCCTTTTTGCCGGTTTCATCTAAACAGTTTATTTCCAATCACTATTCTCCTGTTCGGAGATTGGATGTAAGCTAACATCTGCAGATTCAGATCAACGGGAATTTTTTTTTGCTATATAGAATCTATCTTGCTTACAACTGACGCTTCTAGAGTGCTCTAGCGATAGTTTTAGAACGTCTACCAGTAGAAAAGATACCTTTTGAAAACCCATTCGTTTGATTGGAACGACAAAAATAATGGATCACGCCAAGGCTCCATAAGTATGTAATTTTGTTATTCTAAGGGACTTAACCATAGACTGTGTAAAATAACTAGTTCGCTGCTCCAAAGATTAAGTATCTCAAGAAAATTGAAGACCATCCAAATCCTTGGGCCATCAGCCTACTGGACAACAACAATAATATATATAGGGACTGAGAATAAATAATAAACCCACTAAATCTGCCCTACTGATACGCCAAACAATCCTAGCTAATGCTACGTGACTTCAAGTGATTTTAAATTATAACTTACGGTGCACTGACAACCGCCAGTTACCAATCCATACCAAAAAAGATTGTATGAAAGACTTCTAATAAACAGTCAACAACAGATTAAATCACTTTACTTTAAATATCACAAAGTGATACAAACTGCTTAAACGGAATCTATGATGCAGTTTTATCTTTCAGAGTTCTTTGCATCTGTTTAAATGTACTCTGTCGCTCTTCTTGCGTGTTAGTCGACATAATTATTGCAACTGACGAGGCCTTAAAAGTAACAGTGCAAACTTTTTGTTGTAATCTTGGTAAAATTCCAATATTACTTTCTCGTTCAAATGGAATCCATACAATTCAAATATTTCTCGAAATATGGATACATAATCTCCTAGTACACTGACGGTGAAGCATATTCGCAATAATGTACCGAAAAGAATGCGTAAGTACAATTTATCAGTCATATAAGTATATGAATAAATTAAAATTCAGCCGCAGGTATGCAGGAACACAAATTTATACAAGCATAACCCCCAAATACAGGTGGCATTGCGCAACTATACAAGTATTTCAATTATGTTCAACTGTGTAGGAATGTTAAATAGTGTTTTGTTTTGAGGTTTGCTGCCAATGTTGTAGGAAAAAGTGGTATATAATTCTCTTAGAGTACCTTCAGAAAGTTGGCCAGCTTTCTTTGTCACATGTGCTCCGCTCGATTGAACAAAGGTTTTAATGAGCGTTCCGTTTTTCATCAGCGCTGGGGGAGACTTGACGTTTATTAATCTCCTGCTGGATTGCTGTGTAGTTACGAAGGCCATCATCAGCTAGCAATCATAAGTTAGGGAAAGTCACAAGATTCGCTGCAGCGTGGATAGAAAGTTTGGAGTGAGGGTTGAAGAGTTGGGACCGTATCTCGTCCTGGTTTTGGTGGTATGTGGTGGTGGTGGTGAGGTGGGTAGAGGAACCGTGATCCAATTGTGATGGGCCGCACCTGGCGGAGAAGTGGCAACGCCGCTTCGGGGAGGAAGGCGGCGTCCTTGGAGGACCTGGACTCCTGGAGGAACGCAACACTCGCAGCTTCCGTGCTCTCCCATCCCCATTCACTGCTGCAGACATCACATACGATGTCTAAAGGTAAACCACAACAACAAATATATGTTTGAACCAGGCGCAAATTCGGGAGACTGATCCAACATGCTGTACTCCACGCATAGAGGTGGTCAACCATCAAGAAAGAGCAATTACTTAGCCTCATCCATGGTCAAAACTTTCACCACATCATCTTAAAGATACGTATTTTTGGAAAGAACTACTACTTTGCAAGTGGATAGCCTACCCTTGTGCATTTCTCCATCTTAAATTTTATATTTCAGTATATAAAATGAAATGTATTACCCAATAAGGAAGAAAATTGACAATCTACAGTTAAGGTAAACGATTACTTTTACAATAAAAGTATAGATACAGGCCAGACCGTTTCATCCCAAATTTGGATCGTAATCATAAATAAATTAGAAATATTGACCTATTGTTAAAAAATCTACAGAATTTAAAAAAATTTTGATGTACCTAAAGTTACAGGAAGATTATTTGTATTCTAATAAGTATAAGAAATTCAATCAGGATCCAAATCAAACGTAATTCCTTACACAAAGTGATAAAATGCCACACGTTTCTGCAATCATTGTTGCTTCCGAATTCGTCATACGGTTTTTCAGATACCCCGTGTGGTAATTATTTTGTAATTTATTTTCGTCTGCGTGTGGAAACATCTTTGGGGCACGATATCTTATATATCCCTTATTCTAGAGAATTTTGTTTATTTAAAGACAACCCCAGCAGCGGGTGGAATCCACAACAATTTTATGATCAAAACTCGTAGTAAATAATGTATTAACTTTTCCTTCTAATTGCTGTACGAGTTACGAAATTACGTGATGAGAAATGTTAATTTTCGTCCACCTATTTTCCCGCTGAGAGTTGAAGTTTGAAATGGACTAGAAGAATAAATTTTTACAGCGAATGGAAATTCAGAGGAATTCTAAATTTAGCATTAGTTCATATCGGTTTCATCGTGAATCTGGATTTCATGGTTGTGTAATGTCATAATCTGAACACATTACAACAATATCCATTATTTGTTATACCCTATAAACTAAATTGATAGCATGAGCCATTATTTAGTCAATTCGAGTACCTAGGCCATTTTTTTTCAAGAATTTTAAATTTAATATGACTAATATTTTTGTTATATCCTCAATGTTTTTATCAATCGCCAATTTAATAAGAAAAGAAAATTTATTTTGAAAATCTGGACCTTTCAGCAATATTTTACAGAAAAAATATGTATGGAGCTGTGTGTGTTAACATGGCTAAACCAAACAATATCCTTTTTCGTGTTGCGTATATTTTCCGATTTATTTCCAAATGAAGATACTGCATCAGAGCATTTTAACTTTGAAGTTAAAACTTGCATGAATAAAATATCTTGTAAAATTTTACTGTCTTGACACTAACCGAGTGTTACTAGGAGGCAAGTTCAGTTCGTTACATACATATAATTTTAAAATATTTGCAATTCATGATTCTTGCGTTTTAAAAATTATATTAAAAAGCTCTGTACAAACTATCATGGCAATATTGCCGAAATCTCATCAGTTTCAAAATTAAATACTTTGGACAATTATTAATTTTCTAACTAAAAATGATAGATAAAAACTTGGGGATAAAATACAAAAATATTCAATTTTACCATATTTTGCGTATTTAATATTAACGAGGACTTCATTAAATACTAAAATATAATTAACTCCATTTGATGTTTTGACTTTTCTTTCAGAATTTTTTATAACGTAAAATTTTTATTTTTGTTTATTGATAATTTAGCAGCAGGAACAGTTAACTGCTTTATTTCCATAGTTTTATTGTTTTCAAAGGAAATCGGATTTTAAATACGCAACTGTTCCTGTATTGGCAAAATTGGCTCTTATGATCTCTGGAAATACGTTTCTTGTTTGGAACATCATCCGAAATGCAGCTCATACTCGTTGTCATTTCTGGTTGTATTGGCTCTGCTTCTTATTCACAAATTTATTTGCACTAGAGTTTTTTATTTTCTTATAGTGCTTCCCAATTGCGAACTAATGATTGAAAATTGAGTCTGGCATCTGCGGGATCAACACACGGAACTTCCTGTTCATTGAACAGGGTGCGTCCAAACAAAATTGAAAGTCATAAGAGAAGTATATTAGCAAAAGCGTTGTGTGGTATTTATTTGATCACTTGCTTTTGTCTCTAATTGGCTACTTTTTCTAATTAGTGAAAATAAATTTATTGAACATTCCCGGTAGCTCAACTGAAGCGATTTCTTGTACATACCAAAGTTTTAATAAATCATTTCCGGTCTGTAATAACGCCATAATAAGGCGATTTTTTCTTTAAACTTCTGTCATAAATAACAGTGAAAGATTAGACACGAGGCGATGACATTATCCAGTCAGTAATAAAGGCATACTGAAACAATGCCCTTCGTTGAGAGGCAAAACAAAATTCTCACCGGCTTAAAAGCACTCGTGAGATAAGGAACTAATATACATATCAGATGAAAAATTACTCGCGGTAAAGATTTTTTTTCTCTACGTTACGGCTAAACACCAAGCTGGTTATTGCGAATTTACTGTAGCAGTACCTGTAGGTCATCAGGATACTGAATATCGGTAAACCATGAGTCTATCAATCGATTGTTAAAGATTACATTCAACAGATATTAATCGTTTCTGCACCTTTCTGATTAGTATAAACAAAAGCTCCAAACTAGATTATAATAGAGATTTTGCTGTTGACATTTGTCATGTGTTCCGAATAGTAACAAAACACGTGAAGGGCGCAACAAAAGCACGAGAACCATAAAAAAACGTACTCGAGTTTCTCGTCTCAAAGGAATCTGTAAATCAGGACAGATGGGCGTATGTGTTGGACAGAAATACGCGCTTTCCCTGAAGCAAGGCTGCTCGTCTAAATATAAGGTAAACAACTCTGCCACGCATGGCTTCCAACTCACAAGGCAGAGCTGCTCCTTACTTACATCCATACACTCGCCTAAGCGAAGAGAAAATTTTTCTACCGAGGAATGAAAGCAAACGTAGAACATATAGGAAAGTTTGAATTTCAGCAGACTGAGCATTGCAGCAGTTGGTAAGAGACTGGAAAGATGGCATTCGATAAGTAGACACAAGACTAACAAGGTGAAAGCTGAAGGTTGAAGAGAAGGATGTTGAAAATTACGTAATATGACTGAGCGGGAAGTTTTTCACTTTCGCGCGATTGTTCGTAAATAAGATCCTTTCAAAATTTAAACACATGCAAGTCGTAGTTTATAGTTGGCAGCCTTCTGTAGTGTTGTGTAGTCAGGCGGAGGCAATGGAATAAAAACTATTCGAACTGTCGTTCAACAGTTTCGTTTGAAGGTTAGTTGCACAATTAAAAACCGAATTTGATGGTCTATGCATACTCTGCACCAGAATATGAAACACGCACCAGCCGACCAATTGAGGAAAAACCGTTGTCAGCTGGGATTCATAGATTTCTTGGAAAAGGGCACAACTATAACCGGACTCTATTATGCTGCTCTGTTTGGATGATTTGAAACTGGTACTGTTTGATAAACGACCAAGATTGGCGCACAAGAAAGTGCTATTAACAAGGAGAATGTACCAATGCATGCAGTAGTAGTCTCAATGCCGACAGTGTAAGACCTAGCACCAAGTGATTCTTGTTCCCGAATCTTAAAAGTTTGGTTTGATGGGAAGAATTTTCATCAAATGAGGAATAGATCGAGGCCATGACGGAGTATTTTGTAGGGTTGGCCAAAACCTTTTTTTTTTGCGATGGGTTAAAAAATTGGAAACTCGCTAAACCAAGAGGAAAAGCGAAGGAAAGCAGTACCGAGACGGAAGAGAAAATTAACAAGTAAAACAGAAGTTAAAAGAGCAGAAAAAACAACAATGATAAATTAGAGTAACTGCATTTAATTTATGCAGCTGGTAGCAATGAAGTAATAAATCTTGCAGAAGAACCGAGTAAGGAGGTTAATAAGGACTAAAAGTTGAGATTTGCACAGCAGAGAAACGCCGATTGTCAGATACAGGACGAGTATCCGGATATTCGTTAAGGCTCTCCTTGGATCGAATAATTAAAATATTACCATAACTATTGTCAACAATTTAGGTAGGTCTTCACCAAAATGCATCTATCTCACCCATGTCAGAAATCCTAACACGTAAACTAATGTATACAAACATTTATGGATGGCCTCAAACTGTTCATTCAGCCACGTCGAAAATTCTATTGCAGCCAAATAAATATAGAAAAAACGAGGGAAGGAATATTGCAGCCAAATAAATATAGAAAAAAACGAGGGAAGGAATATGAGTTTTCCACTGATTGAGTGGTAAATAAACTGAAGGAATAGAAGGAAGTATCCAGGATGAAAAGGGTTGAAACCAGGTTTATAACAGTCAAAACAATCTTCAAGGGCATTGGCAATACATCTACTGAATTCTACGAGTTTCCCAGAAGTTCCAGTTAAAGTATTCACTAGGAATAATATAGTATTAAAACTGTACTATACTAATCCGAAAACTACGTTCATGCTTGTTTGAAATAGTTAGAAACCATACTCCTGGCATGTAAATGTGCGTATTAAACAAAATAATTGCCACATACCTTCAACTTCTCCCATCGCCAAAATGGTTATAGTCTTGATGGCTGGAATAGCCCATGCCGCTAGGTGAAAGTACTGAGAGTTTGCTTCGATGGCCTCATGACCCCACTTCAATCCTGCCGCCAGGAACCACGTCAAAGTCAAAACAACCCACCAAATGGATGAAGCCATGCTGAAGAAGTACAGTATCATGAACAAAATAGTACACCACTCGTCCTTCGTTCCTTGCGTTATCGTAGAAACCATGTGTAGACGAGGAATATCAACAGGCGGTTGAAATGGTTCTCGACAGGATATCGAATCACCAGCTGCAAATCCAACGACGTAAGCAAACGCAATCATTAAATAACACAGGGAAAGAAATATAATAGGTCTTTCTGGATAACGGAAACGGTCTGTGTCTATCAAGAACGTAAGAACGGTGAACAAACACGAGAGGGCGCACAGAATGGACCAAACTCCAACCCAAACGCGAGCGAAATGTCTTTCGCCTTCGGAAAAGAACATACCGTCGCATGGAGCACCACAGTCTTTCTCGATTTTGTCACCAACTTTCAACGAATAATCCATTGCTTTCGGAACGCGGAACTGTATGGGGCATACGAAGCCTCTGTCTTTACCTCCTGGAGGAAATCTATAATCATTATCGGTGAAAACAAGTTGTTGGCCCATTCCAGTGGAATCAGTCGGATAACCGACAGGCCCATTCCCATTCTTGGCCGTGTTATTTTCACCGACACACAAGCCTTGAACTTCTGGAAAATGATTACAGTCCAACTCCTCAGGCCAAGAAAACCCAAATTTATTCATCAGCTCTTCGCATCCCTTCTTGGCGGAAACGCAGAGTGATCTACAAGGTGGCAACGGGTATTCCAGAATTGTACACACGGGCACGTAAACAGAACACAGAAAAAATTGCAAGTCGGGACTGCACTTCACTTTCACCAAGGGGAAATATTGGTGCACAACCATCCCCGCTTCTTCTTGTTTCTGATGACCGAACCTGTTGGGCAAGAACGTCGAATTGTATTGCAAGTCCAAACAAAACGGTACGGTGATGGGTTCGCATTTGCCGTGGTGAGGTATGGTGTCGGCGTCAGTTATCTTTGACGTCGTACCATGTTGTGAAGCCGAGACGATTGTTAACGTCCAGCTCCACAACGCAAACCACCTCCCGTGAACACGCATTGTACGGCCTAGCTTAACCATGACTTACTGCAGTTCATTTCCTACTCTAGAAAGTTACATTTCTATCAGTATCTGGTCACATCGCAGTCCGTGTCCCAAACACGCGTAAACATCACACGCTCACTCCATCACCTACCAGCCAAACAAGCGGCAGCACACTGAGCTCCTAACATACCTATGAAAATGGCTACGCTCTCTCTTCTCATGGCGCATGCGTACTGCATTCCATTACTGCCAACATTCGCAGCCCACATGTTACTAAACCTACAGTTTGTCGGAATACACATTATAGCATCACTATAAGCTATGAGGCAATATGTGATGCACTATTTTTATAAAGATCGAATTTACTTCTCCTACGAAAACTTGTAACAATATATAACTCTCTTCTGTTTAAGGAACTTTTCTCGCGCGTTATCAGTCTGAATCAATCTTGGTTTGAATTTTCCTGGCAATGTTCTCGCTTACGCATGATTTTTAATGAGGATCTGGTAAATTATTTTTTTAAAAATATAAATGGAATCAGTGAAGATTTGTTGATATAGAGAAGAAAATAGGGGAGCAATGTGACCTCCTGAAAGCTTTTCCCAATTGAAGATTTTAGGCCTTCAAAAGCTTTATGCTGTCCTGTAAAAAGTTAAGTCGGGGACTGGAGTGAAGGACAACTACGTCGGGTTTCAATACCTGTTACGGAATTCATAAGCATCAGCCGGCATATCAGAACCGCTGTGTTTTTCGCAAGGAAGTGCTAGCGGTATTTGCGAAAATCAAACGTTTTTCCTTCCAAAATTTTTACAAACCCATACGAATACACAACACATCGGATTGAGACATTTTGGCACTGAAGAATGAGCAAGGGAAACTCACAACAATACATCGTGCTTTCTACAAATATAATTGGCACTCAGCGAAACAGATTTCTCTTCCATTATTACTAAAGTTTCATGCTGCTACCACCAAACAAATCGTTTATTTCGTCCTCCGTTGATTGAACGCCAAAATGATATTTATACAAAAGCAATTAAAATATTTTTAACTACCATTTATTACATCAGTATCACCTTCTCAACTAAAAAGTCGTATTTAGGTTGATTAAAACCTTATATTGAATGCATGTAACAACCATGAATAAGCTTACACAATCTGAATAGTTATTTTTCTTGTTTTCGTGTTCAGAAATAAATTGTTCCAATTATAAATACAGATCCAATTTTTTTAATCAACAAGAATATGAAATAGCTGGTTTATTTACTTTTAGCAGGAACATGACTATATAATGTATATCCACAGACCCTTGATTGTTTTACAGCCGTAATTTCAATGTAGCTCAACTAATCATTTTTTGTGTGTTTGTACTGAGTTTCTCTCCCTCTTTTCTGTAAGAGATTGAATTGGTTTACTGAACATGTAATTATGGAATCAAAGCTTTCATGTTTAATTTGAAGAAGTGTCAGTAGAAAAAACAGATGGTATAAGGAAAAGTCACCAAAATAGCTTCAAGTATAACTTCTTATTTTGAAAACTATACCAAGAACAAAATGAAAACATACTTTTCAAACAATAGTCAGCACTTTTCGTACCTAAATTTGGTACCTCATCTTGTGTGAATTTACAATGATGAAAATTAGATGTACATGCCACAAAAGTGAAGAGACTGAGAAATCTTAACACAAATAGCTAATAAATATTTCACAATAATTAATACCAGTAGTTGATAAAAGCAATAAACTTAAGTAGAATGCATCTGGAAGAAACGTTTCGATGTACACATTAATAAGATAACTTTAGTGAGGTACCTGACACACGCATATACCCATATTCATGTCATATAGAACAGAATGTTGAAAGTTAAATAATGAAGCATTTTACTGTATTGTAGAACAATTAGTTTTGGTAAAGTATACAAAAGTAAATTGCACATCAATAATTTTAATTGAAGCACAAGTTGAAGCTTAATTCACAAATTTAAAACAACATTCTTTTTTAAAATATTTAAAAACCAATATTTTACTATGGTTGTAAATTGTGGTATTTCATAATTCAGTTTCTAATTTTTTTTTACCATTTTATTTTTGTTGGCTCTCATTTTGGCCTTTTAATGTCCTGCACATATGAATATTAATGATGGCAAATAAGGGAAGAACTAAAACTTAATACAGGTAGAGAAGCCATTTTTGTCTCTAGTAGATTACATCAAACTAAATTCAGTAAAACATTTTAGATTCACAACATCAATATATTTTAATAGGTATAAAACGTCAATATTAACACATTGAAACAAGAATTAAAGGTTCCTCTTAACATCTGGCAAGTTGATATATGGACAATTTACAATAAAAAGAATACATTTTCTATGAATTAACAGCATATATAAAATATTTTAAAAGATATTTTTAGTAGGAAATCAGGTCAGTTTGTTCACAGAAGTATATCACACTTTTAAATTTTTATCAGTTCTTAATGTAGTTTGTCCAATTATATTGTAATGCCGTCAAGTAATCAGTTATTTACACAGAAATGAATGGAATTTCCAATATGACACAATTGTAAAAATTGGTTTTTTAATATGAAAGATGAGAAGGTGCCAGTTAAAATACCATACAGTTCTCTCCAAAAGCAATTTTATGTTTTGAAGATGCCTAGGACCATAATGAATAAATAATTTGTGTAATAAATCCACTGTCTGTATCTTGCTTAACATTGGAAGGGGGAAACAAATGATTTGAACCTGAAGGTCCAACTTTTGCAATATCCTTGAAGTAAAATCTAACTGGCGGACAATTCTCCATGACATGTAGTTTTCTTGACAAGAAATAAGTGTGACTGGTGTAAACTTGTATTTTATAAGGTACATTTTTCTGCAGTGTCACAGCATCTTTTAGAATAATATCAACTGATCCTCCATATGGCACCTTTCCTGTGTATACTGTATGGCTAACAGGACTTCCAGATGGATCTATCACTGTCACAATGAATGATTCATCATATTCCTTTGATGTTTGTGTTGATTCCTGCACAGGGTACATAAGAGATGGAACCTGAACTCCACAAAGTGTTATGGGATAGTCAACTTTAATATCTAATGAAAAATTTTTTCCTCCCAAATTACCAAAGTGTGCAGGATTTGGCAGAGCCACAATTCCTGCACTAACAGGAAATGAGGAAGAAGTTCCAAATGGTTGATTGCTATAAGTAAGATAGTTAGGACTGCTTGTAATAGCCTGAATTTTTCTAACACATCGTAATCTTGCAACCTTTCTTGGTTTGTTATCATTAGTGAAACCTTCGGGCAATGGATAACAGTTAGGGACAGATATGTTCATAATAATGGAATAACTCTCTTCTAAGCTCAATAGGCAGTGTTCACTATTTTCAACTTTGTAGGCAATTTTATCAACAAATTGTTCCTTGGATAAAGACAGAAATCTAAGCTTTTTCATTATATCTGCACCAATTGCAGCTCGTTTTCCATCTCTGTCTGCTGGAATATTCATCACAGAGCACTGATGTTCAGCCCATTTGTCCACAGCTTTAATCACATCAAGCTCTGGGATATCCAAGCAATCCAATTCCACAACCATATTTACCACATTCAAATCAACCTTCACAAAATTTTCATGGTGTAGGATGGCTATTGGATGTTTCCTAACAAACTGCAAATTAAAATAACCATTAATGTAAAATAATAATGGAAATAAATAGATATATTAAATATTACATAGCTAATCCATACTTTTCCACATTCAGCAGTTAGTGAAGGTTCCTGTGTATCAGCAACTAATCGTAAAACCATCCAAATATTCTCTAAATTCAAACTTTTTGACAAAACATTAGAACTCAGTTGGCATAAATGGGGCATCTGATATGCCACAGCAGCTCTGAATAACAAACAAGCATCTTCTGAAGATTTAATAATAGGTTTGTCCAAGTACATGTAACTGAAACAAAATGATGAATGTCTATCAATTCAAGCAAAAAATCTTACAAGTGTTCAAATGTCAAGAAAAATGTAGTTAAATTTATGCTTTTAATACATTTTAAGAAGAATATTGTTCAATTATAGATAATAAACTTACTCAAGTAACAAATGAAAAATTCTCGGTTCCACATCACTAATTTGAATGGGCTCATCCTTATGCTCTGCAAATATCTCTTCAAACTTGGTACTTGACATACACAGTACCATCTTGTGTACTCTTATAGTCTGAAAAACAACAAGTCTTATGAGTTTAACTAATTAAATTCTTCATATTAGTATCTGTATTCTGTATCTTTACCATTGATGAATGCTACAATTTTGCATCTCTTTCCCAATGCCTAACTGACCATTCAGTCAAAATTCATAATATCCAGATTATTGTTTATACACACACATAATACAAATATGTGTGTTTGTGAAAGCACAGACAATTATTACAAACCTCAACTGTATCTCCAGAACCAATAATTATAGAAGAATCACTAAAGTCAGCAGATTTCCGTAAATATTCTAAGCGTTGGCTGGCATCCGTCTTGTTCAGCTGCCATTTTATTTCAACTACAATAAAGGATAGACAAATCAATCAATTGACAAAAAAATCAAAACGACATTAATATACAACTGGTCAGAGCAGTTTATCATTGTAAAATTTCAAACAAAGTCATGAATATTGTATAAGCATATTTTGGTATGAGCATCTAATAATTATTGGTTGAAGTGGAAAATAGTTAACTTTTATTGCACACAAAATATTATCTATCTCTTGTGGCTGTTATTGGGCATGCAAAAAAAATTTAACTTGAATATGATATGCATCCCACACAAGAAAATCATTTTAATGATTAATTAATCATATTCTGCATTGGTTGTCTTTCAGACATTTATGCAGAAATTTTTAAGAAACAGTTAAAGCTCTGTAAGAAATTTTTTAAATCTTTCCTGTAAAACAGTCTAATAGAGTAACAAATATTACATTAAGTAATTTCATTTTAAGGAACAATTTCAAGAAATTTTGTTTGGAAATTAATTTTACATACATTACTGAAGTTGGGCTATGATGTTTACTGATTATTTTTTTTTAGCATTAATAGGGAGGATTTTTTATTTAATTATGAGAACTGCAAGATACCTCCAGAGGGTGTGTTCACATCCTTTTCCGCTTCATTTTCACAATTCCTGAAAGCAAAATATGATTTGTACAATGGCATTTTACTCATATAAAAATAGTTTCTAATTAACCATTAAACATGTTGAAATGAAACATAGTAGTACATCGTTCTCACACTCAATACTAACTTCATATTGAACGATAAACCAAATCCATGTTGTTGTGGTATTCAGTCATAAGACTGGTCTGATGCACCCCTTCATGCTAACCAACATAACTAACATGTCTCCCTAATCAGTTTAGCACATTCCATCCTTGGTCTTCCTATTCTGTTCTTACCCCACACATTTCCCTCAAATGTTAATTTTATAGGACCTTCACGTTTCAAAACGTAGCCTATTAATCTATCCCTTTTCTAGCTGAACGTCCTCAATATTGCTATCCCTTTCCCTTGTTAGTGATTCTATGCACCCATCTGATTTTCAGCAATCTCCTACAGCACCACATTTCAAATACATAATTTTTATATTTATAGTATCCACATTTTTTTTGCATCATTATTGCAAAAATAAGTTACTTGTACTACACATTTATTCAAAATTCTATAACAGCCATGAGGGTCTTGTAAAATTAGCATCAGAGGGAAGTGTGGGGGGGTAGAACAGAAGAGGGAGACAAAGGATGGGATACGCTAAGCAGATTAGTTGCTAGTTGTGTGGAAATGAATAGGATTGCACAAGATAGGTTAGCATGGAGGGTGTCATCAGACCAGTCTTATGACTGAATACCACAACAACATCATTTTGTAATTAAGAGGGTGTCACAAAAAATCGATGCATTAAATTTGTGACCCCACATTTACTTGTGTTAAAGGCTTTTTATGGAAAAAATTATATTCATAAATGTATGAATAGTTTAATATTAATAAGAAAGGTAAGAAAATTTGTTCAGTTCACAAAATTCAGTGAGGTTCATTTAGTTACATGCAAATCACTAAAAATTGTAGGTATAATGTTACATGTATATACAAATTTAAATAGATATAACAAGAATAGAAGTTGGATGGCATCTCCTGCTGTATACCTATCTCGTTGAATCCATTTTTAATGCTCAGGTATTATGATCTCTCTCTCTTGTATCCCACAAATGCTAAAATTCTGACCAATAGCAGCTTACCTGAGTCATAAATATGGATTTATTAATGTTACATGAACAGCAAATAGATTCTGAATGGCTAGAACAGTGTTGCATGGAGTCCTTTTAGTAGTTCCGATTAACAGGTGGTAAAGGGATATTTTCCACATTTTGGGTTGGTCAATGGTTAGCCTGGGTTGTAAATTAAACATCAGCACTAGGATGTTTGAAAAACAGATTTAGGTCAAAACCTGAATTTAAAGTTGTTCACATTGAATAATGTGATAGTTGTGATGTAGTTGGTTTTGATAAATGTTTAAGAGTATTTATAGTTAACTATAATGATAATAGGAAAATGGCTTATACCTCAAATGTGAAGAGTTTGAAAATATGTTTTTGTGGGAAGAAACTAGGAAGTATCTTGCTTCCACAAGAACCAGTTAGCAAGAGTAGGGCTGACGGTTGTTCTGGTATTTGTGCCATTATCACTCCGTGTGGTGATAAACTTATTTAAGTAACAGCAAGGTGAAATGAAACCAGAAGGAGAGTTTTGTAAAGTGCAGCAATACCTTTGAGGAGAAGAATGTTAGTATATAGGAAAATGATATAAATTGTAATTGGCATTGGGTCAAGTGAGTGGCTTCGTCAGATTTGTAATACACGAAAGAATTGCTTTTTATTAATAATGAAGGCAGGTAAATTCTAAGTTCCCTCACCATACTCATTTTTAAGGCTAACTCTTGTACCATCTGATGCTCATGTGTTTCTGTAATTTTTAACTTTCATATTAGCATTCATTTCACAATTTGTTAATAACTTCAGGATTTTCCTATAGACATAACTCAAAGTCATCACTCACCCCCACATTTACTTACACTAAATTTAATTTGATAGCAATTTGTCTAAATGTCTGTTATACAGGTTTTAATTCCTTATTTGTATATGAAATTGGTATTGTCAGTTAAAATAGTTAAAAATTTCACTGATACTAGCTTCAAACATTTGGCAATTATCAGGAACAGGCTAAAGACATTGTTATAATAACACATTTAACAGCATATTTCTGGTAGACTTGCACACAAAAATGCAAGCATTAAATTTTGGAAGTGTTGTAATGTAGAGTGAAATCAATTATAATTAATTCCAAATACAATTCGCAGGTTTCAGCCCGGGTCAAATTTTACTTATACATTTTGACAGCAATGTTGTATAAGCAAACTCTGACCAGGGTTGAAACCTTAGAATTATATCAGAAATAAATTCACCAGGAATGCCTTACTCTCTAATTATAATTAACTTCTTACACATTGCTCCCTCAAATTGAAATTATGATTTGTATCTTTTATAGATTTGATTTATTACAGTAAACTTTCATATCTGATTAGGAAAAGAAAAATTTGCTCACTTTAGTCTGATTATAGAACACCTTTCAGAATTTGTAATTAATTGAGTCTCAATATTTGTTTAACAAATAAAAGCCTGCAGGACTCAATATTTTCTTCAATTACAAATTGTTATAAACTCCTCTTTAAATTAAAACTAGACAAAATTCAGACACAAATTTATACTTTATTGGGAATGTGTGAATTGCCATAAACACATACTATGCATTGTTTTCTTTGTATTAAAAAAAGTCTAGATAAGTTGTTCAATGATTCTTTGTTTATGAATATGAAACAAAACACCGACACCTGCATAGGTTGAAATTATTTGCCGATTAAATCAAAACACTGTGAAATTGCACACAAAAGTTGGTGACATGTCATGTATTTATATTAATGTATTGATCAATGCTGTCTTAATTTTTTAAATGGGCGTTAAGGATTGGAGGACTAGCTTGCAGAACTTTTATTTTGGGGGTGGGGAAGGGGTAAAGGAATAGTTGTAAATAATGGTGAGGCCAGTCGCTTAATTGAAGTTGCATTAGTGATAGATTTTTTCATACGTAGCACAACAATCAAAATTAAACAAAAGTTTATTCATTTACCAATAAGTTAAAAATTAATTTTAGAGGTACGCCTTAAACACGTCGATATAGTAGCATTTCTGTTCCAATGTAATATAATTTAAACAAAAAATAATAATATAATAACTGAGACTGTTCAACAAAAACCGACGTCAAATTCTGAGGAACGGTACGTTAATTTTTATTTAGGATCGGATAACAATGACATTACAAATTTTCATTAAATTAAACTCAATATGAACAGAATATTTAAAACAAAGTATTTGATTATAGCATACAAGGCAATTGACTTTTAATAAATACAGCTGAACACGACGCAAAACAATTATTAAGTACCCTGGTTTCAATTTCTTGCCATCACTTGACGACTCAGCAATTTCTTCGTCATTTGATCTTTTGACGGTTGTACTCATTGCATATGGAAATGCTACTTATTCGTGAAGACCGGCAACAAGTTTCGTACTTTTGACGCAAAAATAAATCGCAACAAACGAATTCGCTCACTTCCGGCAACGTATTTTTGTTAGCAATGAACTTCAGAAACCATGCACTTCTCCTTTCCTATCTACAGCTTAATATCTTTGATACCAATAGGTTTTTTTATAGGTTTTCTTTAAAAATTTGTTATTTTTTGTGTCAAATTACAAGTAACTAGTAATTAAAAATTTTGTTTTGTTCTCGCTTCAGTTCCGGAATACGTTTATTTTCCATGCCCAACAATATATGAAAAATTGTCAAAATTATGATGATTCTCATAGAAATCCTTAAATTGCGGTTGAAATTGAAATGTTTGTTTTGGTAATATTCAGTTACCTGATTAGCTACCCTATCTACCCATCTGATACTTTGCATCACATTTCAAAAGCTTCTATTCTTTTCCTGTCTACAACTCTTACCACCCACGTGTCACAGACCATATTACGCAACACTCCTGTCGGAACGTGGACATTTTTCTACAAAATTTCCTTCCTTTCCAGTGTATTTGCTAGTAGTAATTTTTTCAAATTATTTTTAATGGAAAATTTATATTTCACAATATTATACTTTAAATTCCATTATCCTTCATTTCTTCTAGTGGAAGTTTCGAAATTTCCATATGCATCTTTTCCCTTTTCAAATAAACTATTTTTTCAATCTCCATGGGCATAACTTACAGTTAACCAACTACATACAAGGTCTTACCTCATTTTCATAACTATTGAACTTCAAACATAAGAAAAGCATTTTGAATTCGAACATAATGCAGTGGTAACCATCCAATGAAGAAACTTTATAGCCATCTCTTCATATTATTCTAAACCCCCTTGAATATTGCTCTTCAAATGTGAACCACCAGACTATTTTCTTCTAATTTGTTTACTTCCTAAATGATTAAATATCCTAGTATGTTGTATTTCATCTTGTCCAATCATTACTAGTCTTTCAGTTTTCGGATCTTAATTTTTATTCCATCACAGAGAACTGTAGGAAGCCATTTACATACTAAATGATAGTTATTAGTAATACTATATATAATTTATAGGAGTAATAAACATTTTCCCATATGCATTTACTGTATATTCTTGTATGCATATGGTATATATTTTAAAGGCACCACACTTTCCCTAAAGCAGTTGAATAAATTTATCTATTCTATAAAATTGAAGGTGAAAGTAGTGTTTGAGAATGAACCACATAAAATGGTTTAATGCAAATAGACTAAAATGCTATTGTTTTAAATTTTTTGCAACTTCTAAAAGTAATTTCCTACTGACAATGTATAAAAGCACATAGCTTTTCTTACATTTGAAGATAATTTAAAATATTAGCAAAATACAACTTAATATGCTTTATGTTAACTGGGTAATGGCACAACCTAGAGTAGTACAGAATTTATTTTTGTTCAACATCTCACAGCTTATTAAACCATACTCAGTACAGTAATTTTTATAATTTTGCCACTTGTTATCAATATTCTATGACTCACTGAGCTGGCTGAATAACACGGTGCCTTTAGCACACACTAAATCTAAGACTTTGCTGGAATACAACGATGAGAGGCAATTACTACTTCACCTTAACAGACAAAAAATCCATGAAAAAATATAAGCTGTAAGTCTGATCTCCAAAACCTTATCCATTTTAATCCTGACAAATACTGAAATGCTCAAAATATTGAAGTTAGTTTGGTGCAAAAATTATTAATTTGCAATAGTGGACATAAATCAGCTATATAATGGCATACATTGTCTTATTACTTTGCTATGAGCACTAGTAATTTTTGTATAAATGTGAAATTATAAAACTAAATTATTCATAAGATTTTGTAAATATTTGTTAATTAGTAAGTATTTTTAAAGAGAATTCCTTAATGGACCTAAGTAAATTCTTAAATATACCAATAGTACTGGAAGTTTAAAGAAGTAAATATGTAGTAACTTGCTTCTTTATCATGTTATAGTGCAGTTTGTTTTCGTCAGCTAGCTGATCACTGGAAATTTCTTCCTAACTTTCTGATGAAGGGGGCGGTGCCTCCAAAAATTCAAGAACTCCAAACCACACCTAGCTAGGAACACCAGGATTGTGAAATAATGAAGACAATTTTTTTTAGTATGTTTATTAACACAATCAAAAAGGTCATATTTAACAAGACCACTTCATATCTGCAACTAATGCTAAATGATCTGATGGAAAAACAACACTTGGAAGAGCTGTATGCTGTTTGAGTTCTTCTTCACTTGGTAATGGCACAACCTGAAATTAACAGTAATTCTCAATGTAATAACTGAAATATTCACAATTACTACAATAAATTATATTTTATCCTCAACATAAAAATGATATATATGTTACAGTTAACAATTGTGGTTACAGTTTTCAATTCATCTGCAATGAATATGTTGTGTAATAAATAAACCAGGTTGTGAACACAATGTTTTATTCATAGTTTACACTAAAAAAGTCCTCAAAGTTATCCTTTAAATTATAAGAATCATTACAAATTCATTGAATGAAAATCTTCAATTGCTACTATTTTCACCCAAAATTGTTATTGATAAAGGTTTGTACGAATATCTGTATTGAATATCAGTTAAACCATAAAATTATTAGCATAACTTGCCTGCAAAACTTCAAGCATATCTGTTTCATAAAAAATATAATCCAAACAATCTGCAAAACCTGCAGTAAAATTTGTGTACTCTGGAGTACCGCAGGCACTTTGAAATTTAAACGAATGAGACAAACATACATTCTTTACAGCTTCATCTGGAACTGGAAAACAATAAAATCATTAGTTATTTTCCAGACATATTAAGATGGTCTGAAGACAAGTTGAGATACACCACAAAGTTATACCCATAAAGCCACACAAAAGTTCCTTCATGTTGAACACAATTCTCAAAATAAATATTTATTTTCTTCATGTTACATAGGACTGTTAAGTAATTAAGAAAATGAGTAGCCATTAACAGTCTCCAGATAAAAATAAATTTATTTATTAATTGGAAGCTTTCAACATTTTTGTCAATTTCATCCCTTTGTTAATAACAGTATAAATTAATAAAATAAATTACAACATTTCACACGGCTACAACAACTTCTTAGTAGTAAGCTGTGCAAACTGTTTGACGAAGTACAGAATAACTGTAGACTGTGTTGTGATTGTGGTTACATTTTTTCTCAATAATTACATTTATCTACATTGAATATATCAATTATTAATATTTATTTATAATTCACTTTAGGATTTTCTTCTCTTTAAGCAGAAAAGGATGAATACAGGAAACCTACTGAGGTTATAATGTCAGTGGTATATACAAACTAATCCAGATTATAAAGATTCTTCATTTTGAAGAAAGATTTGCAAAACTACTGCTCATATAAAATTAAATATATTAAAATATAATCAATTAAGTTTCATAATAATAATAGCCATAAATATTTTCTTACTACTATTCCAATCATTGTGATCTTCAGTGATAATTTGTTTCGTCATTAATTGGTAAACTCCAAATTCTGGAGTACTGTTGAAATCTCCACAGAGCATAACAGAAACTTTGCTTTTTAGATGCTGTAATCAAATTCAACAAAACAATATATACTTCATTAATGTATACATTTAGATATTTTATTTTCAAATAATAGTCTATAAACAAAAATTAAAATTTTTAAATGTGTATTTATTTTTCTGTGAATAGAAATTTCATTATCAAAACATACAGTATTCTGTTTTCCCTCGTAGTTTACAAAACAGCTATTAATAATTATTTATTATAATTAATTTTAGAAAATAAAAGATGTGCTATTTTACTTAGATAAATCACGTAAAAGCAGTATAATTCATTAAAAAATAAATAAAACATACCGATTTTTCCACACATGACCTGACTTCTTGTAAATATTTCAAAATCATTCCAGATTGTAACAGCCTAATATTATCTGCGGCAGGATAAAAATACAAATGAGTGTTGCCAACAACCAAGAATTTATTGGGGTCTTCAACACATTGCAAAACAACCACCTATAGCAAAATCAACACACTTAGATCAACTTGTAAAAGTTGACTAAAGATAAACAATAAACATGAGAAGTATCATACCAATGCATGCTTACAAGTAAAGAGGTAGTTCGTGCTAAGAACCGAGCCCTGAGAGTAGAATTTGTTTTAATTTTGGACCATAGTTCCTGGAATAAAGGATTATTTTGCAGTTCATTTGCCAAGTGTACATTCTTCTCTTCCAGAAGTCTGAAAAACATAACTATAATTGTCATTAAAAAAGTCTTAATTTGTTTTACAACACACACTTAACATAAATTACGAGTACTGATGTTATAACGACTGTTTCTTATAAGTTGATATTAAAGAACTGATACCCAATTTACAGCCTTCATTTATTTTCATGACATTTCTTTGTCAAATAAACTTCCTGTATATAACAATAAAAAGAAGAGGTAAAAAACTACTGACAAATGGTACAAGAAACCCACAACCACAAAAAATCATGAACTACAAATCTGTGCACCCATGGAAATATAAATACAACACAATGTATAATTTAATGACCAGAGCAATTAGAAGCACATATGAATGCGCCAAGATTGTGGTCAAACTTAATTTTTTTTTAGAATAATAAAAGCCAACTTGTATCCAGATGATATAATAAGGAAGATATGAAACAAATGTAATAACACAAACAAGCAAACGGAAATAGCAAAACAGTATCAGAAAGGAGACAAATAATAAAACGGAAGATAAATAATCAGGGATATTGAAAAATCTGGAGAGAGGAAAAAATAGAAACGAATTAACGAATGAAATAGAAGAAAAATTTGGAACAGAAAGAGGAAATATAGGAAACAACAAAAAATACAGAACTATAATGTACTTACAAAATAAGAAAGATGTATATCCCATGCAGAGACTGTCAAAAAATATATATTGGGCATACCTCAATGAATTAAAAAAATAGAATGTATTTTTATAAAAATAATATGGAAGAAAATTCCAACACAAACACAGCTCTGTCAAAACCTAATAAAAAATAAAAACAAGTAATTGACTGGAATAACATTAAAATATTACACAACGAAAACCATACATTAAAACGACGCATCCTAGAAAGAATATCCATACACGAGAATATAAGCAAAGTAATGAAATAAAGAAATTAGGAAGACATTTCCAGTGATTGGCTAGCTGACGAGTCATACTTTCAGGTGTGACATATATGGAGATCAATGTAATAATCTAGATCATAGAAACGATTGATTGTATGCGAATATAAATCCCGTTTGTTTGTTTATATAAAATTGCAGATGAATATGGCTCATTGAGCTGAAAGCTCCTGAACAAAATAAATAACTGACAATGAAATTTATATCAAGTTAATAAATGACGACTGTAAATTGTGTGTTCACTCTTTAATAAATTATGAGATAAACCGAATAGGGGACTATCTTTGAGAATGTCAATATAAAGTTCATTCTTGGTGTTCAAACAAAATTTACAACTTAAATTTCATTTTCTTTACGTAATGCAGACTAAGGTCTAAATAAAAATATATTTATCTTACTTGAACTTTGAATCATTAAATATACAAGCAAGTCCTTCGGTAACAGTTGTTCCTTTGGTCTGAAAAACTCCTGAAAACCCTTTGCTTGAAAGAATTGGCAGCAAATCATGTTTGAATACTTTTTGGTCCACTTCCTGAAGGCACAATATATCAGCATTGTAGCCTGTAAGCATCAAATAATGATCACTTTAAGTAATACATATAATTAAAAATCATGTATTTATAAAGAAATAGTTCCTATATTCATTTACGAAGACAAATTAAAAGTAAAATAAGTAACTCACAAGTTAAAAACTTGTGATGTGTACATACTTAAAAATAAACTTTATAATTACCAAGTAATTCTTTGCAGAGTAATAACTTTCTATAATCAATATTTATCGCATATGCTGCACAGTATGGAAATAATTCATTACGAGCTGTGGCTGAATCGGCATATAGGTCAGCTAAAATGTTGTAAGAAACTACTCTGAAACTAGAACAAATATTGATGTAATCAACAACACAAAAAAAGCACAAGAAACCAAAACTGATATCAGTTTCTATAGGTATTGTGTTCTGATAGCAAGCAAATTCAATCTAGAGCATTTGAATATATTTACCATCCAGAAGGCAAAACATCTTCAGTAAACAAATGTCTATCTTCAAAAGGACATTTCCCTGGACCTGCCTCCACAGGATTTTTAGAAATGGCATCTGTTGGAAAGCCTTGAACAGTGTCATTGACTGGTATACAAGAAAGTTTCAAATGATATCCTAGGTCAGCATTGCTTGGTGTATAATAATAACCAGATCCAATAGTCTGCCACTCATTATCTGGGGCATTGGGTCTTTTTGATTTGAGCCATGAAAAGATACATTTCTCTCTCTGTGCAAATGAAATTTCTAATTTTAAAGGGTAAACTGGAAAACCGGACATTATGATACTAGGCAATGATAGAGCATCAACCCATGGAGAATTAAGTACTATTCTATACTCTGTATCAAAAATTTTCAAAATTAAATCCTCAATGTGCAGAATAACCTCTGAGCACTTTTGGTCACCAGATAATTCTTCGCCGTTACGGTACAACTTTGCAACTATATCTGGCACATCATCCCTTTTTTGCTTCTTTTTCTTTTTTTCAAACGCTTTCGTTACGTTCACGCATATTCTACCAAGGAAGGCATCAACATTTTCTGTCAAACGTCGACTTAAATTGAATTGTCGGTTGACTCCAAAATTTTCATTTACATAATTAAATGTAACTTGAAACTGTTCTGAGCCTTCATCGTGTCTCAAGTACGCGAAAGCCATTTTACTACAATTCCTTCTCCACGTTCTATTATTTCGAGTTATAAAAACAAATATTTTTTGAAATAACATATCATGAGTTCAGTATGTCTGTCACTATTAACACTTTGATTATCTCAGAGTTTCCGATAACATTCTGCCTGTAATGATAACTTGTCCAAATAAATGAAATATTGATTCAAATACGTTCAAAACGATGATTTCTTAATCAAACGCAGAAGAAGAATCAGAATTAATTTCTTTATTATTATTCACATTGACACTGCACTCTACACGCTCATGCAGACGAAAGAGCAAAGAGTTTAAGAAGAATCACACGTGTTCGACGAATGGTGGAAGAAAATCAGGTACAGCGGAAAAGATATATATTGTTTATATCTTCCAATCTGTCATAAAGCGACATTTAAAAATTGAATTGATATGATTTTCAGATCACAAGACATGATGAAAAACATTCCATGAAAAGTCTTTAAAAGTAAAGTTAAAATTTAAAAGTTTGACACTACGGAATTTGTTTTTACACTTTCCCTGTTATTAATGTTTGAATTCTTGAGTCGAGGCTCCTCGTCACTAGAATTCAACAGTCGCTTCACTAGTTTGTATAACGTTTCGGCGTAAATTTCTCCAGAATCATGCACTAAACGCCTCAATAGATTTTTATGACAATTTCGTTACGTATAGATAGTGCTGCCGGCAAATTACGCAGCGGACAAGAATCAAAGTAAAAAACTGCGGTGGGTGATACGTTTTTAATGTAAAATCTAAAATAACCTCTTTTTTTTAAAAAAAAAAATTCCAATAACAATACCTACACACTCAAATATTTGCAAATTAAAGGAAGAATATAAATTTACGCAGCAAGCATGAATGTAAGTGAAAAACTGCGATGTGTGATACTTTCTTAATGTAAATTATAAAATAACCTATTTTTTGAAAATAAATTTCGAATAACAGTACCTACACACTCAAATATTTGCGGAAATATAGGAAAAATCTAAAATTACGGGACAGACAAGAATCTAAGTGAAAAACTGCGATGGGTGAACCTTTTTAATGTAAATTCTAAAATAACCTCTAATTTGAAAATAAGTTTCGAATAACAACACCTAAACACACAAATATTTGCAAATGAAATGAAGAATCTAAATTTACACAACAGACAATAATCTAATTGCAAAACTGCGGCGGGGAAAAGTTTCTTATTTCGAATTATAAAATGACATTACTTTTGAAAACAAAATTCGAATAATAGACCTACACAAATTAAAATATTAGCAAATTAAGGGAAGAATCTAAATTTACGCAACAGACAGGAATCTTAGTGAAAAACTGCAATGGGGGATAGTTTCTTAATTCGAATTCTAAAATGACGCGACTTTTGAAAATAAATTTCTCATAACAATACCGACACAATCGAAAATTTGTTCAAATTTTATTTCGAAATACGGGGTATATTTATAACCAACTTCGTCCAATCAGATTGCAAATCGGGGTTTTTGACTTTTTTTAAGGCCGCTGATTGGTTTTCGAAGCTCCTCCCACAAAGTTGAGATTGGGGTTGGTGCGTTGGTAGGGTTCACATACGTAATTCCATGGCTTTCTCCTTCACCAATTACCAAGTTGCCCATTTATGTTATATCAAATAAAATCCTGATAGAAAACTGAACATAATTATATATTTCCTAATAATATATACTGAAATTGAAAAATACAACCATGGTAATTTATTAACATTGTATTAAATATTTTAATTAATTTACGGAATATTGAAAAAGTTTCATATGTAGATTTATTAAGTTTTTTTTGTCTAATATTCCGTTAGGAACAGGTTTTTCAATGGAATTTTTTCCACCGAGTCTTATGTTTTTAAAATCATATAAATTACTAAATTTCGCTTTATGACAGATTGTAAGCTATAAATAAATAAATCAAAAGAAACAAAACATTTTCATGTAATTATAACCTACGCCATGTTGACGCGATTGCCGCGTGTGTTGTGACGAGGCTGTTAAATTTGTTAATAAATCAATTCGTTTAGGTTGCAAATGTCAATTAATATTAAATGGGGGTTTCAAGAAGTAAATGTCAGTGTATTTAAGAATAATATAAATCACGGCAGTGACGTACTAGAAGAGACTCCTACCATCTATAGTTATTACACTTCCCAAGTTGCAGAATTCCTTGTCAAAATATCCCTTCCCAATCTAACGCCCTTTTTTATTCCACTGGTTCCCATACTACACTCCATTACCTTGTTTTTCCCTCTATTAATCCGCATAGTTAAACTCTCCAGGACTACGTTCATGGCATTTATTATGGTTTCCAAGTCTTCTTCTGACTCCCCTAATACTGGAATATCATCTACATACTGTAGGGTTTCTACTTCTTCTGCTTGCAGTATGATTCCTTTTACTCTTTCTCTATGATCACGTTCACGAAATTTACGCAAAAACTGTATTTGGTCTTAAATGTAATTGCTTAAATATGATTATTGTCTGAAAAATTGATGGAACAAATTAAATTTCTGTTAAGGTACGTAATTGATGTGTCACCAATGTTAACAACTCATTAATTATTTTATAGATGTGCTAAATGGCCTAGTTATAACATAATATTTTTAAACTTTTTAAGAAAGATATTTGGAAGGCGATGATGGCAACGTCGAAAGAGTATCAAAATTTATAGTTTGAAGAAAGATAACTGTTTTAGGATATATGAGACATTAAAATTAAGAATAAATTGATATTTCATCTCGTAAAAGTTTTCCTTTTTAAAATCAGTCAAAGATCTGAAATGCTCGGAGGTGATGTATCTTATAATGATGATCAATCTGCCTTTCGCTTTAAGATGTGCTTACTGGAGCACGGAAATCATATAGACTTGCTCTTTGGCTTTGGTGCTTGATGTCTGAGAAAGCGGGAGAAAGCGAAACCCTTCTCTGACCCGGCGACCTTGGCGTTCTCCTGAGCGTCTGTTCGTCTCCAGGGTCTGCTGACCCTCCACTACCGCTGGCTGGACCCTGCTGGTTTGACAAGCACTTTTCAAGACGCTTACCTATAATAATTGCTGGGTATTGTCACGGACACTCTCTCTGGTCGTTGCGTCACTCCGGAAGTCTGCCAAATGTCAACAGTCACATTCACTCTCTCGTTACAACTTCGCAAACTCAGACGCACACACACCTTTCAAAAGAAACACTGTAAAATAAATTTGGAAATTTAATGGTACAGTTGACAGGCTGAGTCATCTGCAAGAAGTGAGACAGATCCGAACGACTGTAAAGAAAGAAGAATAAGATATGAACTGCTCATGCCCAATTTATTTCAATCATCTATTATATGACCATTTAGTTGCTGGACTATTCTTACCTTTCTTAAACAGTAACAGGAAACGAAACCTTCAGTATACTTGCAAATTAGTATCAAAGGAAGCTTAAACCATCATAGTATGGAAATTTGTTTACTCCGTGGTGAATGTTTTTGCTGCTTATCTATATATCAACCATGATGTACTAGTGACCTGAGATCACGAAATTCACTTAATCGTAGTACAGTCACACATCGTCGGTCACAGACTTGAACATCCAATAGAATCAATTAAAAACGAAGGTAATATATTATTGTAGTTTTAATATATGCACAGCAATAAATAAATTTGAAGTGTCTATCTGAAATTTTCGATACCTTGCAGAGTTGTTCACTGATCGCTGATCCCATTAGTTCAGTCGGCTAACTGAATCCTAAAGCTGGCGGAGACACGGGAAAGGGAATTCTGCGACCCCACAGCAAACCTCTCTACCGCCACGTGGTAGGGCGTGAGACTAGTACTCAATAGCAGATTTTCTTGGGTTTTCTCTGCATCTCTAGTGATAGCATGCTTAAATTATAGTCCAGAAAATAGGAATAATAAGAAACCCACCACTCACCACGGCTCTAGAAAATTTGACAAACCTGATATCCGCTTTAGAACTGACAAAATACAGGACTAAAGTATAGAATCTTAAATATTACATCATAAGACTTAATATACTCATCATCGGACCGGACTTTCAAATCCAGGAACCGGATGAGTATAAGGACCAAAATATAGACATCATAACATAAAATAGAATATAAATTATAGTAATAGTAAGATTATTCAAGTAATTATCTTAAACAAATTACATAACTCTGCTAATACAAATACAGTCATAAATAATTAGAGTATAAAATTAGTAAAAAAGTTTGAACCTACAACTACTCGACCAACGCGTCATGGAGATCCGGAAACACGTGGGGGTCGTAACCGGAAAACCAGAGTTGTTTCACAAACAAAATGTATAAAGGTGGAAAGGATGAGGAGACAAAGAAATTAAGAATTCTCTCCTTCAGTCTCTCCACGAAAATAATATAATAATAAAACTAGTGTAACAGATGATGATCTTACATGCTAAAACAAATTTAAATATACGCATATACTTTATTATTGTATTCATACATATTTATATCTATGTAAAAAAAATGTACCAACAAAAGAAAAATATTGTTAAACAGACCTGTTATTGAATCTAGAAAACAGGTCAAGTAAATTATTATCAATAAAAAAGTCCAGAAAATAGGAATATAAACAAATAGCCACTATTAATAATTACTACTTAGTGAGTCAAAAATGTCATGATGTCAGCAGGTGTATCCATCATAAAAGGATAAAGAAAATGCCTCAATTATCCTGGAGCCGGACTATGATCCCTGGAACCGGATGGTACAAACAGAAATCATAGTTACTACAAAAAAAATTAATAACAACTAGAATTAAGAAAGCAGTTTGCAGCTGTTACTTTGTGAATCATGAAGTATGGGGGCTGCTACCGGAATCTCGGAACTGCAATATCATAAATTGAGAAGTGGAAATGCAGGGAGGAGGGTTTAAGCTTGAATGCAGGAATGTCTCTGATCAGGAGACAGGGCTGAGAGAAGGAACTCCTACTGCCTCTCCACGCACTGAAAAAGAGGTGGATAATATGCTTTTTTGGTACACAGAAATATCTGTGCCAAGGTGCGACACTGAAGCATGCAGTGAATGATCATATGCTGCGTGCTAAACGCATCCAAAAGACACCGTGACATATATAGATAAACAATTTACTGGGGTAAAACAACAGTAATATATATATATATATATATAAAGTAAAAAAAGAAAATTACCATTCATTTTTGTATTCCATTAATTACTCTTGCTAATGATTTAGATTTATTGTTGTTTCCATTAATCCTCGATTGAGGAAATAGGATACGTCATACATTAAAAATTAAAAATGAACAAAATAAAGTACATAATTAAAGACAAATAATCTTAAAATAAATTAATAAAAGAAAATGTATATAGACAAAAGTCAATATAAACACAACACGGACACACACTGGGAAACACAAACAAGCACACACTGAGGAACACGCAATGGAGTTTTAACTACTTGGACCAGGAAACTGTCCTTGCTCCAGGCAATACATGAAACAAACAAACAAAAGAGCAGAAAAAACTGAATAGAAATTTTAAAGATATGTGGTGTGTGCTATTTTACAAGTTGGCAGTAGCTCATTCAACACTTTTTGCAGGAACCTTGATTTAAATACTAGAAGGACGATTAAGAAAATCCTGTACCGAGTAAAACGCGCCATTTAAAAGAATAGTTTTACTCTGCTTCACGAAGCTTTTGTAGGTACTATTTTTTTAACCTCTGGCGGAAGCCTGTTGTATAAAATTATCCCCGGGGGTATTGTGAATACTTTTCTGGTGTAGAGCAAGGCGATGCTTGTCCGACCTTAGAGCTGAACGATTTAACGACGGTGAGTCCGATTTTGTATTTAAATCCTACACCAAAGCCACTTCTGATTTCAACATGATCTAGTTGTAAAAGGTGAACTTCCTCAACCTGGGTCCCTACTACTGAATTCGCACAATCCGTGACGGAATCATAAAAATGCATTGCGTTCTCGATTGCTTTTTTTGACGAGGCTCGAGGCCTGCATTCCTGTCACTCAAGATCGTCCTGCGATTAGAAAACACAGAAGGTTTTCACTTTCTCATGTTAAGATGGTTGTACACGCAAACCAAGCTTACCGCAGCATCCAGTACTTTCTCCCAGTGTTTCCAGATAAAGGATTACTTCACTAACTGCAAGTGCACCGCCATTATCTTTCAAACTCAGTCGTTATTCCGTTTAATATGAAACCCTGGGCCGCACTGTATGGGTGACCAGGACCTGAATCACAGTCGTAATATCTTCAGCTGACAAAATATGTATAATAAGTTTTTCTCAACCATACTGATAATTATGATAATGATCAAAGGAGTGGTACTACCATATATCGGTAACATTTATAAGGAATTAAATAAATAAAAGGGGTCAAGG